>OZ010580.1:134496898-134576898 GCA_963932145.1 Acanthosepion lycidas | reverse complement strand
AAACTTCTCCGTATTAATCATTTTTGAAACCCTCTCTGCCTTCCATCAGCATAGCTGATGCTATCCACTAGGGCTAACGTTCTCAGCTGACATGAAGTGGAAAGACTATATTGAATCCATTGCTAGGTCAGCTGCCAATAAGTTGGTTCACTGTGTTGAGCAAGACAATTCTTCTCTCCTGAATCTATCTTGCATATCTATGTCTACCAATCGTCCGTGCTTAGTATATTGCCGGCATATATGGTCTGGTGTCCCTGCTATTTACCTGGAGCTCCTTGATAAGATCCAAAGAAGAATCATCAATGGTATTGGTCCTGATCTGGCAGTTTGGCTTTAGTCACTTTCCCACTGCTGTAAGGTTATCTCTCTATGACTTTTTTACAAATACTTTCATGGTAATTGTTCAGATGAGCTCTTCACTATGGTACCTAGACTGTATAAATTTAATACTAGACTGGCAGTGAGATTGTATCAATTAACAGTTCAGCTAGCTCGATATAGCTGTAAAGAAATATGCTCCTGAACTGGCTCCTGTTCTCTCCAAACTTTATAATAAATGTCTCACTGTTTCTTGCTTTCTAGTTTGTTGGAAATCCTCTTCAACAGTTCCTGTCTTTAAGAACTCTGAGGATCTTTCTTACCACTTGAATTATTGCCCTATCAGTCTCTTATCTCTTTTTGATAAAGTACTAGAGGATCTAATCAATGCCAAATTGGTTAAGCACCTCACTTCACATGACCTCCTTTTAGATAAACAATATGGCTTCTGTTTTTTTTAGGTTTACTGCCAATGTGTTAATAAGTATCACTGAATTTGTCTATCAAGCGTTAGATAAGAATGGTAAAGCTTAGACATTAACTGTAGATATCGTAAAGGCATTTGACAAGGTTTGGCATGCTGGCCTTCTCCACAGGCTCAAGGGCAATGGTGTCTCTGGACGAATATTTGGCTTAATCCAATTGTTCCTAACAAATCATGTGACGAAGGTTGTGTTGGACGCACATGCTTCTAGTTTATTTCACATTAATGCTGATGTCCTCCTGGGCTCTATCCTTGGACCTTCATTGTTTCTTTCCTTGTTGCCTCGACTGCATGAATTTAAACATGCTACTAGATTGTTAATTAGGTCTTACAATTTTACTGTTGTACTACCTAGATGCAAATGTTCTATTGTAATAGTTTCTTTTCTTGCATGTGAAACTGACTTGCAATTTCTTACCACCTACAATCTTCATAAATTTAAATGCAACACCAATCGCTATCTTCTGTCTTCCTGAATTCTATTCTTGTATTGTCTTGTCTCCTCACTTCTCAATTTATTTCACTCCTAGTGGCATTATTGCCTTGCTTGGAGTGAAATGATAAAAGGAAAGAAAAAAGTCACTTGAACTTTTCTTAATTTGTTGACTATTATAGTTCTCTAATTATCTATTATGTGCTTTTCAGTAGATGTTGTGCTAACCTGTAAAAAACATAAAATTCTCTTAATTTTCATGTATTTTCTCAGATGTATCATTATTATTATTATTATTATTATTATTATTATTATATATCAAAGTACTTTCTACTTTTAATTAAATTTCAAATGTTCAGCTGTATATTTATAGTTTTCATTCAAAATTTTCAGTCATAGAGGAAAAGGAAAAAAAAAAACAAATAAAAAAAAAAAAACCCAAAACAATAACATTAACAGCAAAATACCCCACTGTGTGATACTTCTCTCTCTACCATGTCTCAGGAATTGGTATTCACTAGCTTAAAGGGTTTTTTTTTCTTTACAGTAAGGTTGACCCTATACAAGGCCCGGGGGGTCACTCGAGGTAGTTACATTAAGAGGCAGTTTGTAAGGATGAGAGAGAGGTTGGAGGGTGGAAAATAATTCATCACCCACAAAGACTCAGAGATGCTTTGGGGCTCTGTCAAGGGTGGAAAGTGCAATTTGTTCAGGTCCCATGCAAATATAACAACTGTATTCCATTTTTGACCTGATCTGGCTCTTGTAAAGGTAGAGGATAGTATGTGAAGTTAGGTACTTACTGGAGCAGTACAGGGAGCCTACCATTTTATCTACATCTTTAATGATGACTTGTATGAGTTTCATTTGAGGTCAGGTGGGAGTTGAGGGCCCAATAGTCTCTCAAGTCAAGGAGACATCTGTATAGTTCTCCAGGTTTTTGCAATGCATACTTCTTATCATTTCTGTGGAGTAGTCTTTTGAATGTAAACATTTGATTTTTTTTTTTTTTGTTTTAGGTATCTTCTGGCTGAAGCAGCACTGGACAATATGAATTTGACTGTTGCTGAACAAGCATTTGTTCACTGTAAAGACTATCATGGGATTCAGTTTGTTAAGAGACTCAACAACCAAACAGTAAGTTCCCCACTGTATTTTTTTTTAGCATATGCATGTTACTGGATAATTTCTGTTTACTCTATTGCCATCTGAGTCAAACATGGGCTTTAAAATTATCATTAATCTGTTGACTTTAATTTTTTTTAATAATGATGGTAGGTATTTAAGAATAGAAGTGACCAGGTAATAAAAGAAAAGGAGAAACGAAAAAGAGAATTGTTAATTTATTTTATTGCTTTAAAGGTGGAATGCAAAAAATCATTCTTTTTTTAACCTAAGTAGTAGTACCTCTAATTTTTGTTTCATGATTTTATTCATTTAAGTTTTATTTGTTTTTATTTATTTTATTTAATTTTACACATGGAAAACATTTCACTCTAGATTTTAGATATTCAATTGTTTTAACAGCTTTATTATTTTGACTAACTCAGTTTTATGAAAATTGATATTAGGGTGAAATAAATATAAGCAATTATCCAAAGTAAATTTCCTGAAAAACAGAAATTTCAAATCAGTTACATATCACCCAAATAGTTCAAATAAACACATCAAAATCATGTCCGGATATGTGAGATTCTGGATATAAGGCACTCTGGATATGAGGGATTCTGGATATGAGGGATTCTACTGTATGAGGATGATTTAAAAGATGTAAAAATAAGAATGTTTTAAACAATGAAATTTATAAGAATGTTTTAAAAGATCTAAATATAAGAATATTTTAAAATATGTCTATATAAGCATGATCTTATGAAAACATGCTTTTTCATTATTCTAGTAAAGATTACGTATTTTATATTTTGTGCTATAACTATTTTGCCCAATAGATGTGGATTGACAACATGCATCATTAAAAAGCTCATAAAATTCTGAATATGTAGATCTCAATTGTCAATTTCTCTAAATTTTTCTACATTAGACATATTTCTAGTCAAATTCTACAGGACAATATTTCTCTACTTTTAGTACCAGAGATTATATGTATTTTTATACATTTCAGATTTATTCAATATTTTTACACTAACAAATATGAAATTTACATTTTTAAATAACAGAAATTTTGTAGATGTTATTTAATATATATATATATATATATATATATATATATATATATAATTAACCTCCTGTTCTCTCTAAACTCTACAATAAATGCCTTGCTGCTTCTTGCTTTCCTGCTTGTTAGAAATTCTTTTCTGTAGCTTCCAGTCTTTAAGAACTTATCTGATCTTTCTGAATAACAGTCTATTAGCCTGCTACCTCATTTTGGCAAAGTACTAGAGGCTCTAATCAACTCCAAATTGGTAAAGCGTCTCACCTCGCACGGTCTTCTTTCAGACAAGCAATATGACTTTTGCTTCTCTAGGTCAATTGCTGAAAGAGTCTATCAAGCTTTAGATAAGAATAAGAATGTATTATTATAGAGACAATGTTTCAACCAAGCACCCTCTGGTCATCCATTGATTGACTGATATGGTATATCTGTTGATTATTGTGATATTTTGTCCCCTGTGATATGAGTTATTTATTTATTATGATATCAGTTATAGCGAACACACTATCATAACAAAATATCAAAACCATCTCATATTGAATATAAAATACCCACCAGTAATGTCTGTCTAAATATGGTGGTGTAGTGGATATAGGAGTTGGTTATACATGTGTTACTGTCATTTTGTGGTTTTGAGTTCAGTCCTTGGATCTGGTAATGACACCTCAATTCAGCAGGAATGAACAATAACTGATATCATATCATAATAATGAACAGGCATCCAATCAATGGACACTTGATGACGACTAGAGGGCACTTTGTTGAAACGTGACTATGATAATACCAACAAAAACAATACTTTGAAATAATACATGAATATTATTATTATTGCTATTTATAAGAATCTTAAAATTTATGATAGAAATATTGAATTTGTTATATGGTTTTAATTTTTTAAATTGTTAATTTGTTTTATAAAGAGAAACCTTATTTTATAGTCACACTCATCATAGTTATTATATTGCCAAACCTTGTATGGGCATTTGACTGAGTGGTTAGAATATTAGTGTTTCGACCATGAGACTCAGTCTTGAATCTCTCCAAGGAGATGATTTCTTGATAATATTAGTTAAATTGGGTAGATGAAACTGTTTGGAAGCTATCATGGGTGTGCTAGCATAAAGTCACAAATCATTGTGACTGAGGGTTTGACTTTGTTTAAAACTGCTGAACATGCAAAATTATGTGCTCTCCCTTAGAAACTAACTAAAGTTTGCTCAACCTAGTTGCAGTATAGACTATAGGTTGGCTCAACGTGAATGTGCCTGAGCAGGGATTAGTGAGCCTTGTCTATAAACAAGCAGCTGGTTATTACTTTTCTAATGTTTGTGGAAACTCAATGTGCTTTTTTTTCTTTATATTGTTCAATTAAAAGAATGTTAAAGAATCTTGACAAAAAATTTACATGAATTTTGTGTGGGAATTACTTTAGCCTATTATTGAACCCTTTAACATTTTTCTACTAAATTAGAATTAATTAATTTTAGATCTCTTTCAAAATTATATTAAGCAATCCTACATTATTTACGAGAACAAAACATTGCTATACAAGCATCTTATTAAAGAATGAATAGAATAAAATTGGTAATTTTATAGTTTATTAGGCTAAATACTTCTGCCATATCCGGTCTGGTGCTCCTGCTATTGATCTTGAGGTTCTTGACAAAATCCAAAAAAGGATCTGCAATGTAATCCATCCTGACTTGGCATCTCAACTTTAGTCACTTTCTCATGATGTGGTATGTCTTCTCTCTGTCTTTTCTACAAATATTTTTATGGCAACTGTTCTGATGAGCTTTTTTTTCCCAGGAGCCCCGACTACATGACACCTAGGCATCTACATTGGCATTTAAGTCCCACCCTTTTAATGTTGAAATAGTTAAATGCAACCACCACTTCTACTCCAACAGTTTCTTTTCTTGCACTTCCTGTCTATGGAATGCTCTTTTGTTTACTTGCTTCCCTGATAACTACAATCTTCAAAAATTTAGATGAAAATGCCAATCACCATCTTCTTGAATCCAGTTCATCTTTTGTTTTTTCCTCAATCCCCACTATACTCAATTTTTTCTCTCACTTTCACCCTCTGTAACCCCTTGCATACTAGTGACACTCCCACCTTGCCTGGGGTGAAATGATTGAAAAAACAAAATTCATTTTCAAATGGTATTTTATGTAATGTTCAAGAGAGATTATTAAAAATGGAATACTTTATTCACTGGTGTAAAATTTATTTAATTATTCTTGCCAGTTTGCAACTTGCGTACAATAGATAAATGTTTGTTTTTTGTTTTAGACTTTACTTTTTGTTTTTACTTCAGAATGAATCCATACGAAAAGCTGAGATACTTTGTTATTTTAAGAAATTTGATGAAGCTGAAGATCTTTATGTCAGCATGGATCGAAGGTCAGTATATGCTTATCTAAACAGATCTATTTGCAAATTTTTTCTTTGTTTTACAGAATACCTCCTTTTCAATCATTTTTTTTTCTGAAAAGCAGTCAATTCCTGTTTGTTATAAAAAAACCCTGACATTCTGTGGTTTGGTCTATGTGTACAAAGTTCCAAATGTGTTATTGCAGTCTAAACTCAGCCCACTGTGGTGATTGGTCAATTATACACAGATAATTGGATTAGCTTTGAATAGTTAAATGGTGATATGTTGTATGAGCAATTGCCCCCCTCCCAAAAAAAAAAGAAAAGAAAAAGGAAAGCATTAATCTTTTTTCTTTTTTCAATCAATATCACCCCATGCAAGATCGTAAAGCCACAGAGAGTTAACCTTACGGCAATGGGAAAGTGACTGAAGCTGAGCCACCAGATCAGGACCAATAGTATTGCTGATTGTTCATATATTGTAATTTCTTTTTCTAGATAATTAATATACTGTTCACATTTTGGTTGAATATATCTTACATTATTTTCAGGTTCAGGTTACTCACATAATGGCATCTACTTAGTCTAAAGCTATTTGGAAAATTAAAGAGAATAAATAATACCCACTCTATAACTGTAATCAATCCTGGGTCTCTAAAAAAGGAAGCTTACTCATGTGTGCACTTATATTTTATAATATAATATCAAACCATATAATAATTATCAATGTCTATTTATTTATATATTTCCTGTCCCTTCTTTAGTGGGAAGTGGGGTAAGTCAACTTAAGTTAGTAAATTTATGAGTGATTACTTCCCATAAAATATAAAATATTTATCTGCATTTAGACAAAAGTAGTTTCCGAGCAAAATAAACCATTTAATTAATCAGTCCCTTTATCGTACATTTCTTAGATTACAGTCTTATTTGTTCAAGCCTTTTCATGTGAGGCACTCAGATATCTTTATCTATTAAGTGATCATCTTGCTTCAACTTAGTCTTGAAATAGGCTTTGTCAGCTTTGTTTCATTGTATGACACTATTAAAACTTTTCTAACATTTTATCTGAATATGTAAATTATGGTATCCTAGATTCAACAAACTTTCATCCTCTAAATATATAATTGAATAACTGTTAAGAGATAAATTTAGTATTAATATTGTAGGTGTAATTCCAAGTTCTCATATTATTTAAATACATTTTAGTTTTGCATTTGTATCCAAGATTCAACACAAACTTGCTCTATAAATGTAGAATTAAATTTAAATAATTCCCTGTTTGACATTGTTTGATGTATTTAAGAAAATTTTGTCCAGTGAATATCATAAAATGGAAAATTCCCTTGAAGAAAGGAAGAAATTAGAACAAGAGGAAAAATGAAGACAGAGATTACACTTATCTCAAGCTTTACTGGCACAGTGGGAGGTTGATAGGCAAAGATATTCACAAGCATTTTTGACAACATGGGTACACTAGTATAATATAATATAATATATGATATACAGAGTGTACAGGAAAAATTTGATAGAGTTTAATGTTTTTATTTTTTCAAATTGGTTTGGAATATCTGTAAATAGTGAATGGCATTGTGAAACCTACAGTTTTAGAGGTGACAAAGTTAACTAACATGGATGAGTGGAATCCACCTAACTATTGGAAAAGGGTAACCTGCATCATGATGATTTGTGTTGGGCCTCAAAATACCACAGTGATGACAGCTGCTCAATGCTATTTGAACACCATGTAAACAATAAGACATGAAATGGAGAATTGCAATGGAGACTACAAGGCCATAGCTTGTAGGAAATAACACAGCAGATGTCATGATTGCCTCCTGTTATATCCCAGGTTGTTGGGGTGAACAAAAATGAATGAAAATAAAAGATAAGTGTATTTTAACACATATAAAAATTACTTTTAACAGCAAGGATTTATTTAAATAAAAGCAAGGATTTGTTTGGACTTAAACAATGCATTTCACATGTGTGTCAGCTTATCATGATGTTGAATTCAGAAGTGTTGTGCTCCAACTAGCAGACAAAGGCCATAACTCAGTTGTATTTTGATTTATCAGGGTAAAGTAACATTAACACCTCCTGTTTTTAGCATTTATGATTTATTTAGGATTTATTTGCAGTGGGTATGGCTTACTTTGTAGTCGATGGGATTTCCTTTGTGCACTTTTTGATGGAGTCCTATTTTTATCACTTGGCATTACTTAGGAACTTTGTTGAGGCAGTTCAAAAGTGTTCAATAGAATGTCTAGCAGGAAAATAGTTTAATTTGGTCTCTGGAAGTTTTGATGGTTGTAATTTATTTGCATGTGGAACCCAGATGGAAGACTGTATATTCACATCATGCGTTACATTTCCAGAGCTATGTATAATGTGTCCTTGGCTCCATTTTTCTTTACCATTGTGGTTATCTTTTGCAAGTATAGGTTGTCTTGGTACATATTTGCATTTTACTGATCCATGATGACGGTTAAATTGTTCTTCCATCTCTGTGTTCCTTTTTAGGGAATGGTTTGTTGTTAGATGGATGACTTCTACGTGTAAACAAATTTTACAATTCATCAGTGCTTCTGTTGGTGAATTTCCATTATGTGCATTTTAATTGGGTGTAGCTCTGTAACTTTTGAGGAATATTTTTAATATTTATTGTGTGGTTCCCTTCCCTTTGAGTTTGAGGAGTGCTCTCTTAAAGGTATCTATAAAATGCTTCACTTGTTCATTTGATTGTGGATGAAAAGGTGGTGTCCTAATGTGTTGAATACCATTCTGTACACAGAAAATTGAAAATGCAGCTGAAGTGAATGCAGTGCCATTATTAGAAACTAGTGTCTTTGGGACTCCAAATCAACTGAAGATTTGTTTTAACTCAATTGTTTCATCCGAGGTGCTGCTGAAAGATTTTTTGATCACTTACTGTAAGCATCAATGAGGATAAAATAATACTGTCCCTTCATGGGTCCAGCAATCAATGTGAAGGCATGACCAGGGTGATTCAAGTATAGGCCAGGAATTGAATGTAGTTTTCCTGGAAGATTTTGCTGCCAGTCTGCAATTGGAATATGAGCATACCAATTCCTCCAACTGCTTGTCTATGTTTGGCTAATAAACATAGCTATGTGCTAGGGATTTCATATGGCTAATACCTTGATAACCATAATCAAATTGCTTTATCACTCTTTCATGTAATGCAGATGGGACAATCACGTGTTCTGCACGAAGAAGACAGCTGTTAACTTCTGACAATTAAAATTGATGCTGAAAGAATGGCTGAATTCTTTTGTCAGTGCATACTTCTGGCCATTTTGTATGATGGAAGCATATCACTTTTTTAACACTGGCTCAAAAGCTGTGACTTCACAGATCATTATAGAAGTGACTGGTAATGCTTTACAGTGGATGCAAGCACTGAAGTGACTTCTTGCTCTAGAGATAATGCTGTGATGACTGAGTCTTCTGGTACTTTATTTTGTGTAGTCATGAGCCTAGATAATGCATCACCAATTGTATTTGTTGAATTATATTTTATAGAAAAATTATAATCTAACAGTATAGTAGCCCATTTGCTGTATACACAGGGATGACTTTTTTTAATCCAAACATACTAACAAGAGGCTTGTGGTCTGTGATCAGAGTGAAATGATGTTTGTACAGCATTTTTTGAACTTTTTAATAGAAAAGACTATTGCTAATGATTCTTTTTCAATTTGGCTCCAGTACCATAATTGGAGGCATCAGAGACCACTACAACATCCATGGATGGGTTGTAGTGTCAGCAAAAGATTTGAAGAAAATAAGGACTTTATCTTTTTGAAGGCTACCTGACATGTGTCAGATCACTCCCATGCAACATTGTTTTTCAAAAGATTTTTGAGCGGGTGCACAAACTTGAAGTTCAAGCAAAAATACACTGTAGTGGCTAATCAAGCCAAGGAAAGAATGTAACTTTGTTACAATTGTTGGTGCTGGCATTTTTTTTATTGCTGAGATATTTTCCAGGTTTAGTCATCTACCATTTTTGCCAAAAATAAACCCAAGATATTTGATTTGTTCTTGGAAAAATTCACACTTTCCAGCTTTAACATGGAATCCGAATTGTTGAATTTAACTGAAAACAGAAAATAAACATCACAAGAGTTCATCTTGATTTGTTCCGGCAACAATGATGTCATCAATGAATGCTGCAACTCCTGTCAATCTGGTCAGCATGTTGTCGATTGTCTTTTGGAAAATGACTAGTGCTGGTTTGACACTGAAGCTAGGATGGTTAAATCTGAATAATCCCTTGTGGGTGTTGATAGTAAGGAGCTTTTTGCACTCCTTGTCAACTTCCGGTTGAAGAAAAGCATAAAAAAGATAAACCTTTGCAAAGCAAATTCTGCCACTGAGTTTTGTGAAAAGATCCTCCGGCACTGGAAGTGGATACTGATACTGATGTGCATCCAAAGAATCATTCAAACCGGTCAAGTAATCAGTACATATCTAGACTTTTCCATTTGCCTTTTTAACAACTACAATAGGAGCTGTTCACACAGAGTAATTAACAGGCTCTATTACTCTTTCTTGCTGATGACATTACAGTTCTTTTCAACCATATTCAAAGCAGCATAGGGTACTGGTCTTTTTTGTCTAAAAATTGGCTTAGAATCTTGTTTTAATTTCCGAGTAGCTTTAATTTTTGTACTGCACTCAAGTCCATCTTGAAAAACATTACTAAACTTATTTTTAAATTCATCAATATCATCAATATTCATCAATTTTCAATATCAGAAACTGATGTGAGGTTAACTGTATTGAACACAGATTTGAGGGAATTTCAAAAAAGTTAAGTTGTTCTATCCAGTCAAGACCAATTAAATCTAATTTCAAATTATCTGCATGATAACACACACCAGAAAATTTTCTATTTCAAAGTTCTCACCAGTTAAAGGAATTGTACTCCTAGACATGCTCATTGGTATATGATCTGTTTTAGATACATGTGGCTTTTCAATTTGTTTCCAAATCGAATGATATTAATGTTATGTCAAACACTGTATCAAACTGGAAATGAACTGGTTTGTTTTTTACAGAAACAACAATATATTTTCTGCAGGATTTGTGATTAACTTTGAACATCACAAACACTGTGTTTGTTTCAGACTTTTTCTTCCTTCATTAAAAAATGTTTTTTTTAATTTTTTTAAATTTTTTGTGGGGTTGAATTTTTGGTTGAATTTTTATGTGAATTTGGATTGCAAAATCCTTCTTTATGCCTGTTTCAATGACAAATATTGTACTTACATTTTTTGAACGGACAAAAGTGTGGACATAATGCCAATCACCACAATGCCAACATTTTGAAGGAGGTTTCTTTTCATCACAGGGTTTTCTCACGTGGATATTGCTGGTTATTGATAAATTGTTTTTTTTGAATCAGCATGATGTCTCTTTTTATGCTTAATAAATTATTGCATTCCGTGGTGAAGGCTTCACTATGGGTTAATTATAATTAGTAAAACTTGTATTACTAAAATCATTATTATCTCAAAAAAAAATTCTTACAATCTAAAAATATTTTGTGGCTTTAACAAAGGGTTAATAAGGTGTAGAAAATGAACAAATGAATCAAACAATCAATTGACAGATAGATAAACAGAATGCGGAAATTTGTTCAAATTCCTTGTACTTTTGGGTAGCACAATACAAACACACATGCACACACACACACACACACACACATGCACACACACATATGCACGCATAAAATGGTATATTGAAAATTAGCCATTTTTAATTACTTTATTTTGACAATTAAAATTGATGTCAATGTTCTGTATAAAATGAAAGCAAAATGATAATCTTTACTTGCACTGCCCCCACTGTCTGCCATTACACCCATCCCTCTTTCCATCGAATTGCACTTGATAACCTCGGTAACTGTAAGCTCCTCAACAATCATTCTGATTGCACCATTTGCCAAACAAAATTGACATCATCTCAATTGAACAAATATTTTTTTGTTGCTTTCTGCAGCTATTTATTTTTTTGCATTGAAAAATTGTCTCCAGAAATAGCTGAAAATCTTTCATCAGGAGTGGAGCTGCTAAAAGTAACTCATTTGATTGACAATTGATGCAGAAATTAGCCTGACTCGTAATTAACATCTTTCCGATATATCTCTTGTTTTGTTTTGTTTTTAATGTGACCTTACTATTTCTGTGGGTGGGAGAGGGAGAATGTGTGAACATATGCATGTATATTTCTATGTACCTAAATGCGTACACACATAGACATAACATTAATAAAATGAAAACCGTAGAAAATTCTTTGAGATACATCCACTCACTCATACTCATGTCTTTAATTTTCAAAAGCAAAATGTGTTTGACTGTGTGCATGCCTGAAGCATCCTTAGGCTGATTTCAACTAATCTTTGTATAAGGAATTTAGATAAATTTAATTCTTTAAAAAAAAACCAAACATCTTAAAGGCATGAAAGAATAATTTTGTTTGTTTTTATACGAAAACTCTAAAGCCTGCATAGAGAAATTATATTCTTAAAACAGTGTTTTCTTCTTTCAAGCTAAATTTTTTGAGATGTTTGGTTTTCTTTTATAATTAGTTTTAGCTATCTCCAATGTTTATTTTTTCTTTTTCACTGTTTGCTTAAATCTTAATAGTTATTTAGTGTAGCTCTTCATTTATAAGTAGGCTTTTTTTCCTTTTTATTTTAATCATTTCCCCCCAAGCAAGGTAATAAAGCCACTAAGATGCAAGGGGTCTTTAATGAGTGTTAGAGAATGTGAGAAAAAAACACTATTAAAGAGAGAAGATAATAAAAGAACAAGAATTAAGAAGAGAGAAGATAACGATTGATATCTTTATTATTATAAAACTCTGTGAATGTTGCTTGTGTATTTGCCAGAAGTCATATATAGAGAGTGGGTGAAAGAAAGATATAAATTTATTATCATGTAGGAAGTGGGGAGAGAAGGAAATGGTGTGTGTCCGTCTCAGATGGTGACTTAATTTAACATCCGGATTGTGGACATAAATGCTTACATTTATGTCTGCTTTTCACCTTTCTCTCTTTCCACCTCTCTCTTTCTCTTTTCACTTCTCTCTCTCTTCCCACCTCTCTCTCTCTTTTCACTTCCCTCTCTTTTATCACCTCTCTTGCTCTCTCTTTTCACTTCTCTCTTTCCACCTCTGAGATTTCGTGCGTGCTTATTTATATTTCAACTTTCTTTAAACAAACAATATTTCAAATATTTAAAAAATATTTTTTGCCATATTTAAAAAATATTTTCAAGTGAATATGATTTTAAAATATTTTTTGGCATATTAAAAAATATATTTTTACATTAATGTGATTTAAAAAATATTTTAAGTGAATAAGATTTAAAAATACAAGTTGTTTATACAGTAGGTATTTTTTATTTCATCTTTTTTCAAACAGACAATATTTTAATGTTGAAATCAACTTCAATGTTTTATAACCTGAACTGTCAGTGACCCAGTGGGTCATGGGTGGTCTAGTTACATTTAAATTTTTGAAGATCAAAGTTGACTGGGAAGCAAAAGGCCAAAAGAGAGTTCCACAAATGAGAAGTGCAATAGAAGAAACTGCTAGCATAGAACTTACAGCTACATCTACCTATTTCCACTATAAAATGTTGAGAACTTTGCTGCAAATCTAGTACTGTGCTTAAATTTATAAAGTCTAGGCACCATAGAGAAAAGTTTGTCAGAAAAATTACCATAAAAGTATTAATAGAAAAGGCACAGGGAAGGTACATTATGACAGTGGGAAAGTAATTGAAGGTGAGATGCTAAGTCAGGACTAATAACATTGCAGATTCTTCTTTGTATTTGATCAAGAATCTCTATATAGCAGGAGCACCAGACCATATGTGGCAACAACAGTCAAAGCAAGGATGAATGGTAGACTTATAAATATGCAAGATAGATTCTGGTGGAAAAAATTGTCTAGCATGACACAGTAAACCAACTTTCCTAGTAGTAGACCTAGAAACTGATTCAATATAATCTTTCCACTTCATGTAAGTGGAAAATGTTAGCCTGAGAAGGTGCAGTGAGTTGCTCTTCTAGAGGTTAGCATCAGCCATGCTGATGGAAGGCAGAAAGGGGTCTCTGAGGTGATTGATAGAGCCATTCTTTACTCCAGTTAACATCAGATTGTAGTTTATGAGATCAGCTGCTAACTTGAACCCCTCGAACAGATCAGACTTACTATAAAGACAGGAGTAAATAGTTGTATTATCAGCATAGATACTGAATTGAGAACTTTTAAAGCTTGATTAGTACAGCTGCTAAGGGAGCTGAACTGATATTGATGTAACTTGTGGGGGAGTTGCCCAGAACCAAGTCTGGTGTGGCTGTGGCCCTATGCTGCCATGCTCTACAAGGAGTCTGCAGGAATAAACTAAACTGTTTAAATGCACCAATATTGGCTCTATTAGGATTTATGGAAGGTTCTTGAAATTTAGTTTTGAAAGAATTAAACAATGTTGCTATAAGGCATTAAGTGTTTTTTTTTGTAATACTTGTAACATTTTACTGTATTAAAGTTATCTCCCTTGCAAGGAATATAACTGGTAGATGTTTATAAAACCAGGAGGTGAAAAGATTAACTCAATGAAAGAGCAGTGTACAACAATAATTAGAAAAAATATATTTAAAATGTTACCATTTTTGATAGTATAATTGAGTTAGTACATCAACAAGTAAAAATTACTTTCATTTTCAAATTTCAAAGTGATAGCATTCTGTGATGTCTGTGGATAAGACTGTAAATGTAATGTTCATGATATTTGATTAGAATATTAGAGTACATTTTTCATACATAAAATAATAGTCCATTGTAAAAATGTGACTTTGACTCTTGTATTGCATTACATAAAGATATACATTCCATCGTGCTAAAAAGAAAAAAATCTATGTCATATTAGGTTGGTGCAAAAATAATGACGTAATAATGTTGGTTTTTGACATAATGTCAAAAAATGACATTATTACGTCATTATTTTTGCACCAACCTAATATTTTGCCTTTGTGAGATAACAAATCACTACTGTTCTTGTGGGAAAATCTTGTAGGCCTTTTCCAAGATTAGCTGAAACAGGAGATACATTAAATTATTTTAGAGAACTAAATTAAAAGTATTCACCTGGTTCTCTCTTTAGAAGAGCGAAATCAGACCAAAAATGGAATATTGCAGTCATATCTGGGCTGGAGCCGCCCAATTCTTTCTGTCCAGTCGTGATGGAGTTTGAAAGCCTCTATGCTGTCTTGTGTGTTATGAATCCTTGTACTGCTCCAGATAGTAGCTGTCTCTCCACTGGTTTTGCTCAGTCTTTTTAAGACCAAAAAATGGAGCTCCAATTATAGTTGGGTTTGTTATATTCACTTACGTGCAAATACTCTTGAGAAAGGTATAAATTCATCTCTTCCCGCCCCAGTTATAGGTTAATTACTAAAACTTGTATTGCTAAAACTATTATTATCTCCAACAAAAAAATTCTTACAATCTAAAAATATTTTCTGGCTTTAAATAACTTGAAAAGAGTTGATAAGCTGTAGAAAAGAAATCAACTAATCAATTGTATTATCACCTATCCTACATATCCTCATAATGTGCATTTACTTCTTCCTCTTACATACATCTATCTCGAGTGGCTCTTGGGCCTTGTATTGGGTGAGCATTTAGTAAAAATAAAAAAAACTTTGGCCATGATAAAGGCCAGGATGTAGTCTCCTTCTCTTCCTCTCCTCTTCCTCCTTTCTTTGCTCACTGTACACAATTCATTTCGTTAATCCCATATCCTCAAGAAATATCTTAGGAATAAATAAAGTGACAAGCACATATTTATATATGTTACATAAAACAGAAAAACCACCAGTTGGTACATAACTTTCTTGCTGGCATGGATAATATAAGACATTTTCCAGCAGTAACAAAGGGAAATATGAACTTCATTGGAATTTTGTTAGAAAAATAATGTTTATTATTCTAAAACTTCACTTTAGAAATGAGTACAAAGCCAAGTTCTCTTAAAAACAATACTGGGTAACTTCATATACTCAAATTTATAGAAGGCAATGTGTACACACACACATACACACACACACTGTATCCATGCACAGATACACAATATTGCCTTTCTTAAAATGAAAAGCACCTGAAGAAATATACTTATTATGCTTGTATAAGAATCTTTTTCTTCAACATACATAATTTTGTATCCCTTCAGGACATGGGTGATTATGGTTCTCCACAACTTCCTATCCATTGTAGCTCTTAGTAAAGTTTGTTTTTTCATCTTTCCATCCTACTCCCTGTTCTGCCAATCATTTACACAAGCTTGTTAGTTATGGTTACTTGCTGTTTCCTCTCTGTCCATCTTGCTGTCATTATGCCCCATGAGTGTCCAATTTTCCAAGCTCTCCTTCATCATTATGTGTTCAAGAAATTTCAACTTTCTCTATATGATTCTAAGTATAAGCATCCTTTTTGTTTTCATTTTCCATAAAACATCATCATTACTGAAGTTTAGTCCATAGTATACTCAGCATCCTTCTGTAGAACCACATTTCTGTTGCTTCAAGGCTCTTTATTTGTGAGGAGATTGTCAAATATTCACTGTCATATAGGACTTCTGTCTTTATTTATTTTTTTTGTTTCTAATGAAATTTTCTTGTTTCTTGATACTTTGTTTAGTGTTTGGAAGGCATCTTTTTCTATTCCAATGCATCATCAGATTTCTGTGTCACATTTTCTGTCCTCTGTTAAAACGCTTTCCAAATATTTGAATTTTTGTACTTGTGTTGAATACAACATTGATTGAGCTCAGTTGCAGTGGCTTTCAAAATGTAACTTTGTTCCTCATTTGTATTAGTTTCTTCTTCTTCTTCTTCTTCTTCAGGATGTAGGTGAACATGGCTCTCCACAACATTTGTTTTTTATAGCTCTAAGTAATTTTTGACCCCTTCACTATCCCTCTTTGTTTTTGTTCAGCCATCCATTCACACGCTTGTTGAGTAGGTTACTGTTTCTCCTTGCTTCTCTCTAATATGTTCTGTGAGTGTTAGATTCTCTTGGCCCTCTTTCCTCATTATCTACCTCAGAAATTTCATCCATTTCTTTCTGGACTATTTTAGCAACATCTATTTATACATATTAATATACAAAACCAAAATTCAAGCAAATAAAAAATTATAATATTAATAGAACTTTCAGATATAATTTCAAGACACTAAAACTTAAAAGTTTTGCTGTGAAATTTCATGAATAATAAAATGTTTTGTATGTTAATTAACTACTTCATATGTCATTTTCTGTGTGTGTATAACATATGTGTATGTGTTTTTATTATAATTAAGTTTGAATAATTAACTTACTCATTTTTTATGAAATTTTAGCCATAAATTTAATGGAACATTATTATTATTTTCTCTTTATTTTTTATTAGATGAAGCATTATTATTAATTTTTATTAATGTTTACTTTCATCTTCCTTTTGATTTTATTTTTATTAGCTGAAGCATTGTCCACCATTATAATTAATTTTTGACTAATATTTACGTTCATCATCATTTTTATTAGATGAAATATTGTCAACTACAATTATTCATTTTTGACTAGTATTTACTTTTATCTTTTTTTTTTATTAGAGGAAACATTATCAACCATTTTTCTTCATTTTTGACTAGTATTTACTTTAATCTTCCTTTTTTTATTAGATGAATCATTGTCAACCATTATTATTGTTTTTTAATAGTATTTACTTCATCTTCATTTTTATCATATGTAGCATTGTCAGCTATTATTAATTTCTGACTAGTTTTTAATTTAATGAACCTATAGATAATGCTGGATTAAAATAAAGACTAACCTCTTGGGGAGATTCAAACTCATGTCACTTTTACCTCATGCAGCTTTTGGTAAATGACCAGCTGTATTAACCCCTATGCTACAAGAATTTTGCAGGAAACCAAATGTAACCTATAACTTATTACACCATTCCACCACTTCCCTTGGTATTATATTAGTTTTTGTTTTTTGTATTAGTAGAAGCAGTATATTTTATTTGCACTTTTGATTAAATGAAGCCTTACCAATTATTATTGTTATTTTGACTACTTTCATCTTAATTTCTTAGTTACTTTGTATCATAATTTTATTTGGATAATCTACTTAGTACCATGGATTGACGGCCTGGATAAATTTATGATAAATAGCAACTAAAAATTATGATGGAAGTAAATATTATTTGAAATTAATAATAATGGTCGATAGAGCATTCTATTACAATTGTGCTTGTTGCTGACTTTATTTTGGGATTGAAGTTTGTTTTTTTCTCTGCTTTGAAATTATTAAATAGAGTTTTATTACAGTTTTGTATTATTTTCATTTTCATTTCCATATTAAATCATCACAAAGTAGAATTTGGTGACAGAATGGTAATAGCAATTAACCATTTCCTTATAAGGCAATATTCGGTATTCTTTGACTGAGCAGCCAATGCTACCATAGATTGAAGTTTATAAAATCTCTTTATTAAAATAATTTTTCAGGGTAATAGGTTTTCAAGTTCAGTGACCATTATTGTTCATCTCAGTATTGATGGTGGTTTCATTCCTAACCTTTTATTTGAAATAGGGTGGAATGTCAATGTCTTGATTATGGTGTTATTTTCTATTTGAGTTACATGTACTATCCATTTTAGTTTTTGCTATTGTTGAAAGTCTTCAAGTGATTTCTGTTATTTGGTACAGTTCTTTGGGATTCTGTAGCACCAGTCCATGAGGTTTGAAGAAAAATGGTCATAAATTCATAATTTGTTAAGAGATTTTAGCTCAGGTAAATTTGGTTAATTTGTTAGTGCAGATATATAATATAAAATAGATTTTGTATTGATAAATAAATGGAAAAGCCTTTTGAAGTCTTTATTAAGAATATGAAACATAAAGAATGGGCCTAATATTGTTACTTAAAAGCCTTTATGCTGATATATAGTGCAGACTTTATGGTGATGTCTAATGTAAATGAATAAGCTTTTTACTGGCATATAAATAAGTATAGTTACATATAATACAAGTGGAACTGCTTTATATTGTGTAAGATCACTTAGCTGCTTTCTATGTCAAAGATCTATAAGGCTAGTAATCTTCCTGTTCAGTTCCCTTCACCCTGTCTACTTGCCACCCACCCCGTCTGTATGTCACCCTTCTCTCCATCTATTGACTTGCACTTGATAACCCCAGTAATTGTCAGTTCATCTAACAATCAATTTGACAGGGCCATTTACCAAACAAAACTGACATCATCCCATTTGGGAACAAACATCTCCTCACTGATTTTTCACTTTCTTTTTTTTTTTTTTTCCCTCTTTTTTTAATTCTTTTATCTTATTTTTTGCAGTTAAAAAATATTCCAAATGCAAAACAAAAACAAAATGCAACAAGCAAAACAAATATATGTACAGGTGTAGATCAATTAGTTAATGAGAATATTTATTATAATTCTTCTAATTTTTATTTACTTCAAACGTTATTTTTAGTGGATACTCGGATTTGGGTAGAATGCCACATTTTTTTTAAACAGTGTTTATTTCATGTACTGGCCCGAGAAAAGGTTATAAAGAAAATACCAAAGGACACATTTTCTTTATTATGTTTTCTTGATTGCACAAACTGGTAAACAAAATAAACACTGTTTAAAAAAATGGGATATCCTACTAAAATATGGGTATCCACTAAAAATAACATTTGAAGTAATAAATTTTTCTTATTTACCTTTTATATTAACTGTGATAAAAAAAGGAGCTCAGGCAACATATTTTCACAGGTCGTATATTAAAGGTCGAAAAGCCACATGTGGCTCGCAGGCCGCAGTTTGGCCACCCCTGTGATATACATTTTATTAAAAAAATTGGAAAAATACAATATAAATTTAAACATACAAATCTTACCGGTTGAATTTAATAAAATTTCTTTGAATATATATAATTGTTTTTTCTGAGTACATCTGTCTGCCAAGGCAGCTAGCCAATTGCTGTCACAAACACCTACTCGTGAACACTTGTATTTGTTTAACACACAGTGTGCACCAGGGGTTTATACTGCAACTCTGCTGAACATATCTTAGTTACAGTTTCTGGAAGAGAGTACATAATCCATCATGATCAGCAGTTTGAACAATGCCAGTATGCTCAAAACCTTGATTTGTGACTCTGGGCTCCCACAATCATCGGCGATTTCCCAAAAATTCTGTTCATTCAGTTTCACTCACAAGGCTTGGGTTAATCTGTGGTATTGTTTCCAAACACTTTCCAAAGCTGCCATATGCTGTGATTGCCTCTACAGACTGATAATATCAAGAAGTCAACAGACTGACAAATTGATCAGGATGAGATTCAAATCAAAGAATTCTGTTCATAAAGTGAACATTCTGACAAAAAATGCACATGCACGCAATTAATTTGATTTGATTTTGTTAACTGCACAGTATAGTTGGGTCAGTTGGGCACCATGATGCAATTCGCTCTGCCAGAAATTTGGAAACTGCATGCTGTACTGCTTGTCATTCATGCCAGAAGCTCCAATACTAACATTTTATAATGTTTAGGTGTCAATCTGAGGACAGTGCAGAGGATCTGGAAAGAGTTGGATGAGTCTAATCGTGATTATGAAGGTGCAGCAGCTCAGAAAACTCATTCTGAAAAGAAAAGAACTCCTGAATTTGTTGGTGAGGGTCTCAGACTCAATACAGAGATAGTCTAGCCCTGGGTCCAGATGGTGGCTTCTGGAAGATCCTATTTCTGGCAAGCAGGAGAAACCAGTCATGGCTGTCAGATAATATCTGCAACCACATTACCCCTTACATCTGGCCACTTAACTCCCTAGACTGAAACCCCCTTGTTTATTATGTGTGGGGCACAGTTGAGCAAGAGACCAACAAAATTCTTTGTAACAACAAAGATGAACTGGAGGCAAGGATTATGGCAACATTCACCAACTTAAACAAAGAGACCATCCAGGAGAGTTGCAGGAGATTCCAAAGTTGTCTAGAGGCAGTGGTTGAAGCTAATGGTGATATTATTGAATAAATTTACTGTTTAGTATTTCAGGTTATTTTTGTGTAATTTTGGCAAATATATCTGTTAAAATGAAATGTCAGTGTTATTTTCATTTTTGCATAATTTACATGACAATTTATCCCCTGCACCCTATATATATATATATATATATATATATATATATATATATATATATATATATATATAATATTTATTCAAATTTATAACACATGCATGTTATAAGATCACTACAAAATATGCATATGTTTGAATAAATATTATTAGCTTTGCTTGGTATTGAACACTCTTTTAAGAATAGTGTTTTTGGTTATTGGAATTTTATTCCATGTGTACCAACCCCATTATATATATATAATGTGTGTGTGTATGTGTGTAGATACATATGAGGTGGTAACCAAAAATCTGAGTAATTTGATCATGAAAAAATTTACTTGCTCAGACCTACTTTCCTCTATCTGCTTGAAATTATTGTCTGTTATTTGCACAAGGGTTCACAAAGCTTACTGCTCACAAAGGCTAGCAGAAAGTGTCTGTACTACATTATTCTGTTTGTACATGCTGTTCCCAGAACTTTTAGGTTGCATCTTGTATGCATGTGTTTATATATAAATCTGTTTATATATTTATGTCTGCAATTATTTTAATATATTGTATATATTTAAGTACATATTGATTATATATATATATATATATATATATATATATATATATATATATATATATATATATATGTCTGTTTATATATTTATGTATAAATTATATATAAACTTTTTTCTAAAATATAGTTAATAAAAAATTCCAAACCTTACTGCTACTACAGTTTCATCTATGGATCATCAGGCATTAAAAGCTAGGACATTCTTTATTTGACATAATACAATTATATATGTGCTGTCAATGATGGGAGGGGGAAAATTGGCATATTATAATTACAAAATAAGATGTTCTACACTGGTTTATAACTTGCCAGGAGGAATTTTCTTGGGCATTTGCACACTTCCATCACTTTTGATCTTTCATTTAGTAATAAGGAATAGTAGTAAGATATGTTATTATTGCCAATTTTCCCTCCTGGTATAGTCTGCCAGATAAATCTTGCTTCCTACATACATCTTCCTACATACGTGTATGTGGGTATATATGTGTGTATGTATGTGTATGTATGTGTAAATATATATATGTGTATGTATGTATGTATATATATATATATATATATATATATATATATATATATATATGTGTATATAGGTGTGTATGTATGTGTATATATAGGTGTGTATACATATGTTTGTGTGTGTGTGTTTTTATATATATATATATATATATATATGTATATATATATATATATATATATATATATATATATATATATAATATATATATATATATATATATATATATATATATATATATATAAGCAATTAATGGATTTTTAATCCAATGTTATTTCTTATAAACATTAAAATTTAATGGGTATACTTGTTACGGATGTCTACTCAAACACATGTAGCCACCAATATGATGATTATAGTAAAGAGTATATATATATATATATATATATATATATATATGTTTCATTGAATAATATTGACATATTGTGTGTACTTATTTTTATACTGATCCTTTCAATTTGTCTCATCAGTTTCTTGATATTGAGATGAAATTCATCAAGGAAGGCACTGTTGTTTTTTTTTAACCCTAATACTTTCAACTTTTTCTTTGATCATCTGCAGGTGTGTGTGTGTGTGTGTGTGTGTATATATATATATATATAGAGAGAGAGAGTGAGAGATAGATTATGTTCAGTTTATTAATTTCACAATATATCATTCAAATATGAAGTATGTTTATCCTTTTATATCAGTTGTTTTGTAATATATATGTTGATGATATTGTTAAAAAGAATTTCAGAAAATATATGCTGCTGTTTTAAAAGAATTTAGCACCTCCTCTCAACAGCTAATGTCTGTGGATTTCCTTTATATAACCGCATATCCAGTACCTTTTCCAAGCACCAGTATGTTTCTCAGGACCAATATCACTTAGGGCAGAAAGACATTATACAATTCTATGATTTGAACCTTGAGTCTATGATTTGAGCATGTGTGAACTTAATGTTTATGCATCTTTTTTTCTACATTGTACTGTTCCTTTGTTATTGATAGAGTGCAACATTATTTCTTGATTTTAATACTGCATTAAAATAGCTACATTCAAAACAGAATATAGGTGTAAATCATCATAAGAAGCATTGCTGAATTTCATAAAAGGTTTTTGCCTAATTTTTTATATTATATATATATATATATTGCAAAATGCAACATTGGTGGAATTGAGATTTTCCTGATGCAGTCACAACTTCATTGGGCTGGTTATGCTGCAAGGATGTATGACAACAGAATAGCTAAGGTCCACATGTATAGCCATCTTGACAGCAGACAAAGGAGTGGTGAATGGCTGTTGCTCAGGTATAAAGACAAGGTAAAGAGTAACCTCTCAGCTATCAATGTGTCTCATACTAACTTCAAGTGAATTTCCCTAGATAGAAACAACTGGAGATATTTGTGCCAGAGTGGTATCAGAAATTTTGAAATCAGTCATATTGACCAATTAGGAGACAAAAGACAAGAGTAAAAAATGTCAGTAAATATTCCTGTTGCTATGTTCCCAGATCCTTGTTGTTGCACAATATGTGGACTAAAGTATATTATTTAATGAAATATGTTATTTGATATTTAATAAATATTTAATGTTCTATATATATTTAATATGATGTAATATTTAATATTAAATTTATGTATGATATAATATTTAAGATTTCATATCTATTTAGCATAATATTACACAAAGGTTTAATATTCCATATTAAATTGTGTATATATATTTAATATAATGTACAAGTTTAATGTTTAATATATCTTTCATATAATATTTAAAATTCCATGTTTATTTAATATTTCTTATATATTTAATATATTATCACACTTATTATAAAACCCAGGTTGTGTGTGTGTGTCTGTACATTTATATATTGGATCAGATTTCCTACATTTTTCAACCAATTTCAACAAAACTTCAAAGGAGTACGTAAAATTACCTTGCGGTGGTTCTGACAGCGTCAAAAATTGGAAAAACACAATTGTTTTTGCACAAAATCAATTTGAAAACATGATTAAGAGGTATTGCGAGAATGAAAGGGGGACAACTCATATCGAGTTATACTTATAAAACCCAGGTTGTTTGTGTGTGTGTGTTCGTTTATATATGGGATCGGATTTCCTACATTTTTCAACCGATTTCAACAAAACTTCACTTTTTTTTGGCAGGTAGTGTTTCTTATTGTCTTGCACACTTTTTTCTTTATTTTTACATTCATTCCATTTACAAGACAATTGTTTATAATAAAATTCTATTCAATCAGCAGACTCATAATGATTGAAAACAATGTTTTTGTTTGAGTTTGGGTTTGACCAATCAAAAAAAAAAAAAACTAATTAAGACATGCATGTCTGTCAACCTTAAACAATAATCTTTGTCGATTTTATTTTTCAGTCTTTATGATGGTCGATACTTGATCAATCTCTTACTGTTACATTCTCAGGCAACGCTGGGCTCTACTGCTAGTATTTAATAATCCATACATTTAATGCTCCATATATTGTTGATATATTATAATGTAGTTAATATTTTATATATATTTAATTCAATATAATATAATATTTAATATTCCATATATATATATTTACTATACCTCATATAATGTAATATTTCATATTTCATAGATATTTAATATTTCATATATATATATAATATTCCATATATATTTAATATATTTAATTTCCATCTATATTTGATGAAATATAATATTTAATTTTTAGTAAATATTTAATGTTTCATATATATTTAATATGGCATAATATTTAATATTAAACTTATGTATTATATAATGTTTAATAGTCTATATATATTTAATATTCCCATTTATTTAATATTTCTTATATATTTGATATATTATAATATTTAATATTCCATACATACTTAATGTTCAGTATACTGTTGGTATATTATAATGTATTATAATATTTCATATATATTTAATTCAATACAATATTTCATTTTTCATATACATATTTAAGATAATTTAATATTTATTATTCTATATAGATTATACTTAATATTCCATATATTTATCACATAATATGTAATATAATATTTCTATATGTATTTAAGAAACTATATATATGCACTATTAAATATCATAAAATAATATTTAATAATATTTAATATTCCATATATATATATATAGCCTCATAGAATGTGATAAAGGAAATATTTAAGTATTGTTAATATTTGTCGACTAATTTCATTGTTGAATTCATATAGAAATTAACATTGAATTAGAGCTTGAATAGGAAACTTTATAAAGAAGTAGAAAAATTTATTTTATTGTAGGTCAATTCCTTTAATTTTATAGCTTTGTTTACATCTTTAAAGAGTAATTCTCAACACTGATTTGGAGATCTTAAATGAAAACTTAAAAAATGACTTGTTTCTTTAGAGAGAAAGAGAGAGATTTTAATGAAAATAGTTTTTTAGTTTCTGAGGCTGTTGTTTTTATGAATTACTTCCAGACATATATGTCAAATGGCATGCACACGGATTAATGCCAACTTAAATTTACTCAAAGAAAAAAAATTGATATTAAGGTTGATGTTTATTAAGGTAAATAACATAATTTCAATGTCGATCAAAAAGAAGGAGCTTTTTAACATTCTAGTTTTAATCATATATTTTCAATTCTTTTAAAAAGACCATCTTTAAAAATAAAAGAAGATTTGAGAAAGATGTTTGTTCCTAAATGGGATGATGTCAGCTTTGTTTGGTGCTACAGGAGGATTGTTGGGGAAGTGAAGATTACTGGTGTTATCAAGTGCAAGTCAATAAAAGGGGAGGAGACAGACAAAATGTACCTGGGTGGGGATTCAGAATTCAAGGTCTTTTCTATCTGTGTACATCTGTTTATGTACATGTGCAAGTATGTATATATCCATGGATTCATGCTTTATATGCATCCATATGTATGCGTGTGCGTGCACATACAACATAAATATACATGTCTTTGAATTCTATTGTGTGTATTTACATGTACAAATAATGTGTATGCATGTCTAAATGCATATGGCACATACAAAGGGCATGATACCAGAAAATGGAACAGTTAAGATCATTTCCAAATTTGATTGTCAATTTCTGGTGTCATTTAGTGCAAATGGCATTTGCACTAACTGACACCAGAAATTGACAATCAGAAAATGCTACTGGCAAGAACAAGAGCCTTAGCCTCACTTGCCTCTATATCACCATAAGTGATCTTGTAATAATCTTGTCACATGTCGGGGGACATGCATTGTGAAAGTGAGGGTGATACTGTGAATATTTCCTGCTCAATACTTGATGTCAAAGGTGACCAAACTCGCTTCATATGACAGGCACATCTGATAAACATCAGAGGTTGGAGATTCGCAAGATATTAATGAAATTTAGGCACATGTTTTTATTGTTACATACACAATGGAATTTATGTACGCTTTTTTATTTATTTTTTATTGTTACATATTTTCTTCCAGAAATGTTTTATAAATGTTAACAAATACATCTACTCAATAATAACAGAATACAAGGATATCTATTCAAACATGTGTATTTGCTAAGTATAATGCTTAGAGTAATAAGAATTAATGTTGGATTACAAATAAAATTAATTAATTCCTTAGAAATGCCTTTGTTTAGCTTTTCAATATGAAAATAAAGTTAGCAGATATGCATTTTTTAAAGTTCTCAATAATTTCTTATAAAGGGTAAAATTGAGCTTTGCTTTGCTGTGAAGTCTTTCATAGCTAATGAGTCTAAAACAAACCTAGCTTATAGTCAGTTTCCCCAATATGAGGAAGACACTGGGTCAAACTCAGCCAAAAGGCATAATTTCTTTATTCATTTTGTATCTACTAAAAATAGTGTTTTTGATAGTAAGAAATATTTATTTATATATGTAATTTTTTGAACTGTTAATTATTATTTGTTTCAGTAGACACACACACACACACACATGATTTTCTGTAAAGCTGTTACACTTCATATAACTTCACTTAAAATTAATTCCAAACTGTAATTTGAGCAATCTAAAATGCCAGAATTTAGTCAAATAAATCTTGTTTAACATACTGATAGCACATATTCTTCACAATGACTGTGATAGTTGAAAGTACTTGAATATAACAAAAAAAAAACATGAATAATTTGTTCATAATTTCAATCTCGATGTACATACATCATGTCATTCAGAAATTGGAAAGATATAATAACAAGTTGGATAGACAGAATGGTGGAATTTAATAAAACTTGTTTGTGTGTATATATATTTATATATATTTATATATATATATATATATATATATATATATATATATATATATATATATATATATATATGAAGAAATTCAATTCACTCCAAGCAAGGCAATAAAGCCACTAAGATGCAAGGGGTTACTGAGTATTATAGAATATGAGAAAAAAAAAACTGTTAAGGAGAGAGAAGAATATAAGAACAGGAATTATATATATACACACACACACACACACACACATATATATATATATATACGTGTCCTTGTGTATGTGTGTATATATATATATATATATATATATACACATGTCTGTGTGTGTGTATATATATATATATATATATATATACACATAGAGGGTGAGGACAGACATTTTTTGGAAAAATTCACATCACTTCAAAAAATTTTATTGATATTAATGTGTTTGTATTGAATTAGCATTTGAAAAAAATCAAGTGTAGAAGACAACATTCCAAATGTGGCATCCGTGTGGGCTTTTGCCTTATCTTGCTGAAACCACCCACGTCATATAGGAATATGTTTTTGTCATAATTCAGGCATAAAGTTGTTTATCATCTCGATGCAATGCTGTGAATTCACAGTAACAACATTTCCATAATGGTCTTCAAAAAAGTAAGGACCAATGACACCAGATTTTCCAGCAGTACACCAAACCATCAGTTTTTTCTGTGCAGTGGGGGTCTTTCGTGCAGTGTTCTCTTTCATGCAGTGGTCTCTTGGATTTTCAAGAGCCCAGTAATGATAATTCTGTTGATTCCACCATTATGCCATTAAGATGGAAATGAGCTTCATCACTCACTAACAAAATGAGGTTGTCATTTGCCTCAAAAATTGTTTCCATCTGACGTTTGAAGTTAAGCCACTTTGCATAGTCCCCTGGTCTCAACTGTTGTCCAGTGACCAATTTGTAGGGGTGGAAATGCAGTTCTTCATGCAAAATATGCCTTACTGAATGATCTAACATATTTCACTTTTATTAAAGCTTCATCAGAGAATTAAATATGGAGAAAAAGAAGAAAGAAATTCTGGTACTTTTAAACCAATGTTAGTATAATTTTGGGTGTTCTGAATTTAAGGAGAAAACAACACAAATACTAATATTGGTTTAAAGAGTTGAACCTGATTACCCAACAACACAAAAATAAAAATACCAGATTTTTTTCTTTTTTTCTCCATATCTCATTTTCTGATGAAGCTATGATAGAAGTGAAACATGTTAGATTGATAAACATTTCATGCCTGAACATCATCTTCAGGCCAAATAAGAAAAATAGGAATATGATCAGGGTAAAAATTTAATAAATTTATTGTATATTCATTTTAATACAAATATAAAACTCATTATATTAACAAGATTTTTGTCTTTTTTTTTCCCTTTACACACACATACACACATTACAGAAAATATTTTTCTCCACAGGAAATGGTATATTGAATTATGTATAAAATATTTAATATGTTTCAAAATATTTAATACAAATACCAAAATAACAACAATATTTGAAGCAGGCTTTTCTATTTAATTGTTACATATGATGCCACTTTGAACTGATCCCAATTACAGCAATCTAAAAAATATCAGGTTGTAGTCTACAAATTCTTATGTACTATATTGACAAAACCCAGTTCTTGATAATGACTGAGACAGACAAAAGTACTTGAACAAAACAAAAAATTCCCAAGCTTGGGCAGTTTACTCATAATTTTAAATATAATAAAAAATTAAATAAAGAGACCTTGTTGGATGAATTTAACAAATTTTTAAAAAATGAATTCTTGCTGTCTATCTACATCCACCTTTTTATATATATATATATATATATATATATATATATATATATATATATATATATATATATATATTCTGAGCCATACAAGAGTTTTGGCCACACTTTTGTATGGCTCAGAATCGTGGACCCCATATAAGTCCCATATCAATCAGCTGGAAATCTTCCACAAAAGTTGTCTCCAAGCAATCTGTGGCTATGCTTTTGATGATAGGGAGTCCAATGCCGATCTTCTCACAAAATGCAACATTGATGAAATTGAGACCATTTTGATGCCATCACAACTTTGCTGGGCTAATCAAGGATGAATAACGACAGAATACCTAAGGTCCTCATGTATTGCCAGCTTGACAGTGGACAGTCATATATCAGGTATAAAGACAAGCTAAAGAGTAACCTCTCAGCTATTAATGCACATCATACTAGCAGTTAGAAATAACCAGAGATATTTGTGCCAGAGTGGTATCAGAAATTGATTGTATTGACTAGCTAAGAGACGAATGACAATGTCGAAAAGCAAATGTTCCTGTTGCTATGTTCCCAGATCCTTACTCTTGCACAATATGTGGACTTGTATGCAGGTCATTAGTGGGACTGAAGTATCACATACAAAACAAAAATAAAAAATGAATGACGTTATCCAATCATCTTACATTGTAATCGACGGGAGAGTCCATCATATATATATTACTTCAAATGTTATAATAGTGAACACTTTGTATTTGAAATAGACACCCCATTTTTACTTATTAAATGTTGTGTATTACGCCATTCCATTTGAGAAATCTTAGTATTATATTCCATGCTAATAGGGATATATACTTGAAAAACAAGGTGGATAAAATAAGTAAAGGTTTATTGTAAAAAAAAAACAGTATAATAAGAATAAAGGTAACAGTTATGCACAAGGTTGTTGCAAATCAATCCAGTAGTGAGTGCTACTATTGGAAGGTCGGTAATTCTTGCGTAAGTCTGATTTGTACTCAACAGATCCCAGCTAGTCTCTGTAGTCTGTTGATTTACAGATACTTATAGGTAGTTACTATCTATAGTGTAGTCTCTCATGGGGGTGGCAGGTTATTCCATTACATCACTTAGTAAAGAAAATGTTCTCCAGCAGGGATCAAACATACATCTACGTTTGCAGGAGAATCCCACAGTGTGATCTGGCATGCTTTACTGCTCCACCATGAAGAACATCACAGTCAGCAAGGCTCTATTTTCTCTTTTTTTTTTAATGAAACCACATTCACTTCACTTAGATTATTTTTCTCCTGAGCCTATATCTGATCAGTTTCATATCCGAAAAGCAAACAAAGCAATTTCTAATAACATAATGGATTTATTTTTAATCCAACATTTTTTTTATTACTTCAAATGTTATTTTATTGGATACTTCATATTTGAAATAGATGCTCCATTTTTATTTTAGGGTGTTCTTGTCCTAGAGTCATGCCCCTTCATGATGTTGGTGATCATGGCTCTCCACAAGTTCCTGTTCTTTGCAGCTCTAATAATAAATTTTGACTTTTTGTTATCTTTCCAAAAAACATTACTCTACCAACTCTAGGTTAGGTTATGCATTGTTTTACTCTGTCTCTCCTGCCTTAAATCTATCTTCTGTTAATATAAAGTTTTCAAAGCCCTCTTTCCTCATTATGTGCTTTAGTAATTTCAGCTTTCTCTTTCTGATTCTAAGTATAAGTGTCCTTTTTGTTTCAATGTTCTCTAAAACTTTGTTGCTGCTCACATATTTGGTCCATGGTATTCTCAGCATCTTTCTATAGAACCACATTTTTTTAAGTCTGCTTCGTCTATGAGGAGATTATCCAGCATTCACTACCATATATGAGAACTGATATTACATAATAGTTTGGTACTCTTTTCTTTGTTTCTAACAAAATTTTCCTGTTTCTTAATACTTTGCTTTGATAGATATACATGAGAGAGAGAGAGAGATGTTTGTGCATATAACATTTAATATTCATATCTTTGTATGCATAGATGACATGCATAATAGGTGAAGGGTCGATTAATAGGTGAAGGGTCAATGAGTTTGCAGAAAAGGTCAGCAGATTTCTGGAGTTTGGGAAACCAAATTTACTATTAAAATGAGGAAATGACTTTTGAAATTTACATTAATGGCTGGACCACCAAGATGAATAAGGAAAAAACAGTAGGAGGAGACTGAGCGGTCATCCAACCTCCTCTTCTAGACTCCCTCCACCCCCACCACCCTGCCGGAGTTGAATTGAGTCAAGATTAGAATTTCAAGTCACTGGCAGTTACTTGTGTGTGTTGTAAATGGAAACTGATGATTGAAATTTTCCTCGTATTTTGGCTGCTGGGGAATATCAATGGCAGAGAGCTGATGAACTGTAAGAGGGAGAAGAAGAGAGTAAAAGAAAACAAGAGTAGAAGTGAAAGAGAGAGAGAGGGGAAGCAAAGAAGTAATTACAATTGTGAGGGAGAGACAAGAAGAGTATGAAGATGAATAAGAGAGAGTTAAAGACTGAGAAAAAGTGAGAAAGATAAAGGAGATGGGAGCAAGAATTCATTGAGAAAGAGTTTACAGGGAAATGTGAGAATGAAAAATCGAGTAAAATGAGGGAGAAACAGTTGAGAGTTGAGTGAGGAAGTGGGTATGAAGTTGTGAAAGAGAAGGAGGACTGGCTGTGGTAAAAGACAAAGAAAATAAAATCTGAAAAAGAGAAAGGGTAGGATGTCAAGAAAGAGTTGGTAATAGCCGGAGGGATTAACAGAGAAATAGAGATTGATAGAGAGAAGTGAAAGTGATGGGGAACAGAAATAGAAAACCAGAGGTCGATTTTAGCAAAAAAAGATGAAATTCTCATTTAAATTGTTTTTTTGTGGGTATGTGCCAAAGAAATAAAAAACTGAATGCAATTTTGATATTTTTGAGGAAACATTTTTGATTATTCAACTGGAATATTTACACTCTTGAGATGATTTCCATAATTTATGCTTGATTTCTTCGATGAGCATTCAAGGAGATATGGGCACATGCATACACATGACATACACACATCATAATCAGCAGCAGGAGCAACTATTGCTAGCCACAGTAGGAGAAAGGCCTCACCCAAAATATTTCAAGGAAGACCATAACTGCACTATTCTTTGATATGTCTTACTAGTAAATCTGTCTGTCTCACTTCTCCATTTTACACTGGACATTTCTTGCTATGTTTGCAATTGCATTGGATACTAATCCAACTTTTTGCTCCATCTATTATCCCTTCTTTTAGATATGTACCCAGTGAACTTCCATTCAATTTATTTAATCACTTCTATATCCCTTAATTAGGTCTTTCCACTGATTCATGCTGATACTTTACATCACTTATCCCTTGCATTACGTTTTCCATTTATCTATGTTGACCACTTTCAATTTCTCATCTATTGCTTTGCTCTTTTCATTAATCCATGTTTATTTCTTTCTATCACTTATCCATTTCATTACACTGTCCATCCATCCATGTTGACAACTTTCCATTTCTTATCTGTTGTATTGCTCTTTTGCATGTGATCCATGTTGACTACTGTCCATCTCTTATCCTTTCATCAATCCATATTGACCACTTTCCATCTTTTAACCATTAAATTAGTCTTTCCATTGATCCATGTTGACTATGTTCCATCTCTTATCCGTTAGATTTCTCTTTTGATTGATCCATGTTGACTTCTTTCTATCACCCATTCCTTTCGTTGCTCTTTATATTGATCCATTTTGACCACTTGTTATCTCTTATCTGTTACATTGCTCTTTTGATTGATCCATGTTGACTGCTTTCCATTTCTTATCCATTACATTGCTCTTTCCTTTGATCCATGTTGACCACTTTCCATTGCTTATCTGTTGCATTACTCTTTCCATTGTTCCATGTTTACTTCTTTCTAGGAATTAACCCTTTTCACTACTGTTTCCATTGATCCATGTTGACTTCTTTGTATCACTTATCCCTTTCATATATTCACTCTATAAGCTATATATATATATATATATATATATATATATATATATATATATATAATTGGGCATTTTTTGCTATGTTTGCAATGCATTAAATACTAATAATCCAACCTTTTGCTATATATATATATATATATATATATACACATACACTCAGGTATACACATATGTATACAAATTTATGCTCATGTACATATGTATATGTAAAACCTCCACAGGCATGTCAACATAAATACAATGATGCCTTCTGCATTGAGTATGAATGGGATCTGAACCAATGTTACATGTTTGTTGCTAAAACCAGTTGTAGCCATATACTTCTGGTCATGATCATTAAGGACTTAGAGTGGTAATGTCTTCTATCATGTATTTTTAGTGTGCATGGGACACTGTAGATTAAGGAATATCAAATATCTCTACAATTTCATAAATGGAATATCTGATTTCACCAGTACTCACTATCAGACCTTGTTGAAATTCATTAGAATTCACTTCACTTTGCTTTGCCATGAGCAGCTTCACCGGTGTTCACACAGACTCAACAAATATTAGAGCATTATTTAGGTCTAGGAATTTCTGTAATGTCAAGTTATAGTGACACAACCTATCATTACCTTTAGATACTAAATCCATGGCTTTTGGTATGTTTGTATATATACCTTACTTTAGAGCTTTTAAATCTGAAACTACTCACTAGAGTAGGAGAATCAGTAATAATAATATTTTATTATTCTGCAGCCTGCAATTTTACTTACACTTTTTGTCTTAGTTTATAGCAATGATCATTATTAACTTTTAATTAGTATATGCCAGACTATCTCCCCATAGATGAGGAGAAAACTATGGATAGCGAAAATGTGATTCTACAGAGGAATGCTGAAAATTCCATGAACAGAGCAAGTAAGCAACAAAGAAAATGACAACAGAAAGAACACTTATATTTAGAAACAGGAAAAGACAGCTGAAATTCCTTGTATGCATTATGAGGAAAGAGTGCTTGGCAAACTTAACCATCACAGAGCATATTGTAGGTAAGTGAGATAGGGGAAGGCAGTGAGTCATTTATCTGATGAGCTTGTATGAACAGATGGCAGAACTGGAGGTGGAACTTTAACCTTTGTAAAGGGAAAAAAAGCTGTTAAAGTTTACAAGGGAGAAAAAGTTATGGAGAACCATGATCGGCTATTGTCCTGAAGAGATGCAGCACATAGAAGAGGAAAAGTGTAGTATCTCTTATAGTTTGAATTCTAGATTAGAAGAAACAAATAAACCTTTTATGGAGTTGATTAAGAAATCAAGAAATTTAGAAGACTTTTTTTTTTTTATCTATATGCATTTATGCACGTATCGATATCAAGTATACATATACACCTACAGAGTCATGTTCAGATATTTACCTGACTTTAGTATGCGATGGAGCCAAACTGGATGAAATGAAGAATTGGAAGAGACTGAGTTGCAGAGTATTAGTCTAGCTGGATTCAAAATCCTGGCTTTTAGCTGAGTACAAACAGTAATCTCTAGTTTTTTTTTAAAACTAATTTACCCAATACAATACCCAAGAGTCACTCAAGGTAGATGGTTACTGAATGAGTTTGTTTTAAGGGCATAAGAGAAGAAATAAGGGTAAATTATGAGGATATGTAGAATAAATAACAGTTGATACTAGATTTGAAATGGTTAAAATTTTAGTGATTGGGGAAGTATTCTCTTGGGAGTCAGTTACACAAAGTAATGGTTCTCAGCAAGTAACTGCCCAACTGCCCAAGTGGAACTTCCTTCTTACCAATATAATATGAAGGGAATGAGGATGATTCAACCCTGAATATGTGACATGTCAGATCTCAGAGCTGTGAAGATCTGAAGTGGTGGAACTAACGAATGTAGCTTATCTCAAAATTTGCAATGGAAATAATGATAGAGTATCCATAGGCTTGTGATATTTCATCTGTGGGAAGGGATTGTATGGTGGAAAATAATTCATTAATCACAAGGCTGTATAAACACTTATGAACTTTGTCATGGCTGGAAAGTGAGATCTGGGAAGCACTAGCACAGATATGGCAGCAATACTCTATTTTTGGTCTGATCAGATTCTTGTAAAGATTGAGCACAGTTAGAAGTCAGGTATTTTCTGGGTCGGTACAAGGAACTGACCATTTTTTCAGTATCTTTAATGGTGGGCTGTATATATGAGTTCCACATGAAGTCTGGGAATCAGCTTTATTTCCAATGTGTTGAGAACAAGAAACCTCATTGAGAGTATAACTGCTGCTCATGACTGGAGAAAAGTCAGGCTTTGCTCAGTGATGATAGAATGTTACTAGCTTGATTTTGGAGGTATTGAATGTCACAAGCCAGTTTTTTCCCCTTTGACCTGTTAGAGATAAATCAAAAGAGTGATCAGCTAACAAGCTCTGATCATTTTGATTTTGGGAGGTGTGGTATGTTGTGGTATCTTCGCATAGATATTTACTACGGATCTGAGAATATACCTGGTCAGAGGTAGGGTATAATCGGGCTTAGTAATGGCTGCTTTCACTATGCCCTTCTTTAACTTGTTAAATGATTTCTCGGCTAGGGGAGATAAAGAGAAGTTTGATACAGTTTTTAGAGGGTGGATTCTGCCTGAAAAAGATGAAATCCAATGTGCATAGTACGCAAATATTCCTAATGTATAGCATTCTCATAGCTGCCAGGCCATAGACTTTAAAGGGTGGCTAAGTACCTCTGAAGGGTATTTCTACTAATGAGTTTTGGCATAAGAAGTTGTGCCCTAATATTAGGGTGTAGTATGAGCTTAAGAGATATTCAAGTTTGGTGTTAGACATGTTGGGGTTAATAATAAGTTTCTTTGGACAGAGTAAATTATTCATTTTTCAAAATGGTTAACAATGAGAGTATATTAAATTGTAGTAGAATTGTTCTAGATGATACGTATTGCTTATTAGCGAACTTTAATATACTCTGCATATCAGCAGAGTTCTCCTGAATATATGTATTCAGGACAGATCCATTAATAGGGGAGATGGATCATACCACAAATTCTAAATACAATTCAGTTGGGCTTATAAATATGGCCCTGTAGCTGCATGCTTTGCTGAATGCCACACTTACTTTTTGCCTGTGTCCATCTCTGCACCTATCCTGCAACCACATGTTGTGTTTCTGTATCCACAGGAATATCAGTAGAGAACTGTCAAAGATCAAGCTTGACTCTTCTCTGCCCTGTTTATGCTTGTGAAAGACTAGAGTCACTAGTGTTGCTGGTAAATTTAATTAACTTCAACAATACTCATTAACAAATGTAAAAACAACTTTTATTTATGGTACTATGATTGAATAAGATATGAATATATAAACAAAAGGGATTTGAAGAAGTTTCCCTGTATAAGAAATTCTTAAGCTGGGAGGAAGAGGTTAACTGGTGGTTGCAGTTATGGTTAAACAGCCCAGAGTCGTTCAACTATTTAAATGAAGGCATCTGATTGAGGGAATTCAAAAAGCAGCGTAGAGTCTTTTGTTGACTGAGGGGCCACAGTCATCCAACAGGGAGAGTGTTGGTCTACTAGTAGGGTTTTACTTTTGCTTTTTGGCAACAGGTTTTATGGGGGTGCAAATCCCAATTGCACTGCTCTGATTGGCCAGCCAATAATAATGCTTGACCAATGGTATTGGCTAGACAATAATGCTTGACCAATGGTCTTGTGTCATACACTTTGTAGGGGAGGAAGGAAAAAACCCAATATGATTGGTGGTCTAATCAAAATAATGGCCCTGTGTCATAATTATCAGAGGGACAGCTGAGAACCTCCATCCCAGCTCTTCTCTTATTGACAGAATTGTGTCCTTGCATTGCTTATATCCACCTTTAGTAGAACATTTTCCCTGTTCTGGAATTTCACCCTTATTTGACCTGATTATCACAGGTGTCATCAGTCACCTCTATCTGAAAGTGTGTTATATCCCTGATCAAAACAAACCTGACCAGTAAAGATTTACTTTGTGTCATTCATTTCAACAAACAATTCCTTTATCAAATGAAAACAATACTTTAGTTAAACAGACCTAAAGCCTGTACCTATTGACCAATCCCACCCAAGCTTACAATTTCACTTCTCATACTATACACTATAAGTGACACAAAACAAAAAATGCATGGTATCGTATTATTTTAACATGAAAAATATTTTTCTTTCTTTAGGAATATAAATTAGATCACCAGTAAACCTTTGACACTAGTCATGGTGCCATATAAAAAATAATTATTATTATCAAAAATATTCACTTTGGATACATTCAGTTGTCAAAAAGAGTTGAAAAGTAAGACTTTTTATCACAGGCTTCACTAGGTGTCTGGTTTGTTTACTTTTTAGCTGATCTCAAAAATGGCCTACAATCTGTTGTTGACTGGAGAAAGAAATGGCTTGTTAATTTTAATGCCTCCAAAACAAAACTGTTCCCTGTTAATAATCTGGGAGAATCCTTTCTACTTTTCATCAGCATGGCTGATGCTAATCTCCAGGAGAATGACTCATTGCATCTTCTTGGGCTAACGTTTTCCAATCACATGAAGTGGAAAGATCTTATTGAATCAATTGCTAGATCTGCTGCTAGGAAAGTTAGTTCTCATATGTTGTGCTAGACAATTTTTCTCACCTGAACCTACCATTTGTACTTGCTTTGAATATTGCTGCTACATCTGGTCTGGAGCTCCTGCTAAATATTTAAAGATTCTTGATAAAATACAAAGAAGAATCTGCAATGTTATTGGTCCTAACCTGGAATCTTGACTTCAGTCACTTTCCCAGCACTGTAATATAGCATATCTGTGCCTTTTTTATAAAAAACTTTCATGGTAATTGTTCTGATGAACTTTTCTCTATGGTACCTAGACTTTATGAATTTAAAAGCAGTACTAAATTGGTGGCAAGGTCTCATCATTTTACAGTTGAAATGGCTAAATGCAATCATAAGTTCTATGCTAACAGTTTATTTTCTTGCACTTCTCTCTCTTAGAACTCTCTTCTGGCTTTTTATTTTCCAATTTGATCTTCAAAAATTTAAGTGCAATGTTAATCATTGTCTTTTGTCTTCTTAATTCTTGTTCTTTTATTGTTCTCACTCCTTAATAACACTTTTCTTTTTCTTATATTCTTTCACACTCTGTAACTCCCTGTGTCTTAGTGGCTTTATTGCCTCACTTGGTGAAATGGCTGAAAAAGAAGTTTAGTTTTACAAACTAAGGTTCAGAAATGAGACAAATCTCATTTTCGATTAAATTCAAAATAAGGTCTCAAATTTTTTGTGACAAACTTTCACAAATTTGCACAACTATAGAAAGACACTCATACATCTCTCTAAATTTGTAGAATCTTTTTTCTTCTTCTTTTCTTTCTTTTTTTCTTTTTTCTTCTTTCCTTTCTTTCTTCTTCTTTTTCTCCTTCAGTGAGCTCTTAGAAACAGTTAGCATTTATTGCCTGTGAAAGCCAAAACCCTTCTCAAAGCTAAAAAAAAAGCTAAACTAAAGTTTAGCTTTGTTTAGACCCTTCTAGTATTTAGATAAACCAAACTCTTTTTATAGCTATAACATAGACTCAAAAATTGATTCCTTTGTGGGCATAAATTCTTATCTCGATTGGTTAAAATATCAATATAAAGTATCTAATTGAACCACACCTGTTTTCAAACTTTATTTTGGTGTGTTTTGAAACCATCAGACTTGGGCCTTATCTTTTACAATTTTGGAAAACCAAATTTTGTTCATGTATCTTCGTTTTTTATAAACTGTCAGACTTCATTTTGGCATTTTTTACAACATCATACTTGAGTTTCACATATACAAACCATTACACATCAAGTTTTATTCAAGCCATTTTTATAAAGTGTCTAGCTTTCTTTTTATAATAATTATTTTTTATATGAATTTTTTATACCTCATCTTTTACATTTCTTTTTTATTTCTGTTTTTCATCTTCCTTTCCCAATTTTCCCTTTTTATTCTCCTTCTACTGATATATTTTCTCCATGATGTCATTGTCTCCCTCATTCCATTCTACTTCTTTTTTTTGCCTTTTTGTCTTTTACTTCTCTTTATCTCTCTCACTATCTGTGTCAGCCTCCATGTTGTCTACCATTTTATAAATGCATTCCATTAACAAATCCCTGTGGGTCCAAATCTATATCTACCAAGTGTTGGCTTTTTGGGGAGACATACAAAAATGAACCAAACAAAAAAAAAAAAAGAAGAAAAAAATATAAGATTAAGTCCAAACAACTCAACCACGAGACATCAGGATTGGATGTAAATAATGAGATAAAATGGCTAACATTTAACAAGGAATTGAGAGTGTTTAGTTGAGTTTAGAAATTAGAGCTAAATCTGGCTAATGTTTTTGTCTTGTTGAAAGCAATGTGGCACCATGATTTATTTTCATCTCTTGCAGAGCAAACCCTGACTGTACATGTGGGTCTTGCCTCTTAAATTTTCAGAGTGATTGCAACAAGACATTTATGTTTAATCTACAGTTATCTGGTAAACAAAAATTTTAGTTTGTAGAATTTATTTTGAAAAAATGGCTTGGATGTCAAAAATATGAAAAAAAGACTTAACTATAACAAATAAATATAATAAATATTGCAAAAATATGGTAACAAAATAAAGCAATGCATGATAATGTTGGAATGATTCTCTTACCCCCATCAGTATATCCTTTGAGTCATTTCACCTTAAGTAAGACAATAAAGCCACTAAGATACAAGGGATTACTGAGTGTTAGAGAATATAAAAAATACTATTAAGGAGAGAGAATGATAAAAGAAGAAGAATTAAGAAGACAGAAAATAACGATTGACATTGTACTTAAATTTTTGAAGATCAAAGTTGACTCGGAAACAAAAAGCCAGAAGAGAGTTCCACGGTAGAAGGAACTTACAGTTACATTTAGTCATTTCAACTGTAAAGTGATGAGACCTTTCTGCCAATCTCATACTGTTTTTAAATTCATAGAGTCTAGGTACCATAGAGGAAAGTTCATCAGAACAATTACCATGAAAATATTTATAGAAAAGGCACAGGGAAGCTACATTATGGTGGCTTGGAAATTGACTGAAGGTGGGATGCCAGGTCAGGACCAATAACATTTCAAATTCTTCTTCCAGTAAAGGCAGAGACATTTCAGCTAGGTGTTATATTCACCTTCTTTTATATTAGTTTATGAACTCTGGCATCATTCCAATTTATATTTAATGGAAAGCATTAATGGAAATTTAAGAATTTATATACTCTATAATACTTACAAATAAATGAAGAATGACATTTTTTTATAAATAAAGAAATGACATACATTTTGTATGTTTTTAGTAACAAGTTTGTGATTTATCCTCAGCTATTTTTTTTTTCTGCACAACAAAATGACTTGAGTTGAACAGTTCAGATCAACTTTGTATTTTATTTTTGAGATGAGGAATTGTCAATATAATTTGATTTATTCTAACTATTACAGTTCAAATAATTTAAAGTATTTTGAAATTCTTCATCTCAAAAATGAAATACAAAATGATGAAAAGTGGTACACACAAACAAGATGACCAAATATCAAACCTATCTAACACTAGATTTAAAAGTCTCCAAAAAACATACCATTGATGTCCTTTGGGCTGGTGGTATAAAGATATAGGCTTATATATGTATTGCTACTATCTAGTGGTCATGAGTTCTATCCCTAAATCAGGAATGAACAAGACTTGGCATCACAGAGACAAATGCAATCACTGGACAAAAAAAAAAAAAAAATTTAAGTTGCCTATGTTTTTCCAAATGATTTAGGACAATTTTTCACCGCTGAATCAAAAAATGACACCTGTTTCTCTTGATCAGGTCATGTTTTTGTGCTAACTTAAGTTTTTAGAAATCCAATCTTCTGACTAAATCGATTACATTTTTGTGACATTATTGATTGAATTTTGTTAATATTTCTCATACAAAATATGTTTTTAATAGAAACAATTTATCAATTAAATGTTGCAAACATTGATTACAATAAATTGAATAGTATACAGTGATAAATGTAAGTACATGTAAATTGCATGTTACGTCATCATTGTTCCAAATTCGGGGCTTGAAATTCCGTTTATTAATTTGAACCCTTAGAATGATCAGCAGCAGGGGTGTCTCTCTTCAAAGTTCAGTAGTAATCAACCATCATGACTGTATCCCAATGTTCCTGATACCTGGTCTCCATCTCTTTCATGTCCTGATGAATCTCTCCCCCCTGTTCATCGCTCATTGATCCCAGATTCTCAGGAAACCAATCTATACGTGAGAATAAATAATTGATGCTCATGTTGCATGTGAGGTTTCTGAAAGCAGTCAGCATATTAATGGCAAGTTCTGTGTAGTTACTGGCCTTGTTGTTACCAAGAAAGTTCTTTAAGTCCAAAACAAAAGCCTTCCATGCTTCCAGTTCCACTTTGGGTTTTCAAATGCTGGATCTCTGATGAGCTGACAGATTTGAGGACCATCAAAGATGCCAACTTTCAACTTCTCCATCATCAATCCTGGAAAAGCTTGGCACAAGTAGGTGAAGCAGCCATCATCCTTGTCTAGAGCTTTGGTGAACTGTTTGATCAAGTCAAGCTTGATGTGCAGCAGTGGGAAAAGTATCCTGTCTCTGTCCACCAGAGGCTTATTGATGATGTTCAGTGTTCTGCAGTTCCTCCTGAACAGTCTTTCTCTTTTCCATGAAATGCTAAGCAGTGTCCTTACTATCCCACATGTACAGAAAGCATGGGTACTTAGTGAACCCAAACTGTTGTCTCATCAAAAAATTCACCATCTTCAGGTCATCGCAAATAAACCACTCATGCTGATCATAATGAATTTTCTCCAGCACATACTTCACTGCTTCATATTTCTCCTTTAGTGTAGATGAGTGAGCGAGGGGTACGGAGGCAAACTGGTTGCCACTGTGCAGCAGAACACTTTTCAGTGATCATTTGCTGCTGTCAATGAACAGTCTCCAATCTTTGGGTTTGTACTCTGGCACTCCAATTTTGTGCAGAAGCTGTGTAATATCTGTATAGTACACCAAGTTCTTCTCTTCAGAGAAAAAAATGGAGGTACTCTTGATGCCTGTTGCAGTAGAAGGTGATGTCAGAAAGGAGTTTTTTTCCTTTAATGTGGATGCTAACAGTTTGGCAGAGGACTTTCACAAGCTGAGATCATGAACTAGGTTATTTAGTTCCATTTGGGATAAAGGATGTGGAGCATCATCGTCAAAAACCACTTCTTCATTTTCTTGAACCCTGGAGAAATCTTCCCCACTAATGTCAAGAAGTTCTCCATAGCCAGGTATTGGAATTTCATCACAATAAGCTACTAAATGATGTGCTGATTGAAGATTAGGATACTTGAGGCTTCTCCGGTTCTTTCTGTTAATCCTAGTCATATCAATAGCACAGAAGTATTAGTCAGTGCTATGGTTTATTGGTTCCTTCCAAATCATGGGAATTCCAAACTTCAGACAATTTTTCTTGCCCTTGGTCCACCAATGCAGATACTTTGTACATGTCTTACATGTGTAGTACCCAAGCTATATCCTCTTCACCAAAATTGCATCATATAAGGCAAAAATACCTGTACATGTTGTAGGAATCCTTTTACAAAGGTTTTAGTTAAACGTTAAAAAGCAGAGTGTTGAGATTCGATACAATTATATAAAATGTTGTGGGACAGCTCATAATCTGGCCTTTTAAAACAATCCTACAACATTTATTTAAAGAATAAAATCATGTATAAAAACACAATGTAATATTAGGGAATAACATTCCTGAGAAATTGGCTCTTGAATTGTATTAGGTTGGTGCAAAAATAATGTCGTTTTCTCACATAGTAACATATGTGAGAAAACGACATTATTTTTGCACCAACCTAATATAATTTTACTTATTCCTAATTGGCCTTAAAAAGTCACATGGTATGCTTACTACTATGTTCACGCGATATTTTATTGGTATCTACCGAAATCATGACGACTAATAAAACAACGTTTCTGATTTGTATTCTATGGTTTTGTATTTTACGGTTTAATTGGTGTGTTTTAATATGTAAGCACTTTATTATGTGTTATGGGTTTATAAATATTTTGGAGGTGTGTTTTATTATTTATGTATCTATTTTTGGCCGAAAATATTTCTGATGGGTTAAAATTAATAAGTTTATAATTAACGTAATAATTAGTATTGTGTGAAATACGTTTCATATTTAGATATTTTAATGACTATGACAATATAAACAAAAACGTAAAAAAAACAGCATGTGGTCATAGCTCAAAAAGTTGACCTGATTGAGCAAAGCCAATGTGATTTTTGGATTCAGCACATCAAAATTGTCCTAAATCAGCTGGAAAAAAAATAGACAATAAATTTGGTGTTGAGCAGTGATCAACAGATATCCCATATCAATCAAAAAAATATACACCTGAAGATAGCTAGATGATACTTGGCTGAAGTGTATCTTTAATAAAAACTTATAATAACCAAGATGAGTACAATAATTCAGCTTATGGCCACATCATATCAAAACACCAATTCCCATATCACTGAAGTTAAGCAACATTGTACCTCATCAGTATCTAGATGGGTGACCACTTGGGAATACCAGGTGCTGTAAGCTTGGATATGTAGGTGGTGTTATCGATAATGGCTTGGAATTGTTAATTGGAGAACTAAATTACAATTGTTGTTGGGGTTGTTATTATTTACTTATGGACAAATACCCTTGGGAAAGGTATGAATCCACTTCCGAGTATGCCTACCTACTAGAGGGGTTAGCCAAAAGAGTTAATTAGTAAGACTTGTATCACTAAAACAATTATTATCTACCCCCACCTAAAAAAAATTGCATACAAAATATTTAGATTTCAGTATTAAATAACCGATAGAGTTTGATGATATGCCAATAAACAAAAACAACATATTATAATATTATTATAATAAGATATTTACTCCTTGTAACTTGAAAGATGAAGGCAAGGATTATGGCAGCATTCATTAACTTAAACAAGGAGACTGTCTAGAAGAGTTGCAGGAGATACCAAAGTTGTCTGGAGGCCGTGGTTGAAGCCAATGGTGATTTTATTGAATAAATTTTCTCTTTAGTATTATTTATATATATATTAATATTATTATTGGGTTAGTTCATTATTGGTAAGGAGGAGATTGATGTTTTTTTATTGGAGGATTAGTTATTAACATATTAAACATATTTAATAACTAATCCTCCAATAAAAAACATCAATCCCCTCCTTACGAATAATGAACTAATCCAATAATATCATCTAATATCATCTATAAGACTAAAACAATCAATAACATATCACCAAATAAAAATAAATGCCATGATGATGGTTGAGGACAACTGAAAGTGCTTGGCAGAAAGCTATCGACTGGGAGCCTACTTTAACAATCTGGACCCAAACATTAAGAAATTTGTGATGAAGCAAGACACAACTGAGAAAAAGATTGTCAAGCGGAAGAGTTCCGTCATCTTTAATAAGACATACCTTAATATATATATATATATATATATATATATATATATATATATATATATATATATATATATATATAGTTATGTATTTGGGTAGTAATCCTTATCTCTTACATATTTCATTAAAAATGACTAAGTTATTGTAATTTTATTGTATATGAGCAAAACAATTTTTAATTTAGTGAGTATAAAAATTGTATATATATATATATGTAAGTATATATATATATATATATATATATATATATATATGACGTCACCTTGAGTGAGTTGAATTTGAAACAATTAATTCCATTAAACATAAGAATGGCGGAATTAAAAAACAGTTGTGTTTACAACACACAGGACAGTCCTTAAAAATGAATGGAGTATTATTTGAAAGTACTTGGGGAAAAAAGATTCTATATAATAAATGTGAAAATGTCTGTATATGTCACGCTTTTTCAATCAAAGGGACACAATTCTCAACTTTGAAATATCTCATTCCCTCCTCTTATATAATAGATGTGAAAATGTCTGTGTGTGTGTCACAGGATTGGATATCAGTATTATAAAGGAATAGACTTGAAGGAAAATGGGTAAACCCAGTTTATTAACTTCAGATAATGTTGCTTATGGGGTCTCAGAAAAGAGATTAAACTTTTTGGGTAAATTCAGCTGTAACGTTTCTTTTGTTAGAAAAACCAGAAGAGCGGTAGTATTTGTGTTAAAAAATACTGCTAATTTGTTTGGTACAGACTGGATTGCATTGTTTTATCTGTGGGACCTCCCAATTAACTCTTTTTGCAATAAGATAAATATTGTTGCCAGTACTAATACAGCAACTGAAAAATTGAAAAATGAAGTGAAAAAGAGCTTTTCAGAAGTTTTCTCTGAAGGTCTAAGGACATGCACAAAAGCAAAAGCTAAATTTCAGTTGAAAGACAATGTGACACTTATGTTTAAGCCAAAAAGGAGTGTACCTTTTGTGGCTTTAGATCCAATCGACAATGAATTGGACAGGCTGGAGAAATTAGGAGTAATATCAAGAATAGACTATTCCAAATGAGCATCATCAACAGTTTATGTTAAGAAATGGAATAATAAAATCCACATGTGTGCTGATTTTTTGACAGCATTAAATGAAAGTTTAAAATCACGTAACTACCTGTTACCAATTCCAGAGGAAATTTTTGCCAAATTGAATGGAGGTAAATTTTTCTCTAAATTGGACCTCTCAGATGCATACTTATATGTACTTGTGGATGAAGACTGTTCAAAATAATTAACTATTAACACTCGTAGAGGGTTATATAAATTCAGCCATCTTCTTTTCGGTGTAAAGGTAGCACCAAGCATATTCCAATAGACAATCGATACCATGCTTGCTGGGTTGGATTGTGCTCAAGCATATTTGGACTACATACTTATTAAATGCAAGACCCGAAAACAACATTCTGAACATCTAAAGAAAGTCTTTGAGAAAATCAAAGAATATGGCTTTAAAGTAAGTGAAGAAAAATGTGAATTATTTATGTCTAGACTCAAATATCTAGGGCAGGTTATTGATTAGAACGGTAGATGACTGGATCATTCAAGGGCAAGAGCGATAAAGGATATGCCCGCTCCAACTAATATAGCAAAATTACAAGCATTCTTAAGGTTTGCAAACTATTATCATACATATATACCTAATATGCATGAGTTGAGAGCACCAGTGAGTAACCTACTGAAGAAAGATGTGAAGTGGAATTGGACAGAAAAATGTCAAAGTGCATTTGATGAAATCAAGAAAGTATGATCATCAGATTTGTCACTAGCTCATTTTGACCCTAAACTAAAGATTGTGGTTGCATCAGATGCAAGTGATTCAGGTATTGGAGCAGTGATACTATACAAATATGATGACGGAACAATGAAACTAATAGCACATACTTCAAGATCGTTAATTGTGGCTGAAAGAAGCTAGAGCCAAATAGATAAGGAGCATTGGCCATCATATTTTCCATGAAAAAGTTTCACAAATTCCTACATGGTAGAGAATTTATTCTACAAACAGTCCATCGTCGTCCATATATGGATCAAAAAGGGGTGTTCCCACACATACAGCAAATAGACTGCAGTGCTGGGGAATTATCCTACTAAATTACAAAATGGAATTTCTACCATCTAAGAAATTAATTCATGCAGACGGATTGTCTCGTCTAATAACAAGATTCTGTGAACAACTTGAGGCTGAAAATGAAATTAACAGCTTATTGTATAATACCATACGAGAGCTTCCCATTACATTAGAGGAAATAAAAATTAAGGCAGAAAAAGACCACTTCATAATGAAAATAAAGGAGAAATTTTTACAAGGTTCCGCGTTCCTGACTCTATCGTGTCAGATATCGGGACACAATTCACATCTAGTGAATTCAAGTTCTTTTGCAAATAATTAGCAATTGAACATATCACAACTCCCCCTTATCACGTTTAAAAAGGCACTAAGAAAATTGGAGAGAGAGGAGTCAGATGAGGTAATGATTCAACAATTTCTAAGTGTTTATCAAATTATGCCAAACCCTAACATCGTGTCTGGAATGTCACCGACAGAATTGATGTTCACCATGAAGATCAAGTCTGTCTTCAGTAAGTTGTTACCTGAATGCAAAGCGAGAACATCAAAGAATAACTATACAAATACATATTTCAAACCTGGAGACAAAGTATTTTTCAGGATGTATCAGTGCGGAAAGAAATTCTGGCAAGATGGCATCATTAAAAGACGTATCAGCAGAATGGTGTACATGGTACAGGGACAAAGGTGGGAACATAAGAGACACCAAAATCAGTTGAAATGAATGTTCACTGAGTTAAAAATTCCCTGAACAGATGTACCAATGGAAATTCTGTATGATACATTTAATGTACCTACGCCATCAGAAATAGTTCAAGCAAGGGTTTATGGCAAAAGGAAAAGAATGCCAACATAGTTTCTAATGATCAAACCAAAGCTGAAAATTATAGACTCCAGGGGAAGTGTTGTATAGGAATAAAATGTTGTTACTGACACTGTAGTTTGAATGGAGATCACCAATGAGCAAACACGGATGATTCCATTATTAAAGAAGTATAAATAAACATGGCACGTGGAACTAGAACAGTCTACTCCAGTGAGTGAAATAAAGGGTTCAGTTTGAAATTCCAACTACCTGAAGAAGGCCGGAGCGTACAACGGCCTAAACGTTGTGATAAATATGGTGACAAACATGAGGACAATAGTCCAAATAATATAAATAATATATATATATATATATATATATATATATATATTCCAATTTCTTATTTTTAAAAAAAGATTTTTTAATGCAAAAAATAACATTTTTAGTTTTAAAAAATAACTAAAAAAATTGGAAAATAAAAATGTTATTCATTTTGCATATATGATGAAAGTAGTTTCAGTAGTTTTCACAATACTGAAACTCTAGAACTATTTTGTTTAGCAGTCTGAAAAGTCAATGACATTTAATTCAGAGTTGTAAATATTCTTTGAAAAAATCTTTTTGGCACACACTAAATGCTCTTTCTCTTACTCAAAGACTTCCATTTCTATCAAACTAATTGATCTGTTGACACTTATTCTGATCCCAATGGAAACCAAATTGGATTTGACTTGCTACTTTTACTCTCTGACTACTGAGAAAAACTTTCTGCACAAATGAATGTTCTTGGAAAAGAATTAATCTCTTAAGCAAAGATGATAAAAACTATAAAACTGAAAAAGCAATTAACTCTTTTGTGTTTAAATTTAATATTACATCAGAGGATAAAGATCTTCTGCATTGTCTGGCCTGGACTAGACCAATTGTCTCTATAAATGTACAAAGTTAAAATAATATCTCTTATGTTATTGCAAAGTTACATTATAATTAATTTAAGCTCTTTTGTGTTTCAATTGCATATTGTTTTAATGGATAAATGTTTTTCAATGTGTTTAGTGTGAGCCAGACGAACTGGCTTAAAAATGTATAAAGTTAAAATAATATTGCTCTTATGTCACAAAGTTAACATTATAATAATTGAATTAAAATCTTTTGTATTTCTACTTAATACTATTTTAGTGAATAAACATGGAACTGTGTCTCATATGGTCTGGTAATTTGCCTAATGTAATGATATTAAATATCATCTAGTTGTTTATATTTGGTATTTTAGCAAGAACTTTCCAGAACAATGTCTCTTATAGCATTTATTTTACTTTGTTACCACCCTATTTTTTTTAAAAAAAAGCTATCTATATCAATAAACACAAATATTAGTCTGTTGATACATGGCTGCCAAAATGCCAACAATTGTATATGCTAGAAAAGTGAAACTTATCAGCATCCTGAGAATATGAATTTGGATCTTTGTCTTATTTTTATTTTAAAGGCAACATCCTTTTAAGTTGAAAGAAGTAAATAATTAAATAAAATAATTAAGTATATATATATATATATATATATATATATATATATATATATATATATATATATATATATATGCTTTCAAACAGGATAGAGTACTGAACCATTACATAGTATTAGTCCTCCTATATGGTAGTGAATGCTGGACAAACTCCTCACAGATGAAGAAGAGACTTGAATCAACAGAAATGGTGTTCTACAGAAGGATGCTGAGAATACCATGGACCAGACATGTGAGCAATGACAAAGTTTTAGAGAAAATGGAAACAAAAAGGACATTTGTACTTAATGTATAAAATAGTGAGTTGAAATTTCTAGGGCACACATTAAGGAAAGAGGGCTTGAAAAATTTGATACTCACAGGACATATTGAGGGCAAGAGGGACAGATGAAAACAATGCATAACCTACCCAACACGCTTGAGTAAATGGATGGCAGAATAGGGTTTAGGAGAGATAACAAAAAGACAAACATTTTTTAAGAGCTACAAAGGACAAGAAATTGTGGAGCGCCATGATCGTCAACATCCTGAAGAGACAAAGCACATAGAAAGTTCTCACCCTAATGGAACTCTGGTGCTATTTTCTTTAGCAGTTGGATAATAAATAAGAATGGAATCTGTTCTGTAAACGTTTATTGTCTACTGACAATGAACAAGACTTGAAAGAGGTAGAAACACAATATTAAGAATTACATGAAACATAGTAATCCTCTGGTAAGAGAAACACAATATTAAGAATTACATGAAACATAGTAATCCTCTGGTAAGAGAGAGACATAATAGTAAGAATTACATGAAACATAGTAATCCTCTGGTAAGAGAAACACAATATTAAGAATTACATGAAACATGGTAATCCTCTGGTAAGAGAGAGACATAATAGTAAGAATTACATGAAACATGGTAATCCTATAGATTAGTCAACAGATATAATTATTTCTGACAACAGCATTTATTTCAGAGTTGTATTTCTTTTTTGTTATCTTTTTCTCCAAAAGAAATATGCAGTTCCTTTTTGTTGTTTTTTTCCTATAATTCTTAATGTAACTAGAGCAACAGAACACCTCTTAGCAGATAACAGATATTATAAAGCTTAACAGTCTCCCTGGAAGTTGTGGGTTCAACCCCTGGATCAAATTGTGGAGAAATAAACATTGGCTCAGTAGATGATCTGCATTATAAAAGAAGAATTGGTGGTTATAAGTTTTGAAATTTCCGAGGAAGAATACTCGATGTAACAAAAAAAATCTTTGTAGGTCAAATAAAGGGTTTGGCTTGGAGGTCCTGGAATGTGATAGACACTTGAGGAAAGTTGGAGATTCCTCTCAAGACGTGAGTGATCACGGCTTCCCACAACTTTGTAGCTTCTGTAGCTCTTAGCAATGCTTGTATTTTTAACTATCCCCTCCCAGTCCCCTATTCTGTCATTCATTCACTTTCTAATTCTGTGCTCATTTGACATGAAAACAAATTTTTGCTACATTACTTAAAAATCAAAAACTAAAAGTGAATACAAAAACTAGAATAAAAATAAACAAAAAATCTAAATAAATAATAAACAAATTAACAAACTATGAATGCATGCATAAACTCAAGTAAATGCAATAATAATAATCAACAACAAATAATAAAGTAATCAATAATAAATAATGAGTAAAAAAATTAACAATCTACAAATAATTGCATTAAGACCTACAATTATTTCTACTCAATAGCTTCTAGAATAATTTGAAACATAACCATTACTACCCACCCAATAATTGTTAGGATGATACAATAGAACTTCTACCCATAATGCATCATTGACCAGCATATATAAATAGTCAAGCCACACAATATAAATGGCCTGAACATTGTGTTTAAGCATGAAACAGACTGTGTGTTGACCTCAATGGCCACTTTTATATTTTTATGTATATTATATTATTTGTAATCTGATTGGTCCTGATCTGGTATCTCGTCAGCAGCCACTTTCTTACAGACAGGCCATCCCTTCCCTTTGTCCCTTTTCTAAAATTATTTCATGGTAACTGCTCCATTGAGCTACTTTCACTGGTTCCTAAATTGCATGAATTTAAGCATGCTACTAGGTTGGCATCTTAGTCCCACCCATAATAATGTTAATAATGTTAAATGTAGCTGTCTCTTCTATTCCAATAGCGTTATGCCTTGCACTTCCTGTGTGTAGAACTCCCTTCCTCTTACTTGTTTCCGTGATAGCTATAATCTTCAATTATTCAAATGCAATGTCAGTTGACATCTTCAGATGCCTTGATCTAATTCCCTGTCCTTCTCTTCATCCTTTCCTCTATCACACCTCTTTACTCTTGCTCCCCCTCTCTGTAACCCCTTGCATGCTAGTGGCACTCCCACCCTGCTTGGGGTGAAATGTTTAAAAAAGAAAATGAAAGAAAAAATAGTTAAATCTGTTTGCCTGGCCAGGTTCATTTGCAGGTATACTCATTAATTCATTGGCATTAAATATCATTTCAGGGGTGCTTTTATAATACTATTTTTAAATTAATTTTTTACTTTATGTCTTATATAATTGGAGCTAACTTCATTGATTACATGTATTTCTTCAACTCTACCTGTTTTTCAGAGATTTGGCTGTGAGTTTACGAAAGATGCTTGGTGACTGGTTTCGTGTAGCAGCTTTATTGAAATCTGGCGGTGTTGGAGATGATGTCCAACTTGAAGAAGCATGGAATGCCATCGGTGACTACTATGCTGATCGACAAAAGTGGTGAGTTTGCAAAATATCTCACTGACAACCGGTTAGGACAGTGGTGTAAATAATACAGCCAAAAGATTTATTTTGCCTTGCGATTATACAGATTTTCCAGTTACAGTTGAGTTCCACAAAGTCAAAGACAATGACAGACACACTTGAAGAAGAGAAGCAACACAACAACTATATTATGTTCAAAAGGTTTAATGTACAGAAAATGGTGTATGCACAGCAGGTAAAAATCTAATTTATATTTGCAGACTCAACTGTTAGAAAAGTGTCCAAGAAACAAGTGGGATTTGTGGCTTTTGTATTTTATTAGCATCAGAAAGGATGGCTCCAATAAAGGTAGGGTCACTACAGCTATCAGTTGCAAAAGAGGAAGATTTTAGGATCGAGTTTACTGCATGGCCTCCAAGAAGTGATTCTGATTGGACAGCAGTTAGCCAATCAGAATTCCAGATTAGTAAGGGTTTCAAGTTCAAGGTTGATCTTTGAATAGTAAAGTGTTAATTCCCTTTACTATCCTTTTCAAATTCTTATATGACACTTAGTACTAAACAATTTTACCAGGAAAAGATTTAATGATAGCTAAGTTCCACTCAGGCAGCTTCTTCCCCAGAACTGTTACATTGTGGAACAAAGGCCCAAAATGATGATGCCCCTGATTACTACAATTTTAAACCTCTTCAAGTCTAGAGTCAGTCATTATCTATTCTACATATCCTCATAATATGCACCCCCTTATTACCTATTGTACACCTTTATAACAACCTCATTCAGTAACCCTCTAGCTTGAGTAGCTCTTGGGCCTTGAATTAAGTGAACAATATTTGATTTGATTGATTCGTTTTCAACAGCTTATCAACCCTCTGCTGGTTATTTAAAGCCAAAAAACATTTTTAGAAATATAAGAATTATTTTGAGATAATAATGATCTAGTAATACTGTTTTTGTATGCTGTGTCCCTTCAGGACATAGGCAATCATAACCTTCCATACCTTCTTGTCTCTTTTAACTCTGAGGAAGTTTTGTCTTTTTGTCTTTTTCTCTCAAACCCCATTCTACCATCCATTTACTCAAGCTCATTAAATATGTTACACACTGCTTTCCTCTGTACCTCTTTCCCTTTGAGTATCCTTTGAGTATCAAATTTTCCAAGCACTCCTTCCACATTACATGCCTCAGAAATTTCAATTACCTCTTTCTGATGTTATGTATAGGTTTCTGTTTTTTTTAACTAATTAATCCTTAGTTGGAGGGAGAAGAGGTGAATTCCTACCTTTCCCAAGGATATTTGCACATAAGTGAATATAACAAACCCAATTAGAATTGGAACTCAGATTTTCAATTAACAATCTAGAGCCATGATCCATAACACTACCTGCACATCCATGCTTACAGCATTTGGTATTCCCAAGTGATCACCTCTCTAGGTACTAACTTTGCTTAACTTTGGTTATTGTACAGGAACTGGTGTTTCAATGTGATATGGTTGTAAGCCACTGGGTGAATAATAGTGTATAAAATAAAAAGGTAATCTGATATGAGGATATTTTTTCATTTAATTAAACATTTTCACAAGTTTTTAATTTGTTTTTGAATTATAAGACTTATAATAAATCTGTTGGGCAATGTAATAACATCTAGTAAAATAGATGAAGAAAAACTTCTACCCATTCTCATGAATAACATTTGCTGGTGAATGAAAAAATAGTTGAACTGATTTCTATCTATCTAGGGTATTATACTTTTGCACTGGCTTGCATTACCTCAATATATATTAAAAATTGATTGATCTAAACCACCCTTGTTCCCTTCATCCTTCACAGCTAAGACGCATCATGTCATGCATTGTAAAAAGACACCCTTATTCCCTTTTCTATTCCATTACTTAAATGTAAGTTACACTCAAGCAGCTTTTTCCCATGAGCTGCTGCTTTGTGGAACCATCTTCCAAGGGGATGCTTTCCTGATCACTATAATCTTAACCTGTTCAAGTACAGAGTTAACAGTTTATCTTCCTCATATATACCTATAAACTGTGCCTTTTACTTTTAACCCTCTACCTTGAGGAACTCTTGGGCTTTGTACAGGGTGAACATCATTGTAAAAAAAAGGTCAGGTTGAAGTTGATAACTTTCAGATTAAAACTCATTAAATGCATTTTGAGCTATTATGCTTTTTATGAATTTTGGGTATGTCTACTGTTGCAAATGGCCGACAACAATTGTACTTGTTTTGTACTGTAGTTGTACTTCATTTATAACCAATCATACTTATGATTGATGTTTTATTATGGGACATATTGAAGGTGAGAGGAACAAAGGACAGCAGCCAATAACTTACCCAATGAGCTTGTGTAAATGGTTGGCAGAACAGGGATTGGAAAGGATAACAAAAAAAAAAGAAAAACTTACAAAGAGATACAAACGACAGGAAGTTGTGGAGAGCCGTGATTGCCAACGCCCTGAAGGTACATGGCACATAAAAGAAGAAACAAATTCTAAAATGCCACTATTTTAAACTAAATCAATGATTTTAGTGTACAAAAAAGGGTCCATTTGCTCGATTCATGTGAGATTTGGTGAAAGTTAGGGAGATTGCATTCCTTGAGAAGAAAAGTGCAACATCATCAATCTTTATGTCAAAAGAAGTTATTTTTTGAAGATTATCAGCATTCAAGTCCAATTTTTTAGTTTGAAATATGAGGTGGGGGTGAATTTTTAAACAACAAAACCTTTATTTTAGTTTGAAACTGTGAGATGGTACAAGTTTTTAAGACTAAAACCCATGACTTAGCATGAAATTATTGTTTTTTTGTTCACCAAAAACCTTGATTTGCTTAAAAAAAAAAAACTGAAGCAGATTAAAGTTTTAAACACCAAAACCTTATATTTAGATTAGCAGCATTTTTTATGTTTTAACTTTCAAAATTCATTTACACTACAGTTCAAAAGTTTGAAGCCACCCCTCGTAATTTTTAAGTTGGTCCAAAAAGTAGTTGTTTTGTACTTCAAAAAGAGAAAATTATTATACATGGTTAAAAAAAAAGTGAAACATGATTTTTTATTAGAAATTTTATTACAACAAAAAGAAAAGAAGCATTTTATGATTAAATTTTGCTTTTGTTGAAATATCCTCCTTTAGCCTTGATTACTGCATCACAAATTTTTGGCATTTGTTGCAAAAGTTTCTCAAAGTATAGGTTTGATAATTGATGTCATTCTCCTTACAATGACTCTAAGATCTTTTTTTAAAATTTTTTTCCACTCTTCTATCAAGTTCATCCTAGGCTAATTCTAGGAGTGGCACTATAATGTATATCAATCAATTTTAAAATATTTAATGAACCAGCACAAGGTGGCATAAATTAGTCAAGTCCTATCTATCTGTCTGATCATCTTCAAACAAATACTTCTGACCACCTCTCTCCAACCATTTATGTCATCTATAGCTCTACCCAGTTCTTCCTTTCTGATTCTATTGCCATCCATGAATTCATTAATGAGGATTCTTGCTGGTCTACCATTTCTTCCCCATAATCTGGATTGCATCAAATAAGCTGATGCTCAACTTTTTGTTTTCTGGCCAAACATGCGATGACATGATTGCAAGCATTAATGCAAATATAACTATGTGAGTTATATGTACAGTGCATTGTTTGCAGGCACTGCATCGCTCAGAGATGAGAAGCATACGTCTGAACTTAAAAATACACCAGAATGCAGTCGCAGACTTAGTTGTATTCAAAAACATGTGTAACTATAAATCATCCATGTTACAGTGAAGCACAATGAATCTCTTTCTATCTCTCGCACACTGAAACACATACATGCATATCAACACACACACACACACACACGTGCTTGTTAGTAGGATATAGAATCTTAACAAAAGTGGAAAACCTTTTATTGATCTGTAGACAACTGACCTGTAGACATCCACCTAACTACGTAACAAAGCTGAAATGCATTGAAATTAAAAAGTTTTTAATTTTGTTAGATTTACACACACACATGCACACACTTACATGTATTCAAGTTTTGATAAATTCAACCAGCAAAGTATCTATGTTTAATTTTTTATTGTATTTTTCCAATTTTCAAAAAAGATGTTTTCAGGATCAAAATTGTAGATAAACTATCCAAAGTTCATGGTTTGTTAAGGTGCTGTCTCAGTCATTGTGAAGAATTGAATGTTGTCAGTGTGGTAAAAAAAATTCTGTTGTCTACATCCTGGAATTTGTTATAGTATTGGAATTCAAATCAGTTCAAATCAGTGTCATGCATGACTGTTAAATGGCACTACACAGTACATCACTTTGGACTGATTACAATTCCACTACTGTAATAAATGTCTGGATGTAGCCAACAGAATCTTGTCTATCAAGATGACACACCCAGTTCTTGATATTATCTGAGACAGTTGAAAGTATTTGAACAAAATAGAAGAAAACAAACTTTGGAAAGGTTATCCACAATTTTGATCCTGATATACAACATCTTATTTAAAAATTGGAAAAATTCTATAAAAATTCAAAGAACAAGACTTTGTTGGTTGAATTTAACAAAAATTGTTTGGATGGATACACATACGATAGGCCAAAAGTTTGGGGCCATCCTCTGGATTTCAAAGAATCGCTTAAAAATTGAAGGTTGCATGCCTTTTTTAAATTTAATTTTCTAGCTGACTTTGGGCCAGAATGCTTTTCTATTCTTGAAGAGATTTTTCACATATTCATTAATAATAATAATAATAATAATAAAGTTAACCAATTACTGCAGAAAGCTTCTATAAAATTTTAGCTCTTTTTACCTAATCTAACTTGCAGGCTAATGGTAATCTTAGGGCTAGCAGATTTAAAATTTTAGGTAGCCTGAGAGGGCTACCTAAAATTTAAAAATTTTTAAAAATTTAAAAATTTTTAAAAATTTAAAAATTTTTAAAAATTTAAAAATTTAAAAAAATGGACACCATAAATAATTTAAGCAGCCTAGCTTAGTAGGAATTTATTAAACCAAAGAAGGTATGAAACTTACTAATTATTAACTCTAGAGGATGGCCCCAAACTTTTGGCCCATAGTTTGTGTGTGTGTGTATATATATATATATATATATATATATATATATATATATATATATTCTGCATATTTAGGCAGCACATGTTCTTTAAGGCAAATATTATTAAAAGCAACAGCCATTTTGTGTCTATTAATTTTAATAATCAACTTTTCCAAATTACAAATACTCCTTCTGAGACAAGAGGGAAATTCTACTAAAATGAACTTTCGACAATTTCTGATGGAATTTCCTCCTTGTCTGAGAGTGTTTATTCATAATTTGGAAAAGTCAATCATGAAAATTAATTGAGTTATTAAAATATAGTTATAATGTGTGCTATATTTATGGGTTAAAGTGCTCAGTATTAGGGATAGGGCATATAAAAATATAAAAGTTGACATCACCCAGAGGCAACAGTCTGTTTCTTGCTCATTGAAACAGACTGTCACCTCTGGGTGTTGACTTTAATGTCCACTTTCAGTTATTCAGTCAGGCAAATGGTACAAGCTCGTAGTCTGGTATCACTCGCTGCATAGGACCATGTCTTTTATATCTCATCAGAATAAAATACCAAAATGAACCCCTTCAAAAAGAATAAATTGATAGAGTGACAAATTGAAGATGACAGATAAAAAAAATAAATAATTGGAAAACAAACCAGTTTATTTTAAAAATAAAAATGAATCATAGAAGCAGAAATTATCCATGATAAGCTATTTGATTCAGTAGATACATAACTGTAAAATGTATATATAACCACCAACTACTTTCTGAGTAAGAAGAAAAGAATCAACGGTTGATAAAATAAACTAGACTAGTTTGATTAGACGGAGATTAAATCCATCTGTTGTTAACTTTAATGCTGTATGAATGTGGTGATGTGCATATATTGCAAAAATGCAGGAAATTTAAAAAAAATGTTTTCTTATTGTTAGCAAACTACTTGGTGGTGAGAGAATGAGGCAATTGAGTTTAAGTATGAAACAGAATGTCACTGCTGGGTATATATATATATATATATATATATATATGTATGTATGTGTGTATGTGTGTGTGTATTTAGGCAGCATATCTTCACTCAAACGTGTTTCTTCTCCATCAACTAATGTTTTGGAAAAAAACAACATTACATATCAGTTTAAATGTCCTTTGGGAGTTCGTGTCTCTGACAAAATATTAAGTACATATGTTGGTTTGACAACTATAAAATTTATCAAGATGTTTTACCCTTCATTTGTCAGATACAAGTTCTATTGCACAACATCTAAAAACACATTCCTGTTCACCTACAATACAGGAAAATATGTGCTGACAACACCAATATGCTACACCATGAAAATAATAAACAAAAACTTCAAATTCTCAAGGCCTTCTTTATCAAAATCAACCAATGAACGCTCAACAAAAATTTATTATGAATATAGCAACAACATATTAAAGTGTATATAACAAACATTTTATGCCATTTTACATTTCTGCCAATTTCCAGTTAGCTCCCCTATATTGAAACACTTGCTTTGTAAAAAAAATTCCACGGATAAATTTAAAATTTTAAAACAACTATTCGCGCATGTTTTTAAAAATCACCATCACAACGGAATGCAGGTTTTATCACAGTTTCAATAAGTTTGTCTTTGTAATTTACCCCTGAAGATGATCTTGGAAAACAGCGAATGTATGTGGGTATAAAAATATGGCGTCTTACTTGATGAATTTCATCTTAACATCAAGAAACTGATTAGTCAACTGGAAAGGATCAGTATAAAAATAAGTACACACAATATGTCTATATTATTCAATGAATATATATATATATATATATATATATATATATATATATATATATATATATATATTCCCAATTGCTCTTATTCTCTCTTCTGCTATTCATTATAAAATGCTTGCATCTCAGACAATAAACTAAAGATATTATTACAAAATCTTAGTAATAATAAATAATCTAAAATGAGACCATTTTGTTAGCTCTGTTCAATGGTATCCTACTATCTCCAATTTGTCAAAATCTGTGCATTCACCTGTGTTTCTTTATGTATATATAGATAAAAAGTCACTTACTTGTATACATAATTGTATATGTTGATGTGTGTTTGACTCTTTTTTTTTTTGTCTGTGTATATGAAACTGAATACATTTCTGTATCTCAATATATTTACACATCATATCCACATATTTATATTTTGTATGTGTCTTCCTGCATGTTTGTGTTGTTGTGATCATTGCCAATTATTTCAAAACATTTATTTTCCAATTGAACACATGATGCTCTTGTCATCCATCAGAGGACAAATTTTTTTTCTAAATCCACAATTTATCTTCCATGGACATTGAGTAGTTTATAGTTGCCAGTTTTGAGCACATACTCTGTTTGAAATACTCTCTTGGATTTGAGTTTTGACAGGTCAAATTTTAACATTACAATGAACTAAATTTGATGGAGATGATTTGGTTAAGAATGTTCATGGTACGTGTATTAAGGAATTATTATATATATATATATATATATATATATATATATATATATATATATGGGGATTCACAACAAAATCCAAATAAGGGTTTGTAATGTTATGGGTCCTGACCAGTCATTTCAACTTCAGTCACTTTCAAAGATATGACGTGGCAATTCTCTGTCTTTCCTATAATTATTTTCATGGCAATTGTTCTAATAAGCTCTTCCCCTTGGTACCTCAGCCATGAGAATTTAAGTGTACTACTAGAGTGTCTATTAGGTCTCATCATTTTACTGTTGAAATAGCTGTATGTGCTGCGGTAATACTTCTAGCTAGACTAAAAATAGTGGCCACAATATTTTACATATATAAGTGATGGGTGTAAGGAAATAGAATGAATTTCATGAAGGCAATATTTTATATTTTGGTTTTTATATTGCTGAGTGACAAGAGAGAGAATACATTAGTATGCATGCCAAAAGAAAAGACATTAGAAATTAGGAAATATGTGGGTGATACACGCATGTGTGTGTGAAATTTCATTCACTAAGGGGAAAGATATTCCCATTAGAGAATGTCTTGATGGTGTTGCTACTAAGGCTTGCTGGGCAGAAAAGAGTGAAAACAGGAAGTATCCTATTTTCATAGGTGCTTGACAATGCCACCTAATGACTTCTTTTCAATATTGGCAAATCTATAATCATCAGTTCTATTCTAATAGTTTCTTTTCTCACACTTCTCACCTTTGGAACTCTCTTTTAGTTCCTTGCTTCCCTGCAACCGGCAATCTTCAAAAATTTAAATGCAATATCAATTGTCATCTTCTGTCTTCCTGAAACCTGTTCTTTTATTGTTCTTTCTCTTCAATTAAAGTTTTCTCATTCTCTTTCACTCCCAGTTGCCCCTTGCATCTTAATGGCATTATTGCCTTACTTGGAGTGAAATGATGAAAAAAAATAAATTTAAAGATAGAGAGTATATTTTACTGTAGATCTTGAAGTCAGTGGTAATGCTAATAGTATAGTTGTGACACTATGAATGGTACACCTGTATAAGGTCTTAGGTCAGAGTGTTGAAGGACAAAGTGTCAAAAGACAAAATGACGAATGGACAGTGTTGAATGAACAAAGTGGCAAATGGACAAAGTATTTTCCAAGCCCTCTTTCCTCATTATGTGCCCTAGAAACCTCAGCTGTCTCTTCCTGATGTTAAGTATAAGTTTCCTTTTTCTTTTCATTTTTTTTCTAAAATTTTCTTGTTGCTCACATGTTTGGACCATGGTATCCTCAGCATCTTTCTGTAGAAGCACATATCTGTTGCTTCAAGTCCCTTCTTCATCTTTGAGGAGATTGTCCAGCACTCACTGTCATATAGGAGGACAGATATCACATAGCAGTTTAATACATTTTTCTTTGTTTTTAGCAAAGTTTTTCTATTTTTTAGTACTTTTCTTAGCTTTTGGAATGCATTTTTGACTATCCTAATATGCCTTCATATTTCAGTGTCACACTTTACATCCTTTGTTAAAACACTTCCTAGATATTTAAATTTCTGCACTTGTTTAATTTTGGTACCTCCAATTTGCAATTCACATTTTGGGCTCATCCTTTTACTAACAACTATGCATTCTATCTACTTGAAGTTGATGATAATCCTTTTTTCTCTCTTTCCTTCACTACCCTCCGTAGGAGTTTTTGTAGTTTTCTTTCTGTGTCTGCTATCAACATTCTTATGTTGTTAAGATTGTGGCTGCCAATGATTAACCCTGGTAGGACTTCTAATTCTCTCTGAATTGCCTTGCTGTAAAGGTTGAATAAGTCTGGTGAGAAGAAACATCCTTGTCTTATGCCCCTTTCTATTTTTGTGTATCTGCTGAACTATAACTAAAATAAGTTGCATAATTCAAACTAAGTAACTAATATATAACAAATAGTTTATAATTATCAATCAAACATTGCATTTGTTTTAAAAAACATTATTCCCTTAGATATTAAGCACATTTATTTTGCTTTACTGCTGTTTGTGTCAAAGATAAATATTGTGACAGTTTCGTCTGCATTGTCAGTCTAGTAGATATCTTTATCCACTTTTTCATCATTGTCCACAGTCATCTTGTCTTTCTTCAAAAAGGATGTCATTTTCATTACAAGCAATTTCTGTACTATGTGAGTCTAGCAATGAAGTGATAAATTATGTTTCTCACTATAAAGCAATGACACCATCCAACACTGGCCATAAAGTTGTCAGGAATTGTTTCCATCTTCTTTGTAATTGCCAATGCTTTGAGATGTATGTCAGTTCTGCTAATTGCAATGTTGGCCATTCTGCATTCCTTCACTCAGCTCAAATGCTGCTGATTCCTTTTAGCAAGTATTGATGTTTGTTTTTGCACCAGTCAGATATTATACCTGGAACAGCCAAAGTAATGACCAACTGGTTGGTTCCTATTTTGCTCTGCATATTAAATGGCCTTCAGTTTTTCTTTGTTTGTGTAAAACCAGCACTTAGACATTAGGGCAGTGGTTTCCAAATGGTGTGGCGCATCTCATAGGTGTGGCAGAAGAGTATAGCAGGTGAGGCGGCATGATTGAAAGACAATCAAAGATTTAGAAACAGTTTCAATTCATATGCCAAAAATAAATATGATTTTAAAATTTGAAATATTATTATGGATTACTTGTAATTGCGTGCACAAGTCCCAGTACAAATAGTTATAAATAATTATTGACCGATTTTATCATTGTGATATTTATGCATTATACCAAGTATTAAGAATATAGTAACTAGGATCCGCAAATTGGACGAGAGAGTTATCAATGATAATGTTCTGATTTTAAATCTGTGGCTATCTCCCTCTCTCTGTTTTTATTTTTAAATGTACTTTTTATCACAAAATTTAGTAAGGCACAAGCAAATTTTAATTCTGAAAATGCAGCCCAGAGAAAAAATGTTTGGAAGCCAATGCATTATGGTCAAGTGTTTATGTTTGTGTGTGTGCGTGTAGGAATTTATGTCTCTGATAAACAATAAATGACTGAGTTTAGCAGGGGAAGATTTGAGTGAAGTTCTGTTTGACAGTCAGTGGTCAATAAATATTAGAAATTTTATTTTATTTTTTTTAAATGCTGTGCACAGATGTTGTACCCCTATCACCTGGTTCATACTCCTTCCCTGTCTTTTGAACAGAAATAGGGATTTATCCCTTGTTTGCTGCTTAAGATTGGGTTTCCAGTTCTTTCTAAAGTTTTCTCATGCTCTTTCACTCCCAGTAACCCCTTGCACCTCAATATCTCTACTTCATATTTATACCATTTTGTAAATCATGCTTTACTTCATATTTATAGTGCTGCAGAGAAATGGCTATTAGAGCTACTGGAATATGTGTTTATTTATAATTTTGTTTTCTACAGAGAATACAATGGTTGTAATGTTATGATAAAAAAAACAAACCTTTCAGCCATTGTGCTCTCTGGCTTTCTGCAGGTGCCTCTTGATCTAGTCAGCATTCACAGAATTTTGAATTGAACCATTTATTTAATCTATATTGTAGATGGCTTTGTTCTATTGCCTATGTCTACAGATATCTCATCTTATTCTTTTTAATACTACACAATTATTGCTTGCTCTTTGGTTTTTTTTTTAATCATTTCACACCAAGCAAGGCAATAAAGCCATTAAGATGCAAGGGTTACTAAGTATTAGAAAATATGAGAAAAATATACTATTAAGGAGAGAGGACAATAAAAAACAAGAATTAAGAAGACAGAAGAAAACAATTGAGATTGCACTTAATTTTTGAAGTTCAAAGTTGACTGGAAAGCAAGAAACCAGAAAGAGAGTTCTACAAGTAAGAAGTGTGATAAAAGAAAATGAAAAATATTTATAGAAAAGGCACAGGGTAGAGTGGTGGGAATTTGACTGAAGCCGAGCTGTCAGATCAGGACCAATAACATTACAGATTCTTTGGATTTTATCAAGAATCTCTAAATATATTGCGGGAGCACCAAACCAGGTGTAGCAACAGTATTTGAAGCAAGGATGAATGGTAGACTTATAAATATGTAAGATAAATTTTGGAGAGAAAAATTGTCTAGCATGACACAGTGAACCAACATTTCTAGCAGCAGACCTAGCAATTGATTCAATATACTCTATCTTCATGTTAGTGGAAAATGTTAGCTTGAGAAGATGTGAGTCATTCTCCTGTAGGTTAGCATCAGCCATGTTGATTGAAGGCTGAAAGTGGTCTCTCAGATGATTAATAGCAGTTTTAATTTGGAGGCATTAATTTTACCAACCACGCCCAGTTAACAGCAGATTGTAGGTCATTTTTGTGATCAGCTTTCATGTTGATCTTATTGATCTGATCAGACTTACTATTAAGACAGGAGTAAATAGTTCTATAATCAGCATAGATACTGAGTTGAAAACTGATGCCATCAAGAAGTTCATTGATGAAAATTTGGAACAATGTAGGTCCAAAGATAGAACTCTGGGGGAGACCTGCATTAAGGCAGAAATATCTAGAAGAGTGGCCATTGTTTATAATTTTGTTTTCACAAGTGAGTACAATGGCTTTAATGTTGTGATAAAAGACCTTGAATCCATTGTGTTCTCTGGCTTTCTTCAGATGCCTCTTGACTCAGTCAGCATTCAGAGAATTTTGAATTGAAGCCTTTATTTAATCTGTGATGTAGAGTGTTCTTGTTCCACTGCCCATGTCTAGAGATATCTTATTCTTTTTAATACTACTCAATTATTGCTTGCCCTGTTTTCACTGAGTTTGAGTCTGTTCAACTTGGTCAATGGATTGAACCCATAATAACAATGCCACTAAATTCATGAACCAATGCCATAATCCACTGGACTATTGTCCTGTGGGACAATCCTAAGCCTAAAATTCAGGGCCCTAAACCTAATGTTCTTCTTGCTTATCTGCTACTGTCACTACCTGCCTTTACTTGTCACACTGGACTTCTTTCACAGTTACTTCTCTTTTTGCTGAGACATGTCGCATGTATAGTGGTCACCAATCAGTGCATATGCTCGGCTACAATTATCTCCTCAGTAGGCATAGCATAGAAATAATTGCCATATGGCAATCATTAATAAAGAAAGAAAGAGAGATAACAGCAATGTTTCTAGAGCAGCAGCAGCAGCAAAAAAAAACAAAACAAACAAAACAAAAAGAAGCACTGATTCTTTCAGCTATCTGAGTTTCCAGTGTTCAAGTCTAGTATTTTTATCCCATTCTGCAGGGGTTGACCACCACTGTTTTTCCAAGCTACATTATGGCAATACCAACAATGTTGAGGACATTGAATGTAAATAATAAGTTGAGGACATTAGTCTGAATGTAAATAATATAAATAAGGTCTTGAAATATATCAGCTGATAATATACTGTTTTTTGTTTTATTTTGAAATATTTTTTCAATTGTAGGCAAGAAGCTGTCAGTTACTATGAACAAGGAAGAAATCAAATACGTTTGGCTGATTGTTACTACATTCTTGAAGATTTTGCAGGCTTGGAAAAAATGATCAATGCCTTACCTGAAAACCATGAGCTTTTGCCAGTAAGTATCTTGGGTAAAAATAATTTAGGAAGAATAACCATCAAAATTCACAGAAATGATTTGGTTGGGATAAATTCTATTGGATTTTGAACATCTGTTTTTAATTAGTGACTCTTGCTTTGTATTGGTATTCATCTTGGAAAAAGAAAAGAAAATTTCAAGTAATGCATTTTGTGCATAATTTTAATGGCAATATTATCCCAGGATTTTAAAGAGAAGTGTGCTAAGAGGTTTAAACTAGCTGAGGCTTTTTTAAAACTTTTTACTATGAATTCTGTATTTATTACTACATACATACATACATACATACATACATATATGTGTATGTAAAAATAAATATTGCTTGCCTGGGATTATCGCATATCAAGCATATAAGTTATAATTTAATTCATTGGGTTATTTTAAGAGATGTAACTAGAGTCTGTGGTTCAATTTCTCAGTTTCTGGTGTTTAGGTAAGTTATATTTGTTTCAAGCATTAATCTAGCAAATGGTAAAACATTCAAAATATCTAAGCACTAGGACTGTCATTGTGCTAGAAAAACAATATACTAAATATAATAGAAAAGATACACACACGCACACACACATATAGTAATAATAATAATAATAATAATACAAGCAAAAAAATTCTTGAAAATGACAAGAATTTTACATGTTTTTTTAGGTTATCTGAACTACTGCCCAAAATCACTCAATAGAGTTTTTTTTTTCTTTTCACTCCAAGCAGGGCAATAATGCCATTAAGACACAAAAGATTATTTGGAGTGAAAGAGAATGAGAAGACATTTGTGAGGAGAAAGGACAATAAAAGAACAGGTTCACAAAGGCAGAAGATGACAATTGACATTGCATTTAAAATTTTAAAGATTGTAGGTGGTAGGGAAGCAAGAAACTTGAAGAGAGTTTCAGAAGTGATAAGTGCAAGAAAAGAAACTATTAGAATATAACTAGCAGTTACATCTAGCTACATCAACAGTAAAATGATGAGACCTATTTGCCAATCTAGTAGCATTGCTTAAATTCATATGACTACAAACCCAAGGAAGAGATCTCATTAGAACAATTGCCATAAAAATATTTATAGAAAAGATGGAGGCAAGTTATGTCATGGCAGTGGTAACGTGGCTGAAGCCGAGATGCCAGGTCAGGATTGATATCATTACAGATCCTTCTTTGGATTTTGTCAAGAATCTTGAGATATATAGCAGGAGCACAGGACCAGTAATATTCAACATATGGAGATTTATAAATGTGTGAGATGAATTCTGGTGAGAAAAATTTTCTGGCATGACACAGTGAACCAACTTTCCTTGCAGTAGATCTAGCAATTGATTCAATATAATCACTTCACTATCAAGTAAAGTGATTATATTGAATCAATTGCTAGAGAAGGAAAACCTGAGATCATGAAGGTGGAAAATGTGAGATCCAGAAGGTGCAATGAGTTGCTCTTTTGGAGTTTAACATCAGCCATGCTGACAGAAGGTAGAAATGGTCCTTTATGGTGATTAAAAGATAGTAGTTTTGTTATGGGTTCATTAAAATTTACATGCTATTTCTTGTCCCAGTTAACAACTGATTGGAGGACATTTTCAAGAGCAGCTGTTAGTTTTACTTTGTTGAACTTATCGGACTTACTATTAAGACATGAGTAAATAGTTGTGACATCAGTATAAATGACTAGTTGGGAACTGATGATATCAGAAAAGTTGTTGATAGAGATAAGAAACAATGTAGGCCCAAGGATAGAACCCTTGCATTAATGTGAAATTATCTAGAAGCATGTTCATTCAAGACGATCTTCATTTCACTATTTGTTAAGAATGATTGGATTAAGTCAAATATTCAACCAGAGACACCATAGCCCTTGAGCTTCTAAAGAAGCATACTGAACCTTGTCAAATGCCTTCAAGATATCTAAAGCAACAGCTGAAACATTACCATTCTTATCTAAAACCTGATAGACAAATTAAGTAATAACTGTTAATGTATAAAAGTCATATTGTTTATCTGAAAGAAGGCCGTATGAAGTGAGATGCTTAACCAATTCAGAGTTGATTAAAGCTCTAGTAATTTGCCAAAAAGAGGTAAAAGACGAACAGGATGATAATTCAAAAGATCAGAAATTTCATCAGACTACTTAAAATCAGGGACTACAGAAAAGGATTTCCAACAAGCTGGAAAGCAAGAAGCAGCAAAGCGTCTGTTGTAGAGTTTGGAGAGAACTGGAACTCATTCAGGAGAATAACTAGGGCTATAATATTCAGTAACTTATCTGTTTAGCCAAGTCAAGAGTTTTGCATTGAAGCATTCATCAGGACCAAATGCTTGATAAATTTATTGAACTTAATATCAGATTTCATATTTATACCTTTTCTGAATGAACACTAATTTTAACTTTCAAATTTGAAATTCTTAATACTCTAGAGTTTCATTAGAAATGTCACAAAATTTATATTTAAGTAGAAAAATAAATTGAATCTATAATTAATTAAGTAATATAAAAATAAACAAATAATTCATAAGTTTGAATATTACAAATTCTATGATATTTAGAAATTTGCATTAATGACAAATAGTGACTATTACTGCTAATAATACAAGACTCTTTGGTAAAACAAATCGAGTTCTCTCAGTCACTGTGTTTATCTAAAAATAAATATGCTTAAATTCACCTTCATTCCTGCTGTGCGCCAACGGCTTAAGTGTAGAATCTCCAACTGATGCAAATTCAGCCGGGTTTCAATTCTAGCTAGAGGCAACCGGATGTCTAGCCACACTGATGAGCTGTGATAAACAGTCTGTCTGTGGATGACATATATATATATATATATATATATATATATATATATATATATATATATATATATAATGAACTGGTTCTAAAGTCATAGCAATGCAAATACTCTTGGGAATGGTATGAATCCATCAGTTCTCTCCACAGCTATGGATTAAATAACAGGACAGACTGAGCTCTCTAGCCAAGATTGGCAACCAGTCTAGGAAAAGGATAACTAATTATTGTCTTGTGTCTCCTAATATATAAAAAGTCAAGTCAAGTGTCGTACGTAATACATGCTTGAGCAATCATGTCTCTTTCAATTCATGACTGACTAAGCAGAAGATTTCCTGCAGTAGGCTGCCATTTCTTTTTGTGGTAGACTGGTTTCCAACCATGCCTAACATTCTGTCGTGCTATTCAACAATAGCAGAGGAGAGAAGAGATGGATTACCTTTCTCAAGGGTATTTGTGCATAAGTGAATGTAATGAACTCAACCAGAATTTGAACTCAGTTCTTCAATTTCTCATTCTGAGCCATAATCCATTACAGCAAACTGTACCTCAAAATATATATACAACCCAAAGCCCTATGATGAAACACATAAACATCCCCAGGAGGAAGTGTGTGGATACTATAGTGCATCCTGATGAACAACCCAGTTAGTTAAATTTACAATACTTATGATAAATTCTGCATGACTAAATTTTTTTAATTACTTTTCATTCATTTCAGTAATTTATAAATTTATTAATTCCTTTAATTAATGTGAATTGTATTCCTAGTCTGCTAGTTCTCTCAGCAAAATGTTTACTGTTCAGTTCTAATGTATTGTTGTTTAGCAAACAGCAAAGACATCTTGTTTTCTTGCTGGCTGTAATTCATCCTAACAAGGTTTTGTGTAGTTATCCTATCACTAGAATTGCCAGGAGGCATTTTACAACAGTGTCTTTCAAGTTCTATTACATTCTTTCATATATATAGGTAATTACTAAAATTACTCTTGGACAAAGCTATAATTGTGCACACCCTCCCCCACTGTGAAAACTTATGAAGAGGCACTCCATACACACATGTGTATATTTGGATATTAATATGTATATGTGCATATGCATGAATTTACATTTATATGAATTTATATGTCAATATATTTGTGTAAATATATCTACTTACTACATGTATTTTCTTTGTGTTTTCTTTGTATTATTCAAATAATGGTATATATTCATTCATGAATAAGTTGCTATTTCAAACTATATAATGTTTTCTTTGTCTATATGATTTAAATCATGGTATAAATTAGTAAATAAGTCACTATTTAAAACAGGAAATAATGTTTACTTTGTATTATTCAAATATATGAATGCATGAATTTGTGTATTATTCATAAATCAAAAAAGCTGTACCTTGAAATTCCCGTATTCCCAGTATCCATGTAATTCTGTTTTTTATTTTCTTCAGAAAATATCAGCCATGTTTGTTACAGTTGGTATGTGTGATCAAGCTGTGGAAGCATTCATTAAGGTTAAAGAAAAATTTTAATTTTCTCATGAATATTATATATTTCTTTCTCTCCTATGAAGTTTGTTCCTTTTTTTGACTCTCAGCAATAAAGTCAATAAAACTGTGTTCATATTTAACTGCCATGCAAGTTACTGTGAAAATTAATTAAAAAATTTTATAGCCTAACTAGGAAGGCCATTTATTACAGCTATAAAAATGTGTATACATTAGCTTCAACACTTTAGATAATCATGTCTAACCCCAGCACACTTGTTCTTGTTTTATTATTCTCTCAGCAAACTTAGTGTGCAGATTTATTTAACTAAGGTGAACAATAAATTCTTTTCTCTTATTATCAATATAAATGTGTTAACAAATGTGTGGTGATATGTTGTCAGTCCTCAGAGATAAACTTCCCTATTGATTATGAATTAAACATTTAACATCTTTATTCAGGTTGAAATATTGGTCTCATAGCAAATAATGATCTTATAATAAGATCATTATTTTCTAATGTTATTTTTAAAAATGTTTATCCATTGTGACTTTATTATAATGATTAAGTCAAAGATAGAAAATATAGGTTGAGTTTATACTTGAGTCAAAAGGTAGTCATAGATCTTGTTTATACTTGAGTCAAAAAGTAGACAGCCTTGGTTTATACTTGAATCAAAAGGTATACTAATGTCAAATGGTACACATAGGTCTTGTTTATATTTGAGTCAAATGGTAGACATAGCTTGACTTTTTATTAGTGTCAAAAGGTCTAGCTTATATTTGAATCAAAAGGTAGACACAGATCTGTTTTATATTTGAATCAAAAGGTAGATATATGTCTGGTTTATATTAGGTTGGTACAAAAATAATGACGTAATAATGTCGTTTTTTGACGTATTTTTTAATGTCAAAAAACGACATTATTATGTCATTATTTTTGCACCAACCTAATACTTGAATATTCACCTGAAATGTGGACCCTTCTTTTTGGTGACTTCTTACTCCTCTTCATGGGATGCAGTCAGTGTATTCTAAGCCCCAACAACAAGGCTAAATAGAAAAGGATAATAAATTACAACAAATATGTCCTTTTGCATCTCTATTAGTAGGATGCAAAATTTCATAAAAATATTTTGCAGCTTTTGAGTTTATAGTGTTACAGACTCACATATGGGAAATCTGTTTATTCCTCATATAGTTAATGGTAGAAAGGATAGGGTGTTGAACTTCAAGCATCTTCTTTTTACCATGGAGCCATCAACCAGTATCTGATATTATTAATGATGTCAGAAATTAATCTGAATGACAAAGCACTGAGAGTGTGTGAAACTTTCATTATTGGAAAACTTGATATCAATAACAAAGTTATTTGTTTTCATGACAAGAAAAAAAGAAAGGTTTCATGAAAAGATGCCAAAATAGAGGTTTTAATCAAAATTTTAATTTACTGATAACACAGGGCAAAATGAAAATTCTTGTGAATGTCTTGGTTTGATGAGAAAACTTTATGTGCCCCTCCCTCCTTCCCGTCCTTCTTAATCAGGTATGCATCTGTAAAGGCTATATGCATTATTATGGAAATTATTCCTTTTTTTTTTATGCTTTCTTATGAACAGAACATCAATAGCTTTTTATTTTCAATTTTATTTTTATTAGGAGACTAATGGGTATTATCGACCTGGCAGAGTCAGCAGAATTAATGTCGTAAAAAGAGGCCAGCCCACTCTGTTTTGGCCGTGGGCAAATTTAAAAAAATTTTTTTATTGTATCAGTTCTTCTGTCCATGTCAGGAAGATAATGCACATTAGCTGTCCACCAGAAAATATTAGAGTAATTCAATTGACCACATTTGCTGCTGATACAATCAGTATCCAATCAGTAAAGTTGGATGATGGGGGCGGGCAGTAAATGAAGTTAAGCAACATTGCAATTGGTCAATTTTAAACTGATAGTGTCCAGCTTCTACTGTAGAACCCTTTTCTCCATAATAAAAATCTGACCAGTCTATTTAGATGAACCATTTGCAGTTGACTATCACTCTAAGTATTGCATATTGTTAACCCTTTAATCAGTCAATATTAGGAATATAGTAAGTGCATGACTAAGTGGTTGGGATGTTAGCATTCTAGCCATGAGATCTGGGTTCGAATCTCACCATGCTTGATTTGTCAAAGAGGTGACATCTTTATATCAGTGTGGGGCACATAGCTGGCCTGGTGAGTAAATTTGGGTAGACAAAACTATTTGATGTTTGTACTTGCATGAAGTTACGAGTCAGGGTTTGAGCATACTGTCCTTATGATCATGCTAGATTATGTGCTTTCTCCCTGAAACTTTAACTAAGGTCCGCTCAGCATAGTTGCAGTATAAACCACAGGTTGGCTCTGTGGATGTTGAACAAACACAAATGCCTGTCTATATTTCTGAGATGAGCTATTGTAACTACTTATACTATTTACATTGTTCAGACACTTGTCCTCATTTTCATTGCCATATTCACAACTGTTTTCTATCTTTCACTTTCATCAATTTTTCATTTTTATACCAACAAACTGTCAACATTAGACAATAGTAAAATAGCTTTTGGCTAGAGAACATGTTGCTGTCTTTATAATTTTCATCTATGATATTCATGCTTTCATTTCATCTTCTACTTCAGTGTAATCGTGTCCGTGATGCCATTGATTGCTGCATTCATCTGAACCAATGGAACATGGCGATTGATTTGGCAAGACAGCATGCAGTGAAGGACATAGACTCCCTTCTGACCAAATATGCTGGACATTTACTGGAGAAAGGACGCAGCATGAATGCCATTGAACTCTACCGCAAGGCTGGACACTACCTGGAGGCAGCCAAGTTGCTTTTGAAGGTCAAATTTGGAGAATCAATACAAAAGAATCAAATTTTGCTTTTTATATTGTTCATCTCTTTTACACATTTAATATGTTTATGGTATTACAACTACTAGCACGTTAAATCAAAAAGTGAGATGGCTAAATTAGTTTTTAAAATTCATGTTCTTTTACAGAAAAATTATTATTATTATCTTTTTACTTTTGTTCAACCAGTATAAGGCGCAAGAGCCACTCAAGGTAGAGGGTTATGGAATGAGATTGTTGAAAATAGATAACAGCTGACTTGAGACTTGAAGAATCTAAGACTCTGATGATTGGGAAAACATCCTTTCAGGAGCCTGTTGCGCAAAGTAGCAGTTATTGGGAAAAAACTGTCCAAATGTAAATTCCTTCTTCCCAATGGAATACAAAAAGAATTAGGATGATTCGACTCTGTATATGTAGCATGGTGAGTCTTAGTGGTAAGGGTCTGAACTGGTGAGATTGAGGAATGTAGCACGTCAGCACTTTTGCTATGGAAATAGTGATAGTGTAGCATGAAGTCTGTAATGTTTTGTCTGTGGAGAAGTGGTTGTAGGTGGAAAATAATTCATCACCTACATGATTCTGAACTCTATCAAGTTTAGAAAATGAGAAGTGATCAGTTCCAACAATGCTCCATTTTTGGTCTGACATGACTCTTGTAAAGATAGATCATTGTAAGAGGAGTCAGGTAATTTCTGGAGTGGTACAAGGAACTGGACATTTTTCTAACCTCTTTAACAATGAATCATATCAGAGTTCCAATTGAGGTCTGAGGGTAACTTGAATCCCAATAGATGTTATTGATAATATAGATGACCATTTGCGCTGAGCATGAAACTTGATTCTTTTTTCACAGAATAAATGACATTTCTAACTTGAACAAAAATTAAAATTAAAAATAAGAGTAAGTATTGGAATTTTAGAATATAAAACTTCTCTTTTAACAACTTTTTAAAAAGTGTTCTATTCTTAAACTTTTTACAGGTTAAAACCAACCTCACACACAACCAGTTCTGAATTCAGAGTTATCCTTCTAGACTGGTTGCTAACCAATATTAGAGAGCCAAGTCTGCCTTGCTATTTATTCTGGAGGAGGGAGAAATAAATTCATACCTTTGCCAAAGGCATTTGTATGAAAGGGAATGTAATGATCTTGACATGGATTTGAACTCGGCATGCCAATCTCACATTCTGCTATGCTATAAGCTACCAAAATTATAGCAGCAACACTGGTGTGGTGAGGTTCTATACCTCATATGGCATTAGAAGGATTCGTTTTTCTTGTGTCTATTCTTAGGTCTGGTGAAGTGATATGTGTATTAAATTTTGTCAGTTTTGGATGAGTAACCATTTAAATATAGCCCTGAGGTGAAGTTCACCACCTTTCTATTGTCTTTTTTGTTTATAAACATTATCTCTCTGTTGCTAATGTTACTCATCCTAGAAGCTATGTCCCATTGTAAGAGACTAGAAAAGCAATGTAATAGAAAGACAATATATACCTGTAAGACTTGTTTTCTCACTGAACTCTTTGAATCATATTGACCAGTAAAGTGATACATACTAAATTACTGCTTTACCTGGCACTTACCTCTCAGCCTGACCTCCTATAATGAAAACCTTCAAGAAATTGGATCTTGACAAGTTGGATTCTCCGATAACGTTTGAAACCTCATTTCTTGCTGTAAATTAGTGAATAATAACTCTGTTATCTTTGCCAATTTAATGTATTTCTACAAGTATTAAAATAGTAAACATTTGCAACGTATTTTATACTGAAAAGAATATGAAAGCTCCATTATGGCTTAGTATTAGGAATTCAAAATTAATTTTGGAACAATATTCTTTAATATTCTTTATAGGATATTATTTTGATAGGACATTGTATTTTTTTATTTTAAAGAGAGAATGTGGTTTAATCAGAATGTTTTCAAAATGAAAAGTAATGCCAAGAAATTGATTTGAAAATGTCATTTAAATTTCTAATTAGAATTTCCATTTTCATTAATGCTGATCACCATGTTTCAGCTACAACTTTGCTGAGCATGTGGAATTACTCCACTTGTCTTCCAAAGAACTTCTGCTAATGACTACAAAATATATAAAGCAGTATATTAAGCAAAAGCAGAAAAGTCTCTCTCTTTTTTCTCTTTTAGCTGCATGATACCTTAAAAATAGGACGTGACTTGTTTCCCCTCTGGATAGCCTTTTGGCCACTAGGAAACCTAATATTGTATTAAGTGCATACATTATACAAATGTTCTATTCGTACTTGACTGCATACAGGCACATCTGTCTACCCAACCAACAAGAAACTCACAATTTTATAGGAATTTTGCACACACATATACTTTTTTAATACAAACATTCATGCAACACAAGACTAGTGTGCTACTCAAGGTAGATGGTTACTGTTAAAATGGTTATGATGAATGAGGTGTGTGATATGAATGAAGGAGGAGGTGGTAGGAAGTGAAGATTAGGAGGATAGGGAAGATCGATAATGATTGCTCCTCAACTTGAAGGGGTTAAGATTGTATTATTTAGGGAAGCATTCACAGGAATCTGTTTCATATAGTAGTGTTTCTTGGAAAAAAAGCTGTCTGGATGAAACTTCCTCCTTACAATTGGAATATGGGGGAAATGAGAGTGATTCAACACCATGTGACGAAAGGACATTTTTCACCCCGCTTTCATTCACCTCTTTTGTATTCTTTCTATTTAGTTTAATCTATCACTAATTATAGCTTTAAAAATGGACATTTCAAAAGAGTTATATATTCACATGATTATATGCAAATATATTAAAACAAAGCAGGAAGAAGACTAAGGCTAGAAAAAAAATATTACTCACTATTAAGTCTTCTTCCTCTTCTATGTGCTGTGTCTCTTCAGGACATTGACAATTGCGGCTCTCCACAATTTCCTGTCTTTTGTAACTCTTAATAAATTTGGTCTTTTTGTTATCTCTCCTAAACCTTGTTCCACCATACTCACTAGGTAGGTTATGTATTGTTTTCCCCTGTCCCTTTTCCCTTCAGTCTGTCTTGTGAGTATCAAAATTTCCATGCCCTCTTTCCTCATTATGTGCCCTAAAAATTTAAACATCTCTTTCTGGTGCTATGTATAAATGTCCTTTTTTATTTTCTCTAAAAATGTGTTGTTGCTCACATGTTCAGTCCATGGTAATCTCAGCATCCTTCTGTAGAACCATATTTCTGTTGCTTCAAGTCTCTTCTTCATCTGTGAAGAGATTGTCCAGCATTCACTGTCATATAGGAGAACTGATACTCAGCACTCTTTTCTTTGTTTCTAACAAAATTATCCTGCTTAATACTTTGCTTAACTTTTGGAATGCAACTTTGGCTATCCCAATGTGCCTTTGGATATTAATGTCACACTTTCTGTCTTCTGTTAAAATACCTTCTCAGATATTCAAATTGTTGTATTTGTTTTATTTTGTTATCTCCAATTTGTAATTTGCATGTTGGGCTGTTTCTTTTGCTAACATCCATGCATTCTCTCTTTTTGCAATTGATGTTTAGTTCTTTCTTCTCGCTTTCCTTCACTACTTTCTATAGAAGTTCTTGTAGTTTCCTTTCTGTGTCTGCTATTAACAGTGTCATTTGTATATCTTATGTTGTTAAGATTGTGGCTGTCAATAATAAATCCTGGTAGGACTTCTAATTCTCTCAGAATCATCTCTCTGTATAGGTTGAATAGACACATCCTTGTCTTACACCTCTTTCTATTTTTGCATATTTACAGAATTTCATTTTCTATCCATATGCCAGGTGGTTTGCTGCCAGTATAGATTCTGAATTATTCTAATATCCTTCCCAAATATATCAATGTTAGCTAGTTAATCAAAAATATAACAAAAAAAAAGCACTATCATTAATTAATCGTTTACAAGTGTATATTTGTTTCCCTCATCCACAATTTTTACTTTTGTATTTCTGCTGCGTTCTATGATTCATTTTTGAGAATAGATGACATTTCCATTTGAGAAATGAACTCAACAAAATACATTTCAGGTTCAGCTGAGACTGTCTATGTTTACTTTGCAATAATGCCTACAGGAAAGGCATGAGTGCACTTTTCCTTTTCACATTGCCAGAATGTCATATCATTGGCATCGTTATAGAAGAGAATGAGCAGTGTTGCTTCATGCTACCTGAGTAATGAGGTGGTAAGAAGAAAGAAGAATTAGTGCTTACATAACTAGGATTGCATGACCCTTACAAAGGCAGTGATTGTTTTTTCTTTAGCCATTCATTATCCCTGTTTTATTGATTAATCATATTTTTTATTGATTATTCTAAATTTCAATAATGACTCAAGCAGTTGCTGTGTTTGTGAAGAAAAACTTCAAAAATCTACATAAATTAAGATTTGATAAAATGAACAAATTAGACAGATTCAAATCATCATAAACACATTATTAGAACATATTCTATTAATTAATCAATTTCAGACAAAATAAAAACATCTTTTTATTGAAAATTATTAATAAGATATTGATATCCCTACTGAATGGACACCAACTTAAAATTTAATTAACTTATAATTTATCGAGAAAGATAAAATTTACACAACATTTAAAATATATATTGAATTATTAAGTTACAGCTTTTAAGCACCTATAGTTATTAAGCTATTAGAAATTTTATATTCTTCCAGCAACACACTTTAGAATTGAGCCAAGCATTTTTCTATTAAATATCCATGCATATTTTGTGTCTACTACTATGCCTGTGAACCAGGTATAAATAAAAGAACAACATATCAAGTAGGCAGTTCACATGATAGTTTGGGTAGCAGCTGGATATAACAGTCTGAGTAACACACTTTAATTTGAGCCAAGCATTTTTCTATTAAATATCCATGGGTATTTTGAGTCTACTATAACATCCACATGTGAGGTATAAATAAAATGACATTGTATCAAGCAGTCAGTCCAAGAGAAAGATAGTCTGCATGATAGTTTGAGTAGCAGAAAGAAGTAACAGCCAAGAATTAAGAAATCTTCCCATGTTTAGTGTATTCCCTCGTATGCAAAACATAAGAAGAAATTGGACTAAAAACAAAAAGAACAAGAAATTTTTGTAAATCACCTCAACTATTAAAAGCATTTATTTTAATGAAATAAAATATCCAGAGTAGATACCAAGTTAAAGTAAAATTTAATTAACTTATAATTTACAAAGAAAAAACTTACAAAATATATATCAAATTACTAATCTATAGATTACAGCTTTTAAGCATGTATAGTTATTAAGCTAGTAGAAATTTTATCCTCTTCACATAACACACTTTCAAACTGAGCTGAGAATTTTTCTGTTAAATATTCATGCATATTCTTGTGTTTAATACTGTATCAGCACACCAAGTATAAATAAAAGAACAACATATTCAGTAACAGTCTGTGTAACCGTCTCAGTGAAAAGTAAAAGTAGTAAGAACTGTCAGTAAGAAATCTTCATGTGTCTAGTCTATTCCTGCTTTTAAAGAAAAAAACTTGACTAAAAACAAAAAACAAACAATTTTTGTAAAACACCTCAACAATTTATGGAATTAAAAATTTTTGCAAATTTTGACATCATTCTGGTGCCTTTTTTTTTGTTGTCCAAATCTGGGAATTTGTTTTGCTCATGCTAAGTCTCAAAAAATGCTATATAAAATTCACTATTTTTCATCAATAATGTTGAATTTGTTAAAATTATTCAACTTTTAATGAAAAAATCTCAGGTTGATTTTAAAAATTGCTGCAAAACATTGCTGATATAAGACAGAATGATCTATTATGACATGTCTCTAATTTGTATTTAGAGACATTTTATTTATTTAAAATTTTTCTAGTTGAATTGTTCACCTATATTGTATATGATCCATTATTGTACATATTTAGGTTTCAATAAAATCTGTATTTTATATGAATACTACCTTATTAAAATTGAGATGTAGTAGAGTAGGGGAGGGGTCTCTGTATCATAAATTCAGTTGGGGTCCTCACACAGCCCTTGTACCAGATAGATTGTCAATCATGGATTCACAATGAATAATGTTTTTTTTTGTTTCTTACTTACAGGAAGCCAATCGAATTGCAAAAAAAGCTAAACCCCTTTTGATGAAGAAAATGTATGTTTTGACTGGTTTATTGATGGAGAAATATCACGAACAAATGAAATTCAATGTTAAATCTCAAAAAGGGAAGAAGGCTGATGTGAGTTTCAGAATTCTTTCTTTCTTTGCTTTTTTTAAAATTATATTTTTTGGTCACGTAAAAACATAAATTTTTTTTACAAAAAAATCTTTATACAATATAAACAATCATTAAAACTTGGAAATATCTCATGTCTATTTCTCCTGTTTTTCTTTTCTTTTGTTTTTTTGATGATGTGTCTGACTGTTGTCCAGCACATATACAATGAGCCAGGATAGTTTGAAATTAATATCAGCTCAAGATCAAGGGGGCCATCCCCCAGTACCTTTACTTCAGTAGGGGGCAAAATTTATTACCTGGTGCCTGTGGCACACCCAAAAGGCGAAGTGCTCAGGTGGCTTGAGAAATTTTTGAACAGTTCCCACATTGAACCTTGACCTTGTGTCACATTATCTAATGATGTGAGAGTGCAGATAAATACCCATACAATGAGAACTTAAGTATGTTTACTTTCATGCATGTTTAATTTATGTTGGAAGGAAAATCTGTTTAAAAAATCCCCCTACCTCACAGCATGTGTGAATATGTGCATTCTTTTATTATTCATTTGAAGAAGATGGGGTTTTCTTTAGAATTAACTCATTGGGAATTTTTAATATGCAGGTATTATGACTCGGGGGCTGTCTAACTCTGTTTTCGCCCCCTTTTTGTTTTATTATCTGTGGCTGAGTGTTGTCCAGCACACATATAATGAAAAGTTAAGTATTCATGTTTCATTTATGTAGGAAAGGAAATCTGTGTTAAAAATACCACACACACACACTTTTGTAAAATGAGTATGTTCTCTCATTATCACCAAGAGGGAAGATGTGAGATAAGGGTTTCTTTAGAATTAATTCAGAGTTAATTTTATTGTAAGTAAATCTTAAAAATGTATTATCAAAAATTAGTTTAACTTCTGTTTTTAAATTAAACCTGAAAAAAGAATGTAATATTTAGGTAAATGAAAAGTTTAAATAGAGTGTCATATATACAAATACTGTCTGTAAAGATTATTATATATATATATATATATATATATATATATATATATATATATATATATATATATATATATATATATATATATATATATATATATATATATATATTATGGTTTATGCTCACATCACATTGAAACACCGGTTCCTCTACAATTACCAAAGTTAAGCAACATTGAGTTTGATCAGTACCTAGATGGGTGACAGCCTGGGAGTACCACCTGCTGTAAGTGTGGATATGCAGGTGATATAATGGATAATGGCTTGGAATTGTTAATCAAAGTGCCAATTCCTGTTGGGCTCTTATATTCACTTATGCACAAATACCCCTAGGGAAAGGTATGAATCTACCTATTCTCCACCCAGATGTGGGTTAATTAGTAAGACTTGTATCACTAAATCATTATTATTATCTCAAAAAAAGTATTCTTACAATCTAAAAAATATATTTTGTGGCTATAAATACCCTGCAAAGCATTGATAAGCTGTTAATAAATGAATCGATATTATTATCTAAAAGAAAATGTGAAAAAATAACACTGTGTCCAGTAGGCTGGTATTATAATGAGTAGTCTATCTACTTAAGTTTGAAATAACTAGCTACAGAGTTTGGATGAGTTATAGCTAGATTGATAGACTTTCAAATACCCATACATCTTAAAGGCTGGGAAATGCAATATTTACTTATTTAATATAATCATTGCTT
>OZ010580.1:134419398-134494398 GCA_963932145.1 Acanthosepion lycidas | reverse complement strand
AGACAATGCATGTTCAAATGCACTGAGTGACACCATTGCAGAATGTGTATTTGTGAGTATTAAATGTTACAATCTTCAAAGAGTTAGAATTCACCTGCCTGCAAGTATGTGTGCAAAGTTGTTACAACTTTCCCTCTTGCAGCTCCCATCATGCTCTTTTATCAAGTTAATGTTCGCAACTGAAGTCAGATATGGTGACTTAATTTTTTTATCTTGTTTTATATAGGGAATGAACTCTTAATATTTTTATTTTTATGCTGTTTTGTGTTTTTTGAAATTTAAAAAAAAAACCATGAGAATTCATTTTTTGATTGAATTTCTGGGATGAGAAGTTACCATTATTTACATTATTTAAAGCTGAAGAGGGATGGGTTCCGTCAGGTTATCTTGTCCTAAACACACCACTACTGTTATGGCTTCAGTATATGTGGTACCTCTATGACTAATGGATTATGGGATGTAATGTGACATCATTCACAGTTGGACTAATGTCATCATCTTTGTTGTTTGGATCAGTTCAATTGATTGATTTATTGATTGATTCATTCATTTTTTATGGCTTATTAACTCTTTCCAAGTTGTATCAGTTTGAAATTCACTGAAGGTTACCTAGATTGACAGACACCTGGAATACTAGCACACTGGCCAAAATGTAATATTAACAACAAAGATGTCTAGCTGAAAATAATGTAAATAATGAAGATTTACTTATTTATTTTAATAATCTGATTTCACATTGACAGTTTTCTCTATGTCAGTTAAAAGGTATGCATAAAAACAGCATAAATGTTGAGTCTGATGTTGGCTTTGTTGTGTGACTACTTGATGATATGGCATAAAAAATCTAATTATCTTGACTGTTTTCTAAATATAACATCCACCAGGGATGTTATATATTTTTGCTATATTTGCTTTCTGCTACTTCAAAAAGGTGACTTGAAAAATTATCAAAATATTTAAATGAGTTATATGATATATAGTAAACAATTTTTTGCAATATGATATATGATAAAAAAACTTGTGACCATTCAGATAAATTTGAGATTCTAAAAAGAGCATTGCACGAATAAAATAAGAGAATGGTATTGGTGAGAATTGGATATTGAGACTTGCAAAGAAAACTGTTAGTTATTATTAACTGGGCAAGCAAAGCAACATAAGGATCATTAGGAAAAAATAGACTCTTTTGAAAAGAAGGCTGAAAAATTGCATTGCCTGAATTATTTATAGAACAGATATTTGCAACTCTATAAACAAATATATTAGTTGTAATACTTTGTCTGTACAAGAGTAATTTATAAAAAGGGTTTTTTGTATAAGTGAGGTGCAAATAATGTAGCAGAAAGTGAAATTGGCAGGTTATGTTCAAATTCTGGGCTTGTCTGTGGTGTTCTTTTTTGCACTAATACCCTTGGGAAAGGTATGAATCCATCTAGCTATGGGTTAAATAGCAAGGTGAACTGGGATCTGTAGTCTTGAGTGGCCTCCAGACTAATACAAGGAAAACTCTGAATTCAAAACCATGGAGAAGGAAACAAGAAACCACTCCACTATCTTTCCTAAGCAATTTACAGATAATAATGAAAAGTGATCTGTTGGCGGTAATGACTACTTCTGTCCAGAAGTGACATGCCAATTTAAATACTCAATTATCATGACGATGATGATTCTTCTGCTTTTACTCATGGCTCTCCACAGCTTTTTATCCTTTATAGGCTTACTATGCATTAGCAATGATCCTATGTCTTTTAGCAATGAATCATGCTGATAACTAATATACCATATACCATATGTCATAAATATGGGGTGGTAGAATGGTTATTAGTGTAGGGAATAAAAACATTGAACTGGGTTCAGGATTCTGGTTGAGGCTATTTATGTACCAAAGTCAATGTTTACAATGTGCGTATACTTTCCCTCTATGCTTTATTCTTCTGCTCTTTGGAGACCTGGATCACATATCATAGACACTTGAAGAGGTTAGAGCATTTCCATAAAAAATGTTTGAGAACGATTCTCAGCATCAAATGACAGTCAGTGACACTAGACACCAAGGTTCTAGAACTCTCTACCTCAGATGAGAATCATTGAGGGGGACTGGGCATATTGTTTGCATGCAAAATGTCTCTTTTATGGTGAGCTCAAAGCTGGTAAATACCCTCAACACAAACCCCAAAAGAAATTCAAGTGTTTTGTCAAGGAAAAACAATATAACTTTTAATATGGATGTGAGTGATTGGGGAGCTGTCTTTTGACAGAGATGGATGGGAAAAATCATTTAAAGGTCCTTGAGTTTAGACACATTGAAAATTAAGTTAAAGTGTGATCTTAGAAAGGAGGCCATATTTAGCATTTTATCTAATTTCATTTGTGGGAGTCTAATATTTGCCATCGTGTCCTGAAATTGAGATCTGGTTCTGTCTGTCACCTTAAATCTTAATGCATAAGCTTGATGGCCTTCCTCCAAGCCTATTTGAAAATGTGTGTGAGACATGTGGCAAAATTTGTAAGTCAAGTCCTGGTCTGAAAAGATACATGAAGGTCCATGAGGATGATGAATTTGATCTAATAAATCTAATAAAAGTTGACCTTTCTATGTCACGTAGGCTTGAAGCTTTGTAAATAAGGTGTCACCTTAGAGTTATGCTCATTTATCAGTTGACAACTAATTCAACAATCTAAAATTAATGAGATGCTCCAATCATCATGTGTGTATATACATATATATATATATATATATATATATATATATATATATATATATATATATATATATATATCATCGTCAGCTTTATCTTGTATACAAGAATTTAATTTCTTCTTTGCTGCTGATTGTTTCCTCTACGATGATGGTGTTGATGACTAAATTCACCACCAATGTGCAGGTTCAGGACTAGAAGCTTCCAGTTTCACTAAAGCCTGTTCTCATCAGCCATTCCCTGTTGCCATTTGGCTTTGCAAGAGTTTGGTTGGAGATGAAAGAAAATCAGAGTAGAAGAAAGGGTCAATGGTGTGAATTTGTTTAAGGTGGAAGTCAACTTGCCAGAAAGTGACCCACACATTTGATTTCATGATCTCCCTCTACAATACATATAGAATGAGACATGCATAATCTAGTTATGAAACTGCAAATGACTCTGTTATAATTTTGAGTGGCACCTTCTGTAGCATGTCCAACATGCATAGCCCTCTTTATCTGCTGGTTCAACTGTTGAGATCTGTTGCAATCATCATGTGTTTGTTCCACCGTTGGGGGTCTTTGGAGTTGGTTGCACTTAGTCTCGGTCCTTGTCTTCGACTTTAACACCAAGGGTGGCCTTACTGGGAGTTTAGAACTCCAGACAGCATCACTGTCAGAGTCATTGGACCATGCAGTCTCCTCCACCATGACAAGAAGTGACCATCAGAGGTATATATATATATATAATTTTAAGTAATTAATGTATTTCGATCCAACATTATTAAATGTTATTTTTATATATTTAAGTAGACATCCCTGTTTTTTAAACAGTGAAATTAATGTCCACTGGCCTAGATAACAGAAAGTTTAAATAAAGAGGTAGATTGACTTTAATAAAACTTTCTGTTGTTTAAGCCAGGCCAGCATGTTCATACCCTTGGTCACAATGACTTGTGACTTTGTGCTAGCACAACCATTGATGCCTTCTGAATGGTTTTTGCCTACCCAATTTTACTCATAAAGCTTGGATTTCAGACACTTTCTAAAAGTGCTGCATGCTGGGATTGCCTCCTTAATCCAATATAATCAAGGTCACCTTTCTGACAAATCAACTATGGTGAGATTCAAACCTAGGTTTCATGGCCCAAAATGAAGTAGCATTTAAGCTAGCTCCTGCAGAGAGCTCTTGATTGGGCCTTCATCAAGGAGGAGTAGGTGTGATAGGCAACAATAAACTACAGAAGAACTCAAAACTGATCACTACATTTAGGTATTGCATTAATATTTAAGCTTACCTTTTAAAAGTTCAATGATAATTCTCCTGCTACCACTTAACTTAAAGACAATTTGTTGTACATAGATCCTTACTTTCCGTACAAACAATTATTTTTATTTCATGGGTGGTTTTCGCTGGATTTCACAATTAATTTTGACTATTCCCAAATTTATTTCTGAGTAATAAAAATTGTTATTCTACAAGAAAATTTGCTGAAAACAATTGCAGTAATGAAAATTTGAGAATCCAAAATTTCAGGATTCTGGATTTGGCCTGGAATGTTTTTAATTTGCTCACAGAGTCAGCCTGATTCCAAAAAATGATGGTATGTTGAGTTACAGCCTCTAGGAGTAAAGTTAAAAACACAGACAATTTTATTTTGAAACACTGTAATTTGAGAACAGTAATTTTTCATTTGAAATGAGCTATTAAAAGTTAGAGAGTTGTGTCCCTTTAAGTTGAAAAAGTGTGACACAGTGACACATGCCTTTATTATATAGAATTAGGTACTTCCATTAAGTTGCTAAAAAAATCAGCATACCATGATGAAAAATGAAAACATGCTCCAAACATAATGAAAACAGTTTTATTCTCAAAATCTTTGTTATTGTTAAGAGGAAAGATCAAAGTATTTTTTAGAATTAATTAAATTTTTTACTCCTTTTTAGAACATTCAAAACTTTGATTAAAATCTTGTTTTTCTTGCATCAGCGGATGTACTACATTTTAGCATAACAGATTTTAGCATCTTTTTTGTGGTGACAGACACATTAATTTGGAAATTCTTGCAAAAGTCAAGTAATTGTCAGATTTTAATGAAATTTTCAGGACTTATTTACAAATGAATGAAATAATTTTTTAAATGTTTTTATTAGAAAATCTTGGCAAAAATATTTTTTTACATGTCTTCCACCTCCTTATTTAATTTTATGAAAACTTGAGAAATTCAATGTGATCATTTTAGTGATTACATTAGTTAAAAGCAGAATTCTTTAGAGAATTTAAATCACCAATTTTTTTCTGCAAAATCAGACCATGTCTTACCAAAAATCTGCTCTGAATTGAAAAGTAGAAAACAATAAAACTAAGACATTATTTGATTTGAGAAACTTTTAATTGTTTTTTATAAATAATATATATTAAGAAAAATATTGTCTTAAGGAAAAAATGAATTTTTACAAGATTTGTCTTTATTTTTTAAAAGAGTTTAATTAGAATCATTTGTAATATTTTTAAATCTTTTAAAATTCAGTTTCAATAGTGTAAGTCTTAAGAAAGATTGTTATTAAGTTAAACTGTATTACAGTCTGACATGCCTAAATATTTTTTTTTAAATTTTAAATTTTTTTCTATGTAAAAATGTGTTGAATTTTAGAGATAGAGTCACTCATACATAACACTATCAGAAAAATAAGAGCTACAACTATAGTAAATTTAGAGCCAAAATTCTCTAAAATTCAATAAAACATTAGATTACAGAAAATATTTTCTTTAATTTTTATGATTGCCAAGTACTTAAAAAGCTTTTGTCTTATATTCCTCAGTTATTTTTTTTGTGGTTAAAGACCCCCCCCATAGAACAACATTAGATGACAATCTATCCATCATAGGCTGTCATGGATGTGCTGTTAACACCTCTGTGACAGTTTTTTAAGCTGTCAACATAAATAAAGAAGCTATGATTGTGTTGAAAAATGCATTTCTGTGATATTTTATACTTAAAAGAAATAATAGTTGTTTCAATCAGATTAATTATACTTTAAATCAGCTAATATTCCTCAAATAAAGTTTCAGAAAAGTATTTTTTTGGGGTGGGGAAGATTTTTTATTAGAGAGATTTACATTTTTTATCACAAATAGCACTAAATTAAAAAAATTTAGAAAAAATTTCTAATCAATTTAAATTAGTTTTGAAATACACTATAATATTTTGTTTATTAGAAATATAAAATTTAATTTCTCAGCTTGAAATTAAAACTAAAATAAAAGCTTCAAGAAAGATTAAATGTTAGGCATTGCGTTTTTGTAGAGGTACCTATTATAAGTGTTATTTTTAGAGTGTGTGTGTGTGTGTATATATATATATATATATATAAAATATTGATGAATTGTCTGTCCACTTATCTAACACAGAGATAGAAAACACTTAAGATATCAACTGAGTAGTATGCACAAAAAATTTCTTTGTACCTATTTCAGTTTTCATCTTTCTTTTTTCTTGTTCATGTTTTTTTTTTTACTTTCTAACTGCAACCTTATAACCCATATGAAAAAAGAAAAATTCTTTACAATCCAAGTTTTTTCATCAGCCAAAATCTCAAGTGCTTCTCCTCTTTCTGTTAGACAAGCAAGCAATTCATCAAAATAAAAACCCAAAAATAATGTTCTTAAGAACTATTGACTTCTAACCTTCTGGATCTGAGGTTAATTTTTGTCTGCTTTGATAAATAGACAAAAATATTCACTATTCTGAGGGTGATGGAATAAATATTGAACTATTATATCAAGAAAATCAGTCAAATTTATTTTAAAATCTAATATCGATTATCTAGAAACATTTTATAGAGTTACCTTCATTTGTTTGGTCTCGAATGCACTAGTAAAAACGCCTGCTCATAAAAAACAGTGAAGAATTTTGGAAAAAAATATTTTTTGTAGATTAACATTTATTAGACCTTCCTCTAGCCACATTTGTCAGAATTGAAGAATTTTGATTTTTTTTATCATTTTAGAAGTAAGGGTCTTTTTCATAATATAAAAGCACTGTCAAATCAATCCCTGACTTCTTAAGGAGTTAACTCTACTTGGTTTTTATTTACAAATGTCAAGTTTGAAACTGTTTATGTCATTGGTGTTGTCCTCTTTTCAAATTTGTAAAAATATGCAGTTATTAATGATGTAAACATGATTTCAAACTTGACATTTGTAGATAAAAACAAAGTACAGATAGCTCTAAGAAGTCAGGGGTCAATTTGAATCTGTATTTATATTATGAACAGGACCCCCACTTCTCAAATGATAATATGTCTATGTTGTTTGATTCTGACAAATGTCGTGATTATAGGAAAGACTAATGAATGCTGATTTACAAAATCTTCCCTGTTTTTTTTATGAGAATATCAGTTGATATTATGTATTAATTAATTAATTTAAGTCATCTTAAAATTATTTGCTGAACTAATTTACTTTTTACTTGTCAAATACCCATCCTAGGAACAGAGAATTTTTAAAGTTTTTTTAACTCTAAAATGTGTATAAACAACATTTTCAGCAAGACATCTATTTTTAAAAGTCCTTTTCATTACACTATTTACATTATTTGGACGATTGTCCTCATCTTTGGTGCCATATTTATCACAGGCTGATAAAAAATAAACTTCTTCGGGTGGTTGGAATGTCAAACTGAACCCTTTATTTCGCTCGCTGGGGTAGACTGTTCTAGTTCCACATGCCATGTCTAATGGATGTCAGCTACCAGTTATCTCCTGTTAATTCCCCTCTCCAAGTTCTCCACCGCCTTAACCAGGTATTGAACTCACACTCTTTGGGTTGTGTCACTGGATCTGACTAACACCTTTATCCATTGTGCCATGTGTCCTTGAGGGTTCAGTTTGACATTCCAACCACCTGAAGAAGGCCGGAGTGTACAATGGCCAAAACGCTGTGATAAATATAGCAACAAAAATGGGGACAATAGTCCGAATAATGTAAATAGTGTACATAATACCTCATCTCAGAAATATAGACAGATCCTTTTCATTAGTAGTCCATTTGAATTTCCTACTCTGGACATAGCTACATAGAGGTAACCATGAGAGAAACGTTTGAATAATTTTCTAATGTTTATATTAATAATAATCATAATAATGATAGAAATTAACTCAGCAAACTTATTATTTTTTCACACTTTTAAATAATTTGGCACAATTTTAAGAAAATCTAATTAAACAGATTATTTTCACTTATTTACATAATTTCATAAATATTTTTTTGCCTATTTGACTAATTTGTAGTAATGTGAAATAGTAGACAACAATTAGACTTATTATGGTGATTTTCTAAGAGTAGCTTAGATGTAGCACAAGGCCAAAAATAGGGGACACCCAGTGATGGTCAAACTTACTTGTAATAACAAAAGTAGCAGGTGTAGGCTTAAAGAAAGCTTTATTCAACTGAGAATACAAGGTTCACGTATAGTGTCCTTTTATAGTCCCGGTAAACAGAAATAGCTCTCTCAAAGAGGATAGTAACAAAACAAGAGGAGACCCTTCTTGATTATTCATAACATCACTATTCAGTTGTAATTGATTCAGCAAGACAAGCTTGATTGATTTTCTAAGTATAACTTAGTTGTGGCATAAGGCCAAAAGTGTGGAGCACCCAATGTAGATCGTAACAAGGCTTATTATGAATGCTGTTCGTTTTCTAACTTATGACTGAATTTTAGCAAAGCAGCTATAAATTATTTCTTTACTCCCAAGAAGAATTAAAAATAAACATTATTAACAGAAAAATTGCTTATGTATGACAATTTAAAAAATTTAAATTAAAAATATTTATTAAATTATGCTTTTAAAAATTATTATGCAAATTAAATATTACTGCTTATGTTGCAAATACCAGTTATTGTATGGTGTAAATGTCAGCCTTGCTATGGCGTAGGAGTTTGCTCTTCTGCTGGGAAGTTAAAAATAATATTAGCTTGAGTCTTAGGAGGGGGCCATCTCCTCAGGCAGTTCCTCTCTTTTGGGATAGGGTTGTGGCTGGGGTCACTACCCAGTGCCTGAGGTGTCTCCAAAAAGGGGAAGTGCTGAGGGGGCTTGAGAAATTTTATAACATGTATTGCCAGAAAACCCACATTAAACTTCAACCTTTGCATCACATTTTGTTGCGATGTGGGTGGCCTTGGATAAATACTGGCACAGGAGTTCACTTTTGACCAGAAGTAGAGTAAACTGTTCTCCTCATTTTAGATGGGAGAAGGTACCCAGTCCAGGAGATTCCAACTCTGCTGAGGCAACTTCCTCATTGCAGTACGAGAGATGGAGTCTGTGCAATTTCAATGCCAATGTGACAGTTGTCATGGGAATTGGGAAATTTTTGTCCTTCACCCATATGCATATATATATACATATGCAAAAAATCAACCTTGTGTCACATCCTGCCTTAGAGGGGAGGTCAGGTAAATATACTTGCTAGGTCAATTACAACTGAGTAGTGAGTTTGATTCTCACTGGGTGCTCCATACTTTCAGCCTTGAGCCACATCTAAGCTATGCTTAGTAAATTGCTGTTGTGTGTTAATGGTGCTGGCTGTTTTTTTAGTTTTACATAAATTTATAATACATTTTAATATTGTAATGATTTCTTTTCAAATGTTTTCTTTTAGAATTTATTAATATTTCCATTACATTCTTCCGACCATTGTCATTGTCCTCATAATCTTTTCTTTCTTTACATATTAATAGAAATTTTATAAAACTATCAGGGAGTGCTGAAAAGGTTTTAGTTCAACCCACTTCCCAAAGTTTGGACTAAAATCAAATATGTTTGTGGAAGGGCTTTTTGGTCAGGCTGAGGAATTTTCAATACCCTCTTGTATATATTGAGTCAAAAATAGTTTTTTTTTCAATCAGTTCACCCCAAGCAAGGCAATAATGCCACTAAGATGTAAGGAGCTACTGAGAGTGAAATAGAATGAAAACACATTAGTGAGGAGAAAATACAATAAAAGAACAGGTTCAGGAATACAGAAGAAGGAACCTGAAATCCAATTCATTCTTTCTAAAATAAAGCACAATTACTTTTTATTCAGTTATATATTCACCAGCCTTTGTAATGACTTGTTGCCATTTATCAGGCAGCTCTTTGATAACTTTTGAGAAAAATTCTGTAGGTTCTGTTAGGTTTTTCAAAAAACTCTTGAGTCTGGTTTTCATTAGAAAAAATTTTACATATCAAAACATTTTACAATGATTGTAAAAGGTAATAATTGGTTAGTGCAAGCTCAAGGAGAATATAGTAGGTGGAATAGAACAGAGCGACTGTGTCCCAAAGTTTTTTCCTGTGTTATTTATACTGTGTGTGGACTTGCATTGTAATGTGGGAGAACAACATTTTTTCTATTAATGAGCCCAAGCTACTTTTTGACCAAACTTTAATGGACACAATATCTTACTGACCCCAACATGTGCACAATATTACCTTCCAGGGAGCTCAGCTTTTTGGGTTGGTGATGGAGATTTATCCTTGACAATTGATGGAGTCTTATATATATGGTTTGGGGAGGAGAATTTCAAATACAACAAATGCCAGTTATAATTTTATGTCAAGAAATGCCGAATATACAGGATAATTACCTTCGATGTTCGATGTGTCTTAGCTTTCTATTGCTTTTTTTTTCATTTTTATAATTATTGCTTTTAAAAATTTGAATTCAAAGATAAGCATCTCTTTAACATTTCTTGATTGTACTCTGCATTCAATATGCTTTAGACTGACTTGGCCACAAAAGGCATAACCGTTCTAGCAAGGCTGATTGAGTGATAGTTTCTCCTGCAAATGGACACATAGGTTTCAATCATGCTGGAGAGTGTGTCTTTTTCTTTAATAAGATTTCTCAAATATTCAGGCTGATAGATGAAAATAAATATACTGTTTAATAAATAGACAGAGTCTACTCAAATATGAATATCCACTAAAAATAATATTTAAAGTGATAAAAAATATAACAAAAATTGTGTTTTGGCAAAAACATGCAGTCAACTAGGACATTTCTGGAAAGTAAAGTAAGCAATCATTGCAATTACAGTGGTCTGTATAGAGTATTAATAGTAATAAATATTAAGTGTATATATATATATATATATATATATATATATATATATATATATATATATATATATAACATTATATGAAAAGACTACTTAACTTTTAAATATCAGTTTTATCTCGACTTTGAAGTTTTCTTGGTAAAGTTTTTAAGAAAAAAAAGAAAAAATTGGAAATATCATTTAAAACCACAAACCCTGAAAATTGGAAATTTTATCAAGAAACTTTGAAGTTGGGATAAAAATGATACTGCAACTATACTGAGCAGACTTTAGTTACAGTTTCTGGGAGAGAAGCGTGTTGTCTAGCATGGTCAATAATCTGAACAAGGCCAGCATGCTTGAGCCCTTGGTCACAATGACTTGTGACTTTGTGCTAGCACAGTCAATGACAGACCCCAAGGGTTATGTCTGCCCAATTTCACTCACGAGGCTTGAGTCAACCTGAGGTATGGTTATTAGGCACTTTCCAAGGGTGCTGCAAACTCATATCCATACAACTGAATATATATATATATATATATATATATATATATATATATATATATATATATATACTAACCAACAATATATACTAATAATCATTAGATAACAAGAACCTTGTTGTCTGACAATCGTTCTATGTGAAAATTGGAGTAATAATTTGGAATATAGGCTCTTTGTGTTGTTTCATCGATTAGCGTTGCTGCTCTGTCTTGGTCTATTTGGTAGAGACATTGAACACTTTGGGTTATAGCCTAGGTAGGCCTCTGTCATTTCTCTTTTGTCTTTTTTATTTTCCTTCTCTGTTTCCTTTCCCTTTTTTGTTCTTTTTTTGTTTATTTGTTCTTGGTTTCTTTTTTGATTTCAAGTTTTTTTCATCTGGCAGTCTTAGTGTTGGTAGGGTTGTATTTGGAAGCTTTAATAATAGTTTGGTTTGTTTTAGATACATAATGTAAACATGTCCTAAGTAGTTAAGTCTTTGTTTGCTGATAGAATGAGGCACTGTATTACAGCTAACAAATTTGGCTCTGTAATGGTGTATTAAATAAATGTAAGTTTTCTATTCCTCCTCTCTTCAATCAATTTGAGGTGTTAACATTTGCTGATAATTCTCTTTACATTCTACTCTTGACTCATCTGGAGAATATTTGTCTGACTTTTCACTTAGAACTGAGTCAATGTTGAGTGATATGCATAAAGCCTCTTCCATGGTTTCTGCTATCATCTTTAATCTAGATTCCCACAAAGCATATGGACCTTACGGTATCCCTACAATAGTCCTTAAGAAATGTACTTCCAAACTGGATTCTCTTCTCTCCAAACTGTATAATAAATTCCTTGATGGCTTTTGCTTTCCTGCTTCTTGGAAATCTTCATCTGTTGTATCAGCTTTTAAGAACTCAGGTAAACCATCAGACCCTTCCAACTATTGGCCTATTAGCCTTCTACCTCTTCTTGATAAACTTCTTCACAACTTGAAAGGTTATGGTGTCTCCAGATTAATTTTTGAACTTATTCAGTCATTTTTATCAAATTGCAAAATGAAAGTTATCCTGCATGGCCACTCCTCTAGATCCTTTTATACTAATGCAGATGTTCCCCAGGGTTCTATCCTTGGTCCTACTTTGTTCTTAATTTTTATCAATGATCTTCCTAATGGCATCAGTTTTCAACTTGATATCTGTTATGAACGCGCGTGTGGTTGCAGTCTCATAACTATCAATGAAATGCCTTGAATGAGTTTTGATTCCGTGAATGAATATATGTGGGTGTGGCACATGGAGAGACGGGTGATGCGATAAGAAAAGAGTGATTTGCTACTCACGGATTGCTTGAAATACCATTTATTCACAGGAGAACATTACAACATATATTTAAGTATGTACAAATCATGGTCCCTAGTTACTGGGTTGTGTGTCACAACCATTGGGACAGGAGAATATATAGTGTCCTTATTGTCTGGTAGCCATCTTCCAATCTGCTCCCTTTTTTGCACGTCACATGTTAGAATGGATAAAAAAATACATTCCAAGGGAAATAACTCTTTCCTATTTCAAAGAGAGTACCTCCCTTTTGCCCCTGTCAAAACCATGTGAGTCACGTGATCAATGCGACTTTGAGAGGTGGGACGTGCAAAAAAGGGAGCAGATTGGAAGATGGCTACCAGACAATAAGGACACTATATATTCTCCTGTCCCAACAGTTGTGACACACAACCCAGTAACTTGGGACCATCATTTGTACATACTTAAATATATGTTGTAATGTTCTCCTGTGAATAAATGGTAATTTCAAGCTAACCGTGAGTAGCAAATTACTCTTTTCTTCTCTCATCACCTGTTTCTCCATGTGCCGCACACACACACACACATATATTCATTCACGGACCGTGAATCAAAACTCATTCAAGGCATTTCATTTGATAGTTATGAGACTGCAACCACACACGTGTTCATGGCATCAGTTTTCAACTTGATATCTATGCTGATGACACAAGCATTTACTCCTGTCTTGATAATAAGTCTGATCAATTTGATAAGGTCAAATTGGCATCTCAAAAATGACCTACAGTCTGTTGTTAACTGGGGCAAAAATGGCTTGTTAATGCCTCCAATGCAAAACTTTTCTCTATTAATCATCTGAGAGAACCCTTTCAGCCTTCCATCAGCATGGCTGATGCTAACCTCCAGGATTGTGCCTTTTCAAATTAACATTCTTGGAAGACATGAAGTGGAAAGATTATATTGAATCCCTTGCTAGGTCTGCTGCTAAGAATGTTGGTTCATTGTGAAGTGCTAGACAATTTTTATCTTCAGAATTTATCTTATTGTTGCCACTGGTCATGCAGGGCTTGGTTTTTTCCCCACAGTTAGAATTGACAAAGCCGTAGAAAAACATTGACTCTTACTGGATGAAATTCACACAGGGGAAGAGGAAATGAGAGTAGCAAAGATGATTGGGTTAAAACAAGAAGGAGTGTGGACAAAATGGGAAACAATGATTCAGCGGAAAGTTAGATGGCAAAACGAAATAGGCATGAACTTTCTAATCCGAGCAGTTTATGACCTTCTCCCAAGCCCAGTTAACCTACAACTATGGACTAAATTGGAATCACCCTTATGCCCCTTATGTGGTCAATTAGGGTCATTAAAACACATACCCAGTAGCTGCAAATCATCACTGGCACCATGATCGGATAATAAAAGACATAGCAGAAGTTGTTAATACAGCCATCCGTACAAACACATTTAATTCAAACAGGAATGTTATAAATTTTATTAAAGCCATTGTGAAACCAAACCCAAAGAAAATGATTGCGCCCAATTGTCTATTGTGTGCAACAGACTGGGATCTTAGAGTAGATATAGGCAAAAGATTAAACTTACCAGATGACATCTTCAAGACCCTCTTGTGTCCAGACTTTTCAAATAAGTTAAAGAAAATCATTATGTGGGAATTAACAGTCAGTTATGAGGACAATGTAGAAGAAGCAAATGAACGGAAAAGACTAAGATACGACAAATTACTGGAAAATTGTAGGAGCAATGGATGGAAGGCAAGCTGCAAGCCAATTGAAGTAGGCGCAAGGGGTTTTGTAGCAAAATCACTAGTCAGCACCCTGACAGATATTGGGATAGTGGGAGCAAAAAGATGAAAGGCTATCCAAACTATTCCTGAGACAGCAGAAAAAACAGCTAAATGGTTATGGCTAAAAGGAACCAGTGCATGGACAAGAAATCAGGGGAAAAAATGTCCAAGTTCGAGATAGATAGAAACAATGTTTTTTTTTGTTTTTTTTAAATTATTTTACGCAGTGTAGTTTTATAAATCTTTAATTGTATATTATTTTAATGTAAATGGTATAAAGATATGTCACAGCTTATAACTAATTATAAACACTGTATTTGGCTTGTAAATATGTATAGTCAGAAAATAGTTATAGTTTTTTTTTTTTTGTACATCTACCAATTTTAACTTGTTTATCTAACTGATCTATTTTATCTTTAGTCATTATCATTATTTTATTTTTTATTATCTTTTTTTTCCTTTTTTCTTACTTGTTGCTCAAATGTTGGTAGGGGTATATTGCATATTAACTGGGATTTCGATATTTTAGCATCTAGAATAAAGGCAAAACATCATAAAGTTCAAAAGGGGTCACTTTTTTTTTCTCGATAGTTTTCTCCTCACTTTCGTTCTTTAATGCTTAATAGAAATCTTTTGACTTCCATTTTATCTCTTTTTCCTTTTCTGTCATCAACTATGGGACTATATGTGAATTAATAATTATTTGTGACTAATTCTTTTCAAACGACTTACTTAGCAACATTGTTCACCCCTCTTTCCACCTTTTTTTTTCATGTAATGATCAAAATCATAAATTTAATTTTATTTCTTAATCTCACTCATTAATTTTACCATGTTAATTGACAGATTTAATCGAATTTTCTAAGTTTACCCATGCAACTTGTTTTAAACGACATTTATTTATATATCTATTTTTGTTTTAACATGCTGCATAAGTCGTAATTTATTTATTTTAATCATAAAAACAATGTAAATTTTTAATTATTTTAAGGTTGCATCTTTTTTTTTTGTCTTATTTTATTTTATTGTTTTATTTTTCTTTTTTTCTTTTTTTTTTTCTTTACTAACAGTAATTATCAGTTGGGGAGATGAAACTTGTAAAAAAGTAAAAAAAAACAAAAAAAATCAGAAAACACATAATTACCATCTGAGTATCCGATGAGTATCCACATGAAAAAAGAAAAAGTAAAAAATCCCCCATAAACAACTTAAATAGAGCTCACACCATTGCGATTGGCTGTTGGTCAACTTCCAATCAAATGCGTGACAGAGGGGTATGGTTTGCTTAATATAAGTCAGTGTCTGGAGGCTGTTACTTTAGATGGGGGGGGGGGCATCAGAGACTGATCAGCTCTGATGGGGTTGATTTGGTGAGGGGAGTATGATGTTTGAAAGACCTGAAACTGCCCAATGACCCAATTCAGAACATCACTGATGACGCCCTCTAGCGCTAAAGAGCATATATTCAAAGTAATTACATGTCAATAAATCTACCATTTTGTCCATGCTTTGAATATCACTGCCACATATGGTTTGATTCTCTTGCTGTATATATAGAGATTCTTGATAAAATACCAAAAAGTGAGGATAAAGGACAATAAAAGAACAAGATTCAGGAAGATGGTGAAGACAGAATATTGGCATGGCATTTAAGTTTTTGAAGATTGTAGTTGACAGGGAAGCACGGAACTGGAAGAGAATTCCACAGTCAAGAAGTGCCAAAGAAACTATTAGAATAAAACTTACAATTATATCTATTTCAACAGTAAAATGGTGAAACCTAATTGCCAGTCTAGTAGTACGCTTAAATCCATGCGGTTGAGATACCAAGAAGAAAAGATAGTTGCCATGAAAATATTTATAGAAAAGACAGAAGGAAGCAAAGTCATGATGGTAGAAAATTGACTGAAGCCAATATGCTAGGTTATTACCAATAACATTACAGACACTTCTTTGGATTTTATTGAGAATCTTGACATATATTGTAGGCGCACCAGACTACATATGGCAGCAATATTATGGATGAATGGTACATTTCTAAATATTAAGACAAATAGATAAAATATATATGTATGTGGTTGATTGAAAAATTCATTTATTTTTTATCTCAAAAAATATTTATTTTCCAACACAATCACCTTCATTGTGAATGCACTTAACAGGATATGTTTTCCTTTGATCATATTAGTCAAAATTTGGTTCAAAACTGTTTCAATGAATTATTCATCTGGCTTATTGACCTGCTATTTATTTGTCTCTTTTTGCTTTGTTCTTTATTCTAAATACAAATTCTCACATCTCATCAAACTTACAACATAATATCTCACCAATGACTTTAATATCAACTGGGTTTCCCATTATTTTTTACCAATTTTCTTTTCTCAACTGAATGCTAAGTGAGATCAGAAATCCATCATTCATTTTAATTTTTTAAAATAAAACTATATTTTTAAAAATGTTGACAAAGAACCTTAGCGATGAGATAAGAATTTTAAATTAAGCATTTTCTTGAGTGAAGAACACAATTAGTTATGTGAAATATTACAGAATATACAAAATTAGAATGATTAGCCTGTGACAACATTATCAACTAATGCTGTTATTTCAACCAGGTTTATTAAATGATTTCTACTCTTAATTCTTGAACCATAGCATAAATCTATTGCTGGTTTTTACAATGAATTGGATGTCGCAGAGAGCAGATATTTTCCCTGCCCCATTTTAATTATGCATTCCTTCTAATGTGAATTCTCGTGAATTCAAGGTATAATTAGCATAGATTTTAATGGAGAAAAAAATTATCATGATAATGATATTAAAATACCAAATGTGAACAGGCTGCCCTTCCATGCAAGAATGGTCCATTTTGATTATAAAATAGAAGGGAATGCTTCTCAAGCAAAAAAGATTGTTATAAAATATCAGGTTTTAATTTACTGAAAAAATCAGGTGTTAACTGCATGTTGTTTCCATTTTCACCAATGTTTTTCATTTGTTACTAGCAGTAGTGCCCAGCGTTGCACAGGGATGTAACAGTAAGAGATAGATCAAGTATTGACCATCATAAAGACTGAAAAATAAAATTGACAAAGATTATTGTAAGGTTGACGGACACGCATGTCTTAATTAGGTTTTTTTTTTTTTTTTTACGAATTGGTCAAACCCAAACTCAAACAAAAACATTGTTTTCAATCGTTATGAGTCTACCAATTGAATAGAATTTTATTATAAACAATTGTCTTGTAAATAGAATTTTTAATGCATTCTGAATGTAAAAATAAAGAAAAAAGTGTGCAAGACAATAAGAAACACTACCTGCCAAAAAAGTGAAGTTTTGTTGAAATCGGTTGAAAAATGTAGGAAATCCAATCCCATATATAAACGAACACACACACAAACAACCTGGGTTTTATGATAAGTATAACTTGATATGAGTTGTCCCCCTTTCATTCTGGCGATGCCTCTTAATCGTGTTTTCAAATTGATTTCATCCAAAAACAATTGTGTTTTTCCCATTTTTGGAACTGTCAGAACCACCACAAGGTAATTTTACATAGTCCTGTGAAGTTTTGTTGAAATCGGTTGAAAAATGTAGGAAATCCGATCCAATATATAAACGTACAGACACACACACACACACACAACCTGGGTTTTATAATAAGTATGATTATGTTGGAGCCGCACACTGATGCAGTAGGTGCAAATTCTGTCTTTTGAAGCATGGTGTCAACAACACTCGTCATGAATCGAGAACCTTTTGCCGAATCCTTGCAGAATAAGGGATGGCAGATTTCTGGTCTCAAATCTTGGTCTCAAATCAAATTCTCCCTAAGCACTCTTTCAGTTTTCTAGGTGGTGTTCCATTACTACAGGAATTACTTCAACAATCATTTTCCAAAGCATCTTCAACTCCCTAACCAGATCCTAGTATAAGGTAACCAAAAAAGTCCTTATTTTTTATACCATTTGGGAAGAAGTGATCACTGATACACAAATGAGTGCATCACATGCTAGGAAAGCAGTCTTGACCAATGCAGATGCATTGTGAACACATATCAGTCATAGATTGAGCAGTGGCAATTAAACATATTGGTGCCAAAGAAGCTCGTTCAGGGTTGTCTGCTTTATGTCATTAAGGTGGGCTTGTCCTAAGACAGATCGAGTCATCAAATATATGAAGACTTTGGGGATAATGCTGTGAGTGAATTCACTATCAGGCATTGGTTCCAGAAGTTCAAGTCAGGAGATCTGTCTTTTTATGATGAATGCCCTACTGGCTGACCACAGGTCCTGGATGATGAGGCTCAGAAGGCAGCCATAGACGGGGATAACAGCCAAACCTGTGGTTAGATTGCCAAATGCTTCCAGATTTCTGATGAAACAGTCACACTTTGCCTGTACCACATATGGAAGATGTACAAGTTGAGCAAGTGAGTATTCCACACACTGTCAGGAGCCAACAAGCAATGAGTGACAGGCTGTTTCTTGTTGCTTTCTTGGTACTGTAACACATGTTTATTTGATCAAGTGTTGACCAATGATGAAAAGTGGGTTCTGTATGACACTCCCATGCATGCCAGACATTAGTTGTCACCATGATTCCCTGTATTTTGCACCACAAGACCACCTCTACACCCATGCAAGATCACGTTCTGTCTCTGGTGGAATGGTGCACTATGAGTTGCTACCAAAAAGCTTAACCATCACTGCAGACCTGTACTCACAGTAGTTGGAATATGTGCAACAGGCACTGAAGCAGAAGAAGCCAGCATTGGTTAATCGCATGGTTGTATTGTTCCTTGATGACAATGTCAGGCCTCATGGTACAGGTGACTGGGGTTACCATACAGAGATTTGGCTGGGAGACACTGTGTCATCCACCTTATACCCCAGAGATTGTGTGAACAGATTACCACATCTTCCATTCCCTTCATGGGAAATCCTTTGCAAATGAGGTAGACATGTGGTAGGCACTCACAGACTTCTTTATGTGCAAAGCATCTGATTTTTATCACAGCTGGAGGGACGTTGGCAAAATGTTCTGGATGCTGATGGATATTACTTTGAGGACTAACGGTATGTCAAACTTGCTGTATACCTTTTTTTCTAATAGCTAAAAGGGATACAGGGATATTTTTTGATATTTTGTATTTTTCAATCTTTTCAGTTTCTTTGGAGTTCACTTTTGTATGTTATGAAACAACAGTCAATAATTTGACACCTGCTGCTCTCGTTATCCATGACAATAATATTGTGTCTTTGTGCTTATTTGACATGATCTATCTGGACTGAGAAATTCTATAAAATCTTGTGACTGTGATTGTTATTTTCTATACTGATTATTGTTATTATTTCCTTTGATTTTTTTTTGTATACACATTTCCTTCTGGGTCCCAACCAGAGACCTAAGGTCAGATATGGCTTCATGATATATTTGACTGATCATTTTTGTAAAAAAAAAAAAAAAAAGAAAGGTCACACAGATTTTACATAGATAAAGCTCTTCATAATGTGTGAGCTGTACTTGTGAGGACAATTCTTTGTATTTCTTTAAGATATGGTCTACCAGGAATCCCTTCAATGAGTCTATCGGAACCTTTTCCAATCAATCCGAGAGCTCCAACTACAACTTTAATTATTGATGTTCTCGTGTGCCATATTTTTGAGATTTCAACTTCAACATGCATGTATTTTGATAGTTTTTTTGGAGATTTTCAAAGATACATTACAATCTACAGGAACTGCCATGTCAATAAGAAAACACATTCTGTTCTTGTGGTCTTTGATCACAAGATGTCTGGGCGATTAGCTGTGATAGTTGTTTTTGTGAATTGTAAAGTCCCATAAAATTGTTACAGGTTTTATTATTATTATTATTATTATTTTTTGCCTTTGTTTTGTGTTGTATAAGTTGCCCCCAAATCTCAACCAGAGGCAACAAGGTTTTTGCATCAGAAAATGCAAACAGATGAACAAAATGTAATTGAGGTCATTGCTTGGATAGAAATCCATGTAAGTTTTTTTTTTTTTTTCTTTTTTTTTTTTTCTTTTTTTTTTTTATTATTATTATTATTATTATTTTTATTTTCTTTGCTTTCTGGCGTTTACACATTTCTTTCCGGGTCCCACCCAGGGACCTAAGGTTAGAAATGGCATCATGACATTTTTCACTGACAAAAAAAAAAAAAAAAAAAAAAAAAAATTACATAGATAGAGCCCTTCGTAAAGTGTGGGCTGTACTTGTCAGAACAATTTTTTGTATCTCCTTGAGGCATGGGCTTCCAGGAATCCCTGCAATTAGTCTACTGCAATCTTTTCCAACCAGTCCTAGGGCTCCAACTACAACAGGGATTGTTGATGTTCCCATATGCCACATTTTCGAGACCTCTATTTCAAGGTCCTTGTATTTTGACAGCTTTTTGAATATCTTCAAAGATACATTGCAGTCAGCAGGGACTGCCATATCAATAAGGAGGCACCGTTTTTGTTTGTGGTCTTTAATAACAATATCTGGTCGGTTGGCCTTGATTGTTCTGTCAGTGTGGATTGTGTAGTCCCATAGAATTGTAACAGGTCCTATCTCCGTAACTGGGTCTGGGTGGTGTTGGTACCAGTTTCTTTCAGTTTCCTTCCCGTAGAAGTTGCAGATTTTCCAGTGCAGATATTGGCCCACTCTGTCATGTCGGGTTTTATATTCAGTGGGTGCCAACATCGTGCAACCTGATACAAGATGATCAATCGTTTCTGGATATTTATCACAGAATCTGCATTTTGGGCTGACACAATATTTTAGTATATGTGCTTGATAATTCCTAGTTAGCAAGCATTGGTCCTGCGCAGCAAGGATAAAACCTTCAGTTTCCGCTTTCAACGCTGCACTGCGTAGCCACTGATGGGTACGGGTTTTGTCTACATCAGCTTGGTTGATACGGGCAGAGTATTGGCCATGAAGCGGTTTATCTTGCCATCGCTTCTGTATCTGGTCGGTTGCATTCGTCTTTGCTGTCTTTTTCAAGTATTTTGCAGTTTCAGCCGGTGTATTGTGCTGTAGTTGCATCTCTACGCCCATTTGAAGCTCCAGTTTGAATTTGTTGGCTTCTTTCATTACGGAGTAAAGACGCTTACTACTTTCATGTTCCTTGACGCATACCATCATCCAGTCTTCTGTAGTTTCCAAGTATTTTTGGAGGCCAATTGTTGTAGTTTTGTAGGACAGTTCTAGTTGAACTAATCCTCTGCCTCCTTCGGATCTGGGCACATACAGACGATCAACATCAGCTTTGGGATGATGCATGCGATAGCAAGTGAGAAGCTTTCTCGTTTTGGCGTCCATTCGCTTAATTTCAGCTATGGTCCAGTTAAGGACATTAAAGCTGTAATGCACCACTGGGACAGCCAATGTGTTTATAGCTGATATTCTATTTTTTGAGTTTAGTTCAGTATTTAGTATCAGACGTACACGCCTGTAGTACTCTTTTCTTATTTTTTCTTTCATTTGGGTGTGTTGTATGCCATCTCCTTCGCTAATTCCTAGGTACTTATAAGCTTCTTCATGCTCCAATTCCCTAATCTTTGTGACAAAATCTAAATCTATTGAGGGTGTTTCTGTAATTCTACCTTTCTTGAATGTTACTTTTGCACATTTATCTAATCCGAAGTCCATACCTATGTCGTCACTAAAGTATTTAACAATATTGAGGAGGCCTTTCAACTCATTGTCGTCTTTGGCAAAGAGTTTGAGATCATCCATGTATAGTAGGTGATTGAAAATTTTCTTATTTATTTTGTAACCATAGCTACTGTTGTTCAGTTCATGTGTAAGAGGGGTTAAGGATAAACAAAACAGAAGAGGTGACAGAGAGTCTCCTTGAAAAATTCCAAGTCGGATATTCAGACGGTTGGATATAGCAATGCCCCCGGTGTGCCTAAGGTATAGTTTTGTGTTCCACATCCCCATGCTGTGCTTAAGAAAGTTTAATACCACAGGGGAGACTTTGTACATTTCCAAAGCCTTAAGGATCCAAGAATGTGGAACACTATCAAAGGCTTTACGATAATCAATCCACGCTGCACTGAGATTTCTGCGTCGTCTCCTGCAATTTTCCAGGATCATTTTATTTATCAGAAGTTGATCTTTGCAGCCATATGAACCTCTACTGCATCCCTTCTGTTCCAGCGGGAGAATGCTGTTTGTTTCGAAGAAGGAGTAAGTACGGTTCGTCAGTACAGACGTGATCAACTTATACGTTGTGGAAAGACATGTTATCGGTCTATAATTTTTCGGGTCATCTGTTTCAGTTGTTTTTGGTATGAGGTATGTAATACCTTCAGTAACCCATTCCGGGATTTTATTGGGATTATTTACAAGCGTTGATAATGTTTTTGCAAGTATGCCATGTTTTTTTTTTTTTTTTTTTTTTTTTTTTTATTATTATTATTATTATTATTATTATTATTATTATCATCATCATCATCATCTTCATCTTCTTCTTCTTCTTCTTCTTCTTCTTCTTCTTCTTCTTCTTAGTCAGTATATATAAAGGCTATCAGTATTTTTGTTCTTTAATGATTTCAGCCTGGGGAAAATTGCTTCACAGTATTTATTAATCTAATTAATTTAATTGTGATGAAAACTTAAATGATTCTTATTTGTTTATTTTTTAAAACCACATCTAATGTATAATTTCAAGTAAAATACGAGGCTCCTTGGGGGCATAATTCATGTTGTTTTAGTATGAAATTCTGATCTCCTGAGATTAATGAGGTTTTTTCTTTTTTTTTAAATCCAAATTGTTGGCTGTTTGGTGTTTATGGAACTCTTTAATATAAATAAGAATGAAGGTTTTCAGATTGGTTTTCAGAAGTTATTTAGAAGAAGAGATAATAAAAGCAAATAAAAGTAATTCAACCAGAAAAATACCAGAGAATAGAGATTGAAATTTAAATTGAGCGATATTTTTTCAAAAAATAGTAAAATGATTGTTTTATCCAGGAGTCAAAGTGATTATAAATGAATGATATCTGGGTGATTAGCTTTGATAATTCTGTCTGTTTTATTGTAAGGTCCCATAAAATTGTTACAGGTCTTATTATTATTATTATTATTATTATTATTATTATGTTTTGCCACTAGGAAACTTAACATACAATATACAAATGCTCTATTCGTGCTTGACTGCATACAGGCATGTCTAATAATTCTACCCAACCAACTTTTTTAATACATTTCACCCAACCAACTTTTTTAATACATTTCATGCATTACAAGACTAGTGAGCCACTCAAGGTAGAGGGTTACTGTTAAAATGGTTTTGATGACTGAGGTGTGTGATATGAATGAAGGAGGAGGTGGCAGAAATTGAATACTATGAGGAAAAGAAAGATAATGATTGCCCCTTGACATGAAGAGGTTAAGATTGAAGTGTTCAGAGAAGCACCCACATGGGAGTCTGTTCTACAAGGTGACAGTTTTTTAGGAAAAAAAGCTGTGTGAGTGGAATTTTCTTCTTACATCTGAAACATGAGGAAAGATTTATATACTACAGAAGCCTTAGCAGCAGCACCTAATGTAGTATGGCTGTGACCCTATACTCTACAGGAGTATTTACAGGGATAACATCTAAAATAAAAAAAGTTTTTGTCAAGTTACTTGATGAGTGCTACTGGTACCATGTAATCTAGTACTACCTGCCGCATGGTTGGGTCACTACCAAATAAACCAGTTTCTCCATCAGGCTTTTCTGGTGAGGTGAGTGGCTAGACGCCTACCAAGATTAAAAACAATCTCTGTCAAAGGGTGGGTAAACCTTCTTGTAGGGTTAATGGCCATCTAGCACAATGGGGTCAACTAGGCTCTATAACTATATATGCAGCCAGTGTGGCGATGACATGGACAGGGTGGTGGGATCTGATGATGCTATGTGCCTGTGACCAAGGCAAACTTTCAAATTAGAGGACATCAATTGTAGTTGGAGATGGATGAGCTTGACCTGGTCTACTTTCCCAAGACATACTATTCATGAATAAATAACTATCTAGCATTCAACCCAGATATGTGGGAAGAACTTATCAGGTTCTCTACGACGACACCCAGTCATGGTACTGATGATGATGATAATGATGATTATCATAAAAAAATTGTAGATTTTACAAACTCCAGAGAGGAAGGATATTTTTATCCTGTTTGGAAATGATATTTTCCTTCTCCTACATTAGTTTGATCTATGTGCTTGAGATGAACATTAGATATATTAAAGCATCATCATCATCATCATCATCAAATATCATCCAGATATATCATCATCATTAAATATCATAGTGACATATTATCATCATCATCACATATCATTATTCATCATCATCATCATCATTGTATTGTCTGGACATATCATCATCATCATCATCATCATTATCAAATATTGCCCTGACACCACATCATCATCATCATCATTAAATATCACCTTGACACTACATCATCATCGGCAGCAGCATCAAATATCTTGACATCATCATTTTAACATGTCTGTTCAATTCCTTTTTTTCCCTCTGCTTTGCAATTATTACACCTAACTGATGCCAGCATTACTAACTGTGAATATCAGAAATGTAGAATCTTCTGACAAATTCTACCAAATTCATCTGGGATTACTTGTGTGTCAGAGAATGTAGTCCTCCTATATGGCAGTGAATGCTGGACAATTTCCTCACAGATGAAGAGGAGACTTGAGGCGACAGAGATGAGTTTCTACAGAATGATGCTGAGAATACCACTGATAGATCATGTGAGCAACAAGCAAGTTTTAACTAGTATGAAAACAAAAAGACACATACTTAGAATGAGAAATAAAGAGTTGAAACTTCTAGGATACATAATGAGGAAAGAAGGATTAGAATATTTGATGCTCAGAGGACATATTGAAAGGAAAGAGAGGCAGGGAGAAACAGTGAGTAACCAATCAAATGAGTTTGTGTAGAATAGTGAGTGGGAAGGATAGTAAGAAGATAAACCTTGCTAAGAGCTACAAATGATAGGAAGTTGTGGGGAGCCATGATCGCCAGATCCTGATGGAACATTACACAAAGAAGAAGAAATAAAATAGGCCTTTACAGAAATTTAGAAAGTGTTTAAATTTAGTTATATTTTCTAGTGAGCTACAAATGATAGGAAGTTGTGGAGAGCCATGATTGCCCACATCCTGATTGAACATGGCGCATAAAAGAAGAAGAAACAAAGTAGGCCTTTGTAAAAAATTTAGAAAGTGTTTAAATTTAGTTATATTTTCTAGTGTTTTCATGCTGAGAAAGCCTTAAAAAATAGAAAAACAGAAGCCACATGAAATCTTTGGTTGTTTAGTTGCTTGTCTGCTGCCACATCACTGACTTTCTGACACAAAATCCCAAATGCTGAGAGCATGTAATTTCTGTTTTATATACATGTATATCTTTGTTAGAAACAAGGTGCAGATGTTATATTTCATCTGAGCATAGTATTAATTGGTTTTTATTTTTCTTAGATTGCATCATTAAAAATAAAAATATTTGAAATTTTCTGCTTGGGTTTGTACCATTTAGTGCCTGTAAACAAATCTGGCCACATAAAATTTTTATTTTATTTTCCTCATAAAAGGAGAAAGAAAATGAAAACATTTCTGCAGAAGCAAAGATTTAATTTCAAACCAGCTGATTACTCCACTTGACACACATGCAAAATAAAAAAAAACAGCAAAAAACAAATAGATGTGAGTAACAAACAGTTTTCAGTTGTACTTAGTGAAATAATTAAAATAGTTGAGGGACAACAAAATTATACTAAGGGTTCAAAGTCTGTGGTTCAAATGTTTGTCCAAAACAACATTTTCTTATTTATTGATCCAAAATTGTGTTTGCTGCTATTCCAAACACTTGCATATTAGGTGAGCTAGCAGATAAGTTGAGGTCAATTTTTAACCCTGGCATTCTTTCCTCCAGGCATATGCCAATGTATAAGTTGAGGCCAAATAGTGAAGTATTAGTTTGCCAAAAAATATGAGTGGTAATGAAGATTTATATGTAATGGTGACCTTACCATTAAGAAGAAAAAAATGGAAATGATAAAACAACAAATGGAGATAAGACGTGCTTCATATGAGTAAAAGAATATTAATTCTCCATGACATAAAGGTGTGATTGTTTACTCATTCTGAGGTATTTATATCAGTTGTAGGAGACTGAGAATTCGTTTGGGGTATGACACAAGGTAATAGTTGAGATAGACATGTGGAGAAAATTAGCATAAGAAAAGGCAAGATAACAGAAAAGATAGACAGCTAATTGTAAACTTGAAGAGGTCAAGATTTAATTAGCATTCAGATTTAATCAGAGTTCAGAGTATAGAGTTGAAGCAGACTTTAGAAGGGACAGGAAACCCAATCCTAAACAGGAAACAATGGATGAACCTCTACTCTTTTTCAAAATACCAGGGAGGAGTGTGAACCAGATGATAGGCAAGTTCCAGGGTGCATGCCACCAAGCAAGAATCACATTTGTGGATTGTTAACTCTTGTCTGTTATGTCTCTTAATCATTTTTTGTTTAGAAAAATAAAATCAAGATGAAATTATATGATGCTCATTAATATTTATGTTAATAATTTGGTGAAAATTAATCATCATTTATTGAATAGTGATGGATTAATATGGTGGTTTTGTTTCAACTCTGCCTAGTTCTTATCAGGTTGAATCCTATAGTATTGGGTGCCTAGGATGGCCCGAAACAGCTTTCTTTCAGCTTTCAGGAAATATGATATGCATATAAGTCAAGGTGTTTCTGAGAATATCCTTTTTTTTCCCCAGAATAATCAACTTAAGAGTATGTTTTAAATCTAAATATATGGGAAGTGTTTAAGCAGAGGAGGTAAAGAGTGACATTGAAATCCAAAGACACATTAAGATAGCCAAAAATGCATTCCAAAAGCTAAGCAGAGTATTAAGAAACATAAAATTTTGTCATAACCAAAGAAAAGAATGCTGAATCATTATATTAGTCCTCCTACATGGCAGTGAATGCTGGACAATTTCCTCACAGATGAAGAAGAAACTTGAAGTAACAGAAATATAGTTCTACAGAAGGATGCTGAGAATACCATGGACCGAACATGTGAGCAACAACAAAGTTTTGGAGAAAATAGAAACAATAAGGAAACTTATTCTTAACGTCAGGAAGAGATAGTTGAAATTTTTAGGGTGCATAATGAGAAAAATCTGATATTCAAAGGAAAGATCGAAGGCAAAAGGAACAGAGAAAAACAATGCATAACCTACTTAGTGATGTTGAATAAATGTATGGCAGAACAAAGTGTAGGAGAAATAACAAAAAGACAATTTATTAAGAGCTATGAAGGACAGGAAATTGTGGTGAGCCATGATCACCTACATCCTGATGGGACATGGCATATAAAAGAAAGGAATGAATTAAGGCATAAGAAAAAATATTTTTCTGGATTTTGTAATATATCACATCATATATCACATCATATATCACATCATATTTCATGGAAATGATTTGTAAACATCTATGTTCATTCTGAGACTAATAGTCAGGAGTCTTGAGTTATCTTGAATGTTTCTTTTACAAAACCTTTCCTAATTGAAAATGTTTCAAGAAGCAATAAAAAAAAAAGTAGAGGTTTATCCCTTGTTTCCTGTTTGGGATTGGGTTTCCAGTTCCTTCTATAATCTTTTCATTCTTTTTCATTCCTAGTAACCCCTTGTGTCTTAGTAGCCTTAATTCCTTGCTTGGGGTGAATTGATTAAAAAAAATGGAAAAAAAGGAGTTTTATGGAGTGGGAGTAGTATAAAAGAGAAATCAATGAGACGAGTTTGGATTCCAGCTGTGTCCATTAGGTTCACTTTTGCACTGATGCCCTTGTGAAAGGTATGAATATGCTATTTAACCCATAGTATGGCTGGCTGGAATCTCTTGCCTTGAGGTGACAACTAGGAGGAAGACAACTCAAAACTAGTTATATGCTAATGGGCAGGTATATATCTTGGTTAGGAATACTCTCTGGATTCAAAACCTATAGGTGTGCTAATGTGTACATAGAAGCATTTAAGCATTGGCTGGCAACCAGTCTAGAAGAAGGACAATTCTGAATTCAAAATCAATTGGTGTGCTAATTGGTGGATAGAAGTTTTGGCTGGCAATCTATCTTGAAATAGTAACTTGATAAAAATGCTGAAATTTAATTTTCTTGGGAGCTTTGGTAATTTTTTTTTTACTAAAAATGTATTGCTGGTAATTTTTCTCTTTCTTTTCCAATAAGGTATTTATTTTACTATGAAAATGTATTGCTGGTATTCTTACTACAAAAATATATTTTTATACTTTTATAATGTTTTTTAACCATTTTGGAGATGCTCTATTTGCCCATGGCTGGGACCCTAACAGGTTCTACTGCTTCAGGTCAAGGTGAACCTTGGGAACAACAGCAATTATGAGGTGGTTCAACACTCCTCAGAACCTCCCAATCAGAGGTTGCACTGCTGGATGTAGTTTATCATGATACCCAGGGCAATACTTTTTAGGGTTTTATAATATATCTGAATTAGTTACTGTAAAAATTGTGAAGGTACTATTTTAAACCAGCAAAAATATGAGTCATATTAATGGGTGATGTAATTCATTATATAGAGTATATATGTAGGTTTCTGTATTTAAAAAAAGCAATCCAATCTGTCATTGTATGGAATAACTTTCCCATCACACTAAAGGATGAGTAGACTGTAACAGAGAAGAACAAGCATCAGCAGCAGAGATACAAGTGAGTTATGGGATCAGGACTGTCCATATCAATAGCAGTTAGCATTGTTGAGAATAAATACTATGAATATACACTTGGAATAGAAAGGCCTGGTCTATATGTACTGGCCTGTTGAATCCATAGTTAAGTGGCAGAACAGGTAAGATCATTTGGGGTTTGGCAGTATGGACGATATAATAAGATTCTTGTAGAGATGCATGTCAGAACTGTCACAGTGAAGGTAGAAAAATTAGTGACCAAGAAACAGATTCTGTTTTTTCTTCCTTTTCTATGAGTCGTGTCCCTTTGGAACTTTAGGCGATCATGGCTCTCCACAACTTCCTATCCCATGTAGCTCTTAGCAGTATTTCCTTTTTTACTATCTCTTCCATGTCCTGTTCAGCCATCCATTTACTCAAGCATTTTAGTTAGGTAACTCGCTGTTTCCCCTCTTGCCTTCATATATTCTCTTAATGTCAAATTTTCCAAGATTTCTTTCCTCATCATCTATCCTAGAAATTTCAACTCTTTCTTTCTGATTCTAATTATAATTGTCCTTTCTGTATCCATTTTCCTAAAAATTTCCTCATTACATGTTCTGTCAATGGTATTCCCATCATCCTTTTGTAGAACTACACTGCCTAAAATTTTGTGAAATTTGTCCAGCATTCAATGCTATGATTTACATTATCTATTTTTTTTCTTTGATTTTTAATGCAATATTACGGTAAAATTATTTATAATAGTTTTTCATTATTTACATTATACTTATAAAAGCCCTATGCTATCAGTCATATTTGCATGAGTTCCTGACTACAGACAATCCCTTTCTTCTTGATTTTCAATGCACCATCCAGTTTTCATACTTGAAACTTGCTAAAGTGAAGTTTAGCTTATAAATAACAAAATTTGATGCTTCATAATCGAAACCATTTTCACCTCATGCCAGAAATATTTTGCTTGTTAATGCTGAAAATGTGGAATTGGTAGAGGGATTGTAAAGTCAGTGGGGAGCTAAAATATGGATGACGAATACTGGGTTTAAATGCAGTTGTCCTTAAAATACAACTGTGATTATTGTTTCCCACCCTCATGGTTAGAAATTTATATGTCACTTTATGTGTAGTCATTAGTGTGAATGAAAGTGCTGATGTATTTTGGTTTATGCATCCTACCCATGATAGCATGGGTTATATAAGCAGCTAATCTAAAAATGTTAACTGATAGTCTAAAATAATTTAAGGATCAGTTAATATGTGAATGTCACGTGACCCAGTGACCTTCTTCTCTCGTTACGATCTTTCAACTGAAGCTGAGTGAAGCTTTTTAATGTCATGATTAATCAAAGTTAAAAAAAAAGTTGTCTTGACATTCTTTGAAAACTGCTGGCAAAATCTCCATTTCCTTCTCTGATGCATTTTGCGTGAGTCCATATGTGTGTAGATAACGTGTAACTCAATATTTCTGCTGCGAGTGAGCAAGAGAGAAAGGAAGACACAGAGAGAGTGAAAATAGGACAACACAATATGAGAATAAAATAAACAAATGTTTGTATGAAAACAAAGGGATTTATGTCAGCCAGAAATGGGAACAGAAAGAAGAAAAGAAGAACAGAATGCTACAAATATGGTTTTTAAAGCTCCCCAGCACAATACAAGTTGGGTCTTAAAATCAGGTAATCCCAAGTTGTCAAGAAAAACATTACTGGAGAACCGAAACCATAAAAGAAGCCATTTATAATAAGAAAACATAAAACTAACCGGGATTTACACATCGGTTTAGGACAATTTCCTTATGTTAAAGACTCATAGGATATATTCAATGGCAAGTTTACAGGATTACTTTGTGCATTGTCTTATTGTTGTTTTAAATATAAGATATCCGCAGCCTGAATTCTAATAAAAAAATGTTTACGTTCTTTACAAATTTTCAAAGATAACATTTATGCTTGAGAGCTTAACAGATAGCAAGTAATCCATGAAATCTCCCATATTTATCAAAGATTTATAAATTGCTGCTTATAGTTCAGCATTGCTTTAATCTATATTATGAAAGACAAACTGATTCTTTGTCCAATACACTCTGTTGCTGTGTGTGTGTGTTTTTTTTTGTTTATTTTTAATCATTTCACCCCAAGCAAAACAATAAAGCCACTAAGATGCAATAAGATACATAATAATATAGAATAATACATTCTCCTCCAACTCTGTCTTCACAATCCTTATCCTTGTCTGAGCAGCAAAATCATAAAGTTGGAGTCAAGAAAAAAAAAATGTTAATTTTTTAAGCCCTGAAAATTCAGATACTTATAAAATTTTACTGAACTTTTCAGAAATTATTCCGTAATAAATAGAATTATTATTTAAAATTATTTTTTAAGTTTATTCTTGAAATTTTATAGAAATATTTTTAGGTCTGCCATTGAATTAAAATATATGCAAGTATACAATTGCATTCAGACTGAATGAAATCAACATAGTTATCTGGGTCATGAGGAATAATTACCTTTTCTGCCTGGCACCAACCTCTGGGTAATAGGAAAAGAGTTTAATCCAGCCTTTTGAAGTCATTTTTACGATATCGTTTGTATTTACTGGAAAATCTCCTCACAGAGACTTGAAGCAACAGAAATGTGGCTCTACAGAGGGATGCTGGGAATACTATGGACTGAGAGAATGGCAACAAAAAGGACACTTATGCTTAACATCAGAAAGAGATAGTTGAAATTTCTGGGTCACATAATGAGGAAAGAGGGCTTGAAAAATTTGATACTCACAAGACAGAATGAAAGTAAGATGGCCAGAGGAAAGCAATGTATAATCTACTTGGCAAGCTTGATCAAATGGATGGTGGGGAAGGGTTTTTTGAGAGATGGCAAAAAGATAGAAGTTATTAAGAGCTACAAAGGACATGAAATTGTGGAAAGCCATGATTATCCACATCCTGAAGGTACACAGCATATAGAAGAATATATTTTTAATAATAAATATTTTTAAGTGTACAGACAAGTTAGATTTCAAATTTGATCATCTTGCTGTTAATGAAGGAAGCAACAGGTACCAGACTAGTAAGAATGATAACAGAATACTTCAGTTTTTCTATTTATATCTCTTTACTCCTGGGTATGATGATAAATTACATCCAGCAGCAAGGCCTCTGATTGGGAGATTGGAGGTTTTGTGGAGCATGGAAAAAGCTTTTAATTGCTGTTGTTCCCAGGTCTACCTTGATCTCGGTTGGTAGCACCTGTCAGGGTCTCAGCTATGCACAAATAATGAACTCCCCAAGCAAAACACTATGAAAATATAAAAATAAATTTTATAGTATAAATATCAGCAATAAATTTTACTTAAAAAAATACCAACAATACATATTTATAGTAAAATTACCAACAATATGTGCATACTAATAAATTGTAGCAACTTCAGCCAAATCTGTTTAAAATACTACCAAACAACCAAAATGGGCTCTTTCATGATATTAATCCATATAATATCGTACAATTTCTAAAATCAAACTGTATTCCAAAATAAAACTTCGACAAAACTACAATATAAAACACACATGTCCCCACCTCTAATAATTATGTCCATACAAACATGTATATGCACAAAAGCTGAGTATCATCTACCATGTATTCAGCTGTGGAAGCAGATTAACATATATTTTTATTACTTCCAAGCTCCCAAGAAAATTAAATTTCAGCATTAAATGACCCATAAAGAATTGGTATGCCGTTAAACAGACAAATTAATCATATTTATATTTATGTTTATTAAGTTTAGTACAGTATGATACAAGACCAAATAGAATACTGTGGGCCAGCCTAGAAAATCAACATTCAAAATCATGGCTTTACCTGGATTTGAACATGTTTATTTTTGCAAAGGCTTCTCGGTTAGGGCAAGAAATTTCCAGCCTACACTTTGTATTTTATCAAAAAGATTGACATAAGTAAAGCAACATATAAACTGATCTCGTCTTCATACTTATTCCTTCTTGTGTGATTGTATTTGTATGGATAGAAGTTTTAGCGGTTCATGCTTTTATTTCAATTTCTCTGATGGTGGACAATTTTATTTATTTTTCTTTATGACCCTTGTTCTGGTTTGTCATGTCAATGGAGGGCAACAGTCTCATTTAACATGCTGAAATCACTGACCAGGCTTTGTGACACTTTATATTATTGATCAATGATTCCACTAACGTGAACATACACAGAAACTGTTTCCCATGACCTATTAGATTGTTGGAATATTATGTTAATTAATTTTGCTATGGGGCTCATCTCTCTCCAAGTAATGTGTGACATGTTATATTGGGTTACATGGTATTGGCAGCAAGAAAGGATCTCTGACCTGACCTTATTCAGTACCCAAGATGGATTAAAAGAGCTCTGACTGACCTATGTTGGTGAGAAATATATAATGAGTTGAGCCATGAAACCATTCTCTCACTGTCTCTCTTTTCTTCTTTTTTCTCTTAGCCCCTCTCTGTCTTTCTCTTTCCTCTTTCATTCTGTCTTTTCTCTTTCCTTTTTTCTCTCTCTGTTTTTCTTTCCTCTTTCTTTCTTTTCTCTATGTTTTTCTCTTGCTCTCACTGTCTTTTCTCTTTCTCTTTCTATCTTTCTCTTTCTCTTTTTGTTCTTCCTTTTTTTGTTTCTCTCTTTTCTCTTTCATGCTCTTGCTCTCATTGTCTTTTCTCTTTCTCTCTCTTTCTTTTTTCTTTCTTCCCCGTAACCCTTCTAACTTTCTCTTTCCCCTTTGATTCTTTCTTTTCTCTCTCTCTTTTTTTTGTTTCTCTCTTTTTTCTCGTTCTCTCTTTCTTGCTCTTGCTGTCTTTTTCTTTTCACTTTCTTTCTCTGAGACTCTTTCTCTTTCCCCTTTTGTTCTATCTTTTCTCTTTTTTGCTCTTTCTATATTTTCTCTTTTTTCTCTTAGCCTTTCTTTCTCCTTGTCCTCTCTTTCTTTCTCTCTTTCTTCTCTCTTTTTCTTTCTCACTCTTTGTTTTTTTCATTTTCTCTGTTTTTTCACATTCTTTCTCTTAGCCCTTCTATCTTTCTATTTCCTCTCTCTTTCTTTCTTTTCAGTCTCTTTCTTTCTGTTTCTCACTTTCTTTTCCCTTTCTCACTCTGCATGTGTAATATCTTCAGGAACATTCCTTGACCAAAATGGTTTATGGATCATGGGATCAAAGGACACATCACCTATCACTGCTACCTTGTATATTCGCATTATATAGTGTAATAAAATAAGTACATTCATTGTTCAATGCTGTAAGGTAGAAACTGAATCTAGCATATTGTCATTTATATTGCCTTCTAAGAAAGAATGCAATGAACGCAATATGCATTATGATACAAAATGCACCTGCTTCTTGTGTGGCTGTAACTATATAAAAAGAAGACATGTGACTAACTAAATATACATCATGGGTCATAACGATATAGTTTCAACCATGAAATAGACATATAAAATGTCCAGTAAGTATTGTATAGGTGGTGTAGTTGACATAATGGCTATCAGCACATAGAATGAAATTAATGAACCGAGTTCAAAACTCCAGCTTGGGCAGTTTGAATTAATTTTGCATTGATGATCTTTGGAAAGGTATGAATCCAATAGTATGGCATTTGGAGCCCTTTAGCACTGTAAAGAAAGGCTATTTTGAGTTAGCAACTTGTCCCTGTAAAAATTCACTTATTATTGCATCACTTGGCATGGCTGTGGCTTTCTCTATCCTCCACAAATAATCTGCAGTAACAGGAATACGAAAAAGGCAGCATTCATTAGTGCATAGCATTTTCAAGACATCTTTTGTCCCTATCACTCAAGCACTCAGTGCTTAAGGTATGTTGGGTAGGGTACTACTCCCATTCTATTGGAAATGGTCAGATGACTTGAAGTAAGTAAACTTTGTTCCTTGCTTAACAATTTGAAATAGGAAAGCTTGACTCTCATTTGACCCAAACAATTATAATTGAAACTTTATCTCTTGTCCAACGTGTCTTTCTTGCTTTTGTATGTATGATTTTAGAATCAGGGTTGTGTTTTCTGTACATTACACTTTGAGTTCACAAGCATTTATTTCTACTAGTTATATTGTCATGAACTGTTCTGTATATTCCTTAACCAAAAAATGAGATGTTTGGCTCTTTCAGACAATATGAGCATTGGCGCATAACAGTTAAAACCCTGCATTTTTTTGCACCATGTCTCTCTCTCACTCTTGCACACAATATACATACATATATACATACATACACACATACATATATATATATGTAATGGAAAATAATGGAAACATTATTAATAACCCTCAATAATATAAACAATGAACCTGATCACAAGATTCAGAAATTAATAAAAAAAACACAAAAAAATACCATTCGATATGTAGGTTTTATATATATATATATATATATATATATATATATCCCTAAAATACATATATATGAAAAAAAACTTCCATATTCATTTAAAAAAACATCCTTGATAATGGTGAATAGATTAGTTGAAAGCACTAGGATCTATCAAACATTTGGACAGATTTTACACACTTTATGCCCAGAAAAGAAAATATGTGTCTAAATGTAAAAAACTTAATAAAAAGCTTAATTGCAGTGCCTTGTCAATCATCTTCAATGAAACTTATATAAAAGAGGGATTTCTGCCAAAATACATATTATATATATATATATATATATATATATATATATATATATATATATTATTGAATATGACCAACAAAGGAGATTGAATTAATTTTTTATTACATTTTTTCCAGCATCTTAACATGTTTAGTAGGAGTTAAAAAAATGTTAGGATACTAGAAAAACTTAATAAAAAATGAATTTAATCTTCCTTGTTGGCTGTATTCAATGAAAGATCTTTGAAAGAAAGGTTGCTGCCCAAATATACATTATATATATATATATATATAGTGAATGTTCATCGGCTATGAAGGAGTGATACTAGTGCTGTATAATCTTGCATGCATTAATTTCAACTCTTCCTATTAATAAGTGTATTGTTTCTTTCTCAGTAAACTGACATCTGACTGTTCAAAGAGGACTTCAAAAGTAACTAGTAGCAACTTCTCTTGAAAATAGACAAAATTTGGTATTGTGGTGTTATCTAGTATGTGCTGAAAGAGGATTTAGCTCCTAAGAACATTCATGCTGTATTTAGGAGAGGAAGGGCGAGTCTTGAAGATGACTTGAGTTCTAGATGCCTGTACAACTGCCACCACTGAGAAAAACACTGATCGTGTTCACCACATGGTGATGGATAACAGGCAATTGACTATAAATCAAATAGTCAATGCTATTAGCATATCCTGTGATAGAATTGAGAATATTCTATGCAATGAACTTGGTATGATGAAGGTTTCTGCTTGGTGGGTGACATGTCTTCTGACACCTGTTCAAAATTGCACCAAACTGATCACACCATGAGAAAATCTAATATTGTTTGAGGCAGATCCAGCTGCTTTCTTTGAATATTTTGTAACCCTGGATAAGTGCTGAGTGCATCACATTGAGCCAGAGTTAAAGAGACAATGCAGTGGAATAACCTGCCTCACTGACTCCAAAGAGGGTCAAGGTCATTTTATCTGCAGGGAAGGTGATAGCCTCAATTTTTTGGGATGCAAAATGCATTGTGTTTATTGACTATCTACAAAATTTATTTTATTTAATTTTTTTATTTTATTTTTATTTTTACTTTTTGTATTTTTATTACATTATCTATTTTATTTATTTATTTCATTTTATTTTGTTTATTTTTATTTTGGTATTTTTCATATTTTTATTATTTTATATATTTTTTATTTTATTTTATTATTTATTTATTTTCATTTTTTGTATTTTTTATTTTATTATCTTATATATTTTATTTGTTTATTTTATATATGTATGTATGTGTGTGTTTGTGTTCTCATGTATTTTCACAACCTATTGTTACAGGCACTTATTTACAGATTCAATATATATGAATGTACAAAACTAATTAATTCATCATAAGAGTTGCTGATTATAATGAAAAAATAATTTTAGACTATTATTTCTTTGATTGTTTTCTTAGGTGAGTTCCTCTCTTGAAGGATTTTTGGAAGAAGACACAGCATCAATGTATGATGCCCAATTGGTTGACAGTCCTTGGCATCATGCAGAAGCCTATCATTTTTATCTGCTGACCCATACCCAACTCCAGGCTGGTAAGTTTCTTACTCTAGTTATCCTATAACAGATATCTATAATAGCTCTTTTTTTTTTTCAAGCATATGAAAGGAGATGATAGTGAGAAAAACTTGCACAGCATCAACATCACTCTCTTTCATTCTATATCTTTTCACCACCTCCACTCCCACAAAGGCTTTGTTAATGACATGCCAGAATAAGTTCTCAGCCTGACAATTTTATTTATTTCATTTGTATCCCCTGCTCTGGATTATCATAGCACTTGATTGCAACTGGCTCGTTTAACGTGTTTTATTGACCCAGTTATACTTTTTATCACTGATTCAATGATTCCACTAATGACTAATATTTATCTATAAATTCAAGTATAAGCAACCAGCATTTGCTTACACACTCAAGTATAAATGGCCAACATCTATATTATAAAGTTCACATAACGTTCATAGTTGTTGGTTAGTAACACTGCAGGGAAAACACTGAAAACAAAAGATTGAGTGAAGAAGGGGTTTAATCAAATGCGAACATGGATTGAGAATACAGTAGTTCAGTACAACACGCTTACAACTGGAAAGTGCTATGTCTTTGCAACCTAATTTTTGCCATTGTTTCATGAGCAAACATTTTACTCAGAGTGGATGGACAAATCCATGTTTCAATAATAGGTGTAGAGAAGGTTAGTCAGTCTTCCTACACAACAATCTACCAACAGATTCAAGCAACAGAAGTAGATAGGTTTTCCTATTGTCTGGTTCACACTCCTCCCCAGTCTTTTGAACAGGAGCACAGGTTTGTCCCTAGTTTCCTATTTAGGATTGTGTTCTCGTTCCTTTTCTCATTCTTTTTTACTTCCAGTAACCCCTTGCATTTTACTGGCATTATTGTCTTCCTTGGAGTGAATTGAATAAAAAAAAAAGTATAGATAGCCAACATCTATCAACAGATTCAAGTATAATTAGCCAACATTTACCTATAGACCCCATCTCTCCACTGAGACATGATGTAACACAAGGTCAAATTTAATGTGGTACACCCAAGTGCATATACTTGGGTCAGTGCCAAAAATTGCACAACCTTCACAACCATTGTTTGCACTGGCATTGGTATGACTACTGATCACCCTTCTCTGAGCAGCTGTTCCCTTGGACCACGCACCTCTCAGCATTTTTTTCTCCAGCAACTCAGTTGTGTCTGAAGATAGAGATGCAACTGAGAGATGGATTACTGTACCGAAATATAAACAACTAGTATTCGCTTATTGATTCAAATATAAATAGCCAAAATTTACCTATCTTAATACCAAGTAAATGTTTGTAAGCTTAGATATAACAAAAGATTGGTTTTTGACATTAAATATCCAAACAAGGGTTGATATATTATGCCAAACCAACATCACTCATTTAAAAACTTTCCATTAAAGTTCTCAGTACAACCAATTTTATTTTTCCAAGTTTAGCTATTTCATTTTGATTTTAATTTTAGGTTATGTGGATGCAGCCATGAAAACTGCTTTGGTCTTACGCGATTATGAAGATGTGCTTGATCCTGTCAACATCTATTCTCTCTTGGGTAAGAGATTACATTTGATTTTTAGTTTATGCACTTTCAGGTTTTGAAATTTTTGGTCCATTGGATCACAGACTCAAGATGAATATTGAACTCAAAGTTTATAATTAGAAAGTATAAACTTTGAGTCCAATATTCTTAATGACAAAACAGGAGGAAAAGAATATTTTTGTTCAACTTCTATAATTTTTTAACAAAGGTTGCTTCTATAGACCATCCAAATTATGGTTCATCTTTAACAGAACTCTTCTCCCAATGAAAATTAGGAGCCCAATATTTGACCATTGCATATGAATGATAGTCTTCATGGTAGACAATTTGTATGCGATCACAGATTTCCTGAGATGCCATATGTTCCAGAGTTAAAAATTTCAATGACAGCACAAGTTCAGTTTCTGATTCTCTGTTTTTGTCAGTCATCATCAATTGGTTCAGTTTTTATTGTTTTAACTGCTTTAATTAAATGCTCTTTTTGAAAAAGAAAAATAGGGTAGATTTTTTTTTAACAGTTCTTGTAGCTTTGCATTGATAACCACGTATATTTTTTACATCGATGTTCTCTCAGTACAATACCCGAGAGCCACTTGAAGTAGAAGGTTACAGAGTAAGAGGCACAGTTTATGTGGATATGTGAGGAAGATAATGGTTAACCCTAGACTTGAACAGGTTAAGATTATAGTGATCAGGGAGTCAGTTCCACAAAGCAGCGGTTCATGGGAAGAAGCTGCTCGGGTGAAGCTTACATCTCACCAATGGAATCCAAAGGGAATGAGGGTGGTTCACTACAGTGTGAGTATCATGGTGGGTCTTAGCTGGTGAAACTAAGAAATGTAATTCGTTTGAACACTAAATTCATAACAAATTGGGAAAAAAGAACAACATCCGTTGTATGCAGTAATCAATGATATAAACACAGTTCTAAACTTGACATTTGTAAATAAAACACAGTACAGATAATTCTTTAAAAAGTCGGGGATCAATTTAACACTGTATTTATATTATGAACAACATCCACCTTCTAAAATGATAAAAATCAATATTTTTGGGTTCTGATAAATGCTGTGGACTGATGAATGCTAACCTACAAAAGTTATTCCTTTCAAAATTCTCTCCTGTTTTTTTTCTTTATGAATGAACCAGGTAACTTAAATAGTGCTGCTTCTAATATGTAAATCCTTTGATATTGAGATCAATGTTCAATTTTTCAAAAATTTATATAAGCAATATATTATAAAAATGCTATCAAATGAAATAATTTGAAATCCTTGTAAAAGGGATCCTATTCAGGCTCAGAACCTTTGCAACATTGTACAGTCATGGCTTTGTAGAACTTTGTTGTTTTCCTTTTTGTTTTTATCATATTTGAAATATACAGAATTTAGAAAATGAAAAAGCAAAAAACCACGATAGTTCCCTTAAAAATATATCCTACCCATCAACTGTTCTAAAACTGGTTTGGTATTAAAATACAAAGGATCCATGTTATTATGCTTATTTCAAATAAATTAGTATAACAGAAATATTTGTAAAGCCCACTCTCCTGAAAACAAAGAAAATCTAAAATTGATTTCACTATATTATAATTCATTCATTTTCGTCTTTCTCTAATCCAAAAAGACTGAAACTCAGTTCATAACAGTCATTTTGTGGGCTTTTTTTCTCAATTGCAGTTTTCTCTCATATAATTATTTCCTTTTTTAAGCAATCTTATATAAAAGAAAAGTAATTTGATTAAAATTTTTTTCTTTAAATTGTTGAATGGGTATTTTTCCTAGTGTTTTATTGAGATGCCTATGTAGACATAAATAAATAAACATGATTAGCCACCATGACTGACTCTTCATCAATACTAAATACATTTATTTAGAGAGTAAAACATTGAACTGCAAACTGAGAGTCCAGTTCTATCCATTGTAATATATTGATGATTCTCATTGTTATAGACATGCAACAGATAAAGAAAATGCATTTTAAGTGAAAGTTATTTGTAGTGGCCAAATTTATTGTTGAGTTAACAAATGAATATTGGGTGAGCTTGCCAATACCTGGCTATCAAAGCAAATATATAGACAGTCATTTATAATTAAGAAAAAAATGGCTACAGAGAAGAATTCTAAAAATCAATATATGCCAACAAAGTATAAAAATGCATTACATGCCTTTTCTCCAATCCTGAAAAAGAAACAAAAGGATATTGCAAAGGGCTGTCTTTACTCACAAGTCAGGATTACATCATGTTGTAAAGGGCTGTCTCTACTCACAAGTCAGTATTACATCATGTCACAAAGGACTATATTTACTCAGAACACATCTTTCTCAATGTCCATGAAACTTGTGGCTTAAGGTTCACATGTCCAGCCAGTATATACTAATGGGGAACCAAAGAGTTACAACACTCTAATAGTCCTTAACTCTGAACTGGTGGAACTGGAGGATGAATTTACATTTTTTTGTCTTTTTCACAGCTTGTTAATAACATGGATTTGTTTGTTTTTGAGTGAGGGAAAGCAAAGTTGTCAAAATTTTATTATTTTGTTATGTTTTTGATCAGCTAAATATTAAAAAAATGCTGACTTATTTTAATTATGCATCCATCTAAGATCAATTTGAAAGTAAATAAGTTATTAAAAAGTAGGGATCTCCACTAAAAACATGATACCTAAGGTTTAAAATGAAACATCTTTCTTGAAGTTTTTATTTTAGTTTTAATTTCAAGCTAGATTAAATTTAATATTTCCAATAAGCAAAATACTTTGCTGTATTTCAAAAGCTAATTTGAAACTAATTTAAATTGACTGGAAAAAGGATTTTTTTTTCTTTTTTTTCTAAAATAGCTGATTAGTTCCCTTTTTTAGTTGTCTTTCATTGCAATGTAATTCTCCTTACTAAAAAATCTAAATATACTTTTCTGAAATTTTATTTGGCAAATATTAGCTGATTTAAAGTATAATTAATCTGATTTGAAAAAAATGATTTACTTTAAGTTTAACACAGAAATACATTTTTGAAATACTCAGTAGTTGTGTTTTTAACCAACAGTAGCCATGTTTATGTGTTTGACAAGTGATGACAAGTGCTGATAAAGATGTTAACAAGTTTATTGTTGTTCTATGGTGGCTTTATCTGTTAGGACCTAATTTAAGAAAATAATAGGTGAGCAGCTTTTTATATAATTTTTAAGTTCTCAATAGTCTTAAAAATGTAAAATATTCTCTGTAATCTAATCTTAGGAATGTTGACATTAAATTAACTATAGTCATCACTCTTATTTTATGATAATGTTGTGTATGGTCCCCCCATAATTTCAAAATGGGCATGTTTATACACATAAAACAAATTTTAAATTATTTAAAAAATTTTTGTTCAAAATGATTTGCATTAAGCTTTTCGATTAGTGAATATAGTTTTCACTTAATAACAATATCACCTAATGTAATTAAAATAATGCAGAATTTTTTAAAGATTTAAATTTTTTTTTTAATTATTATAATAAATTATTATAATTAAAATAAAAAATGAAAACAGTTCTTGTGTAAAAATTTATTATTCATCAAAAATTTTTTTTCTTAAGGCAATAGTGTCCTTAATAAATTTTATTTATAAAAGCAATTAAAACCTTTTCTAATTAAATAATGTCAGTTTTATTGCATTTTTATTTTATGATCTGGAGCAGATTTTTGAGAAATGGGTAGCAGCTTGAAAATAAAATTGATTTACATTCTCCAAGAAGTCCTGCTTTTAACTGATAAAACACATTTTGGGATTAAAATTTAATTTTTTGAAATTTCATCAAATTAAGTAAGTGGTGGGGAGGGTAACATATTTAAAAAAAAATATTTTACCAAGATTTTCTAAAAACAAAAAATTTCAAAAATAATTTCATTCATTTGTGAATAAATCTTGAAAGTTTTATTAAAGTCCAACAATTATTTGATTTTTGCAAGAATTTCCAAATCAATGTGTTTTTCACCTGGAAAAAAAGGAACTAAAACACTAATCATAAATATTATGTCGACTGTTAACACAAAAAAAATATTTTTAACCAAAATTTGAATGTGCTAGAAAGGATTAAAAAATTTAGTAAAATAATAAAAAATATTTTGATCTTTGCTCTTAATAATAACATAAAACATTTTGACGATAAAATTTTGTTTTTGTTAAGTCTGGGGCCTTTTACCATCATGTTAAATTTTTTTTTAGCGAATTAGTGGAGGTATCTATTAAAAAGTGTCTAAAAAACCAAGAATTGCTTTTGAGTAAGTGACTGAACTATATAATGGCATGCATTTTAGTAAAAGACAGGTCGACATCCAAAGTAAGCTGTTATAGTAAAAAGAATAATTAATAATACCTTCTTATTTTTTTTTAATCATTTCAAGCAAGGTGGAAATGCCACTAGTATGCAGTGAGTTAGAGAAAATGAAAGTGAAAGAGAAAACTGAGAACAGGGAGGACTGAGGAAAGAACAAAAGATGAATGAGATTCAAGATGACAATTGACATTGCATTTAAATTTTTGAAGATTGCTGTTATCAGGGAAGCAAGTAAATGGAAGGGTGTTTCACAGGTGGGAAGTGCGAGAAAAGAATTTGTTGGAGTAGAAGTGGCAGTTGCATTTAATTATTTCAACATTAAAAGGGTGGGACCGAGATACCAATGTAGATGCCTAGGTGCCATGTAGTCGTGGGAAAAAAGCTCATCAGAAAATATTTGTAGCAACAACATAGGGAAGCCATGTCATCTCGGTGAAAGAATGACAGAAGTCGAGATGCTTGGTCAGGACCGATTTTATTGCAGATCCTTCTTTGGATTTTGTCAAGAATCTCAAGGTGAATAGCAGGAGCCCCAGACCAGATGTGGCAACAGTATTCCTTGCATGGATGAATGCAAAATTTGTAAATGTGCAAGATGGATTCTGATGAGAAAAATGTTGTGTGTAAAAGCACATCTATTAAACAGAGATATTCTTAAGGAAATAGCAATAAGTCAGCATTATTGTTGGTTTGATAGAAATAGGCAGCAAGATATAAAAGCCCAACTGAAAGAGTAAACAGGCATAGAAAGAGGTTGGTGTTTAGTTTCTTTTTATTAACACATGGAAAATTCCATCTGCTTTCCAACTGTAGATATATTTCAAACATTTACTACAGGATTTTTATTGAGGTATCTATTTAAGTAAGTGGCAAGTACAACAATCCTAGAAGTTTAATCTGTTTGTTAAGTGGTATATAAACAGTAGCCAGCATGAAAAGGTTAAAAGAAATCATAAAACTGTCAGCTGGAGAAGGGAGAAAAAAAAATGAATGAAATTGCTATTTTAAAGTTTAGTGAGTCTAAGTCTGGATTACTGACTGCTGTACAAACTAATATCTGATGTTGATTGATGCATATTCTCTTTATTTATTCACCTCAAGAAGCCTTCACTAAACTAAATATAATGTGACACGGAATGAAGTTTGATGATCTATGAGCAGAGGCAGGACCTAATAGATGTTCATATTTTTTGAGCTGTGAATATCTTATGCATTCCTAATATAACATTGTGGTTAAAATAAAACTCAGTATACAAAACACATTCAATTTTTAGGCAATGTTTAACATTAACCCCAAAAAACTGTGTCAAATTTCCTTAGCACTGCTATTGCTGTATGCACTTTTGACTTCCTCAGCAATGTTTATTGTTTTACAAAGTGATTATTAGAATTCTATTAAGATCCAAAAATATGAAATATGAAATATATACATTTTCTTTATTCTTGAAAATTCACAAGCAAGTCATTAAACACTGTTTTTTTTAAAATCATTTCCCCCCAAGCAAGGTGGTAATGCCACTAGGATGAAGGGGGATTCACGGAGTGAAAGAGAATGAAAAGATTTTGGTGAAGAGAAGTGAGAAAAAAGACAATAAAGGAACAGGATTCAGGAAGACAGATGACAACGATTGATGTTGCATTTAAATTTTTGAAGATTATCAGTGGTAGAAAAGCAAAAAATTGGAAGGGAGTTCCACAGGTGAGAAGTGTGAGAAAAGAATAGAACAGACAATTGCATCTAGCTACTTTAACCAGAAAACAGTGAGACCTAGTTGCCAATCTAGTAGCATGCTTAAATTCATGCATTTGAGTAACAAAGAAGGAAAACTCAGAACAATTGTCATAAAAATATTTGTAGAAAAGACAGAGGGAAGCCATGTCATGTCAGTTAGAAAGGGACTGAAGTCGAGATTAGATTGCTTATTTACAAGAATAATTTCATATTTTCAAGATTATAAAAATATGTAAACCAAATATAATGAAATATTTATTATTTACCATTTTATAAAGAAATAAATATGAAAAAATTTTTTTATTCATAAATTTATAAAAATGACTATGAATAAGAAAATTTAAATAAACATATGACAGCTAACTGATTATACATTTTGAAAAAATGCATTTTCCAAACATTTCTTTCATTTTCTCTCACCGTATAAATTCATTAAAATAGTTTTCATCGTTATTTATAAAATAATATTGCATTGTAATTTGTTTACATATTTTCATAATTTTTTTATAAATTTTTAAATAAAAAAGTTCTTTTCAAATTTCTTTCTTTATAAAATGGGAAATAATAAATCTTTATAAAAGGTAAATAATAAATATTGCATTATACTTGGTTCATATATTTTTATAATCTTGTGAATAAGTGTTGCCAAAGGAGTCAAAAGTGTATATAGTAATAGTGGTGTTGAGGCAATAACCATCCTTTTGACACACTTTTTTCTGCTCATGAAGGTTAAACATTGCCAATTTTTAATTACTTTAATAAAAATCAATAAATCTGCAGTATATTTCAGAGCTATTAGCTGAATTTTGATCAGAAATTTTCACTGTATAATGTTCTGTCTGCCATTGATATTCACCACTGAAGTAAGTGTACTGGTGAATATGATGAAAAAAAAAATATTTGTTTTGTAAAAGGAATATTTTTTCATCATTGATGTCACACATACACATGCACATATATAAACAGTGTCAACACATTCTGAAGGTCATTTGATGCATGCAACTGACAATCATCATGCAATGTTGATTTCTATATCCACACTGTCTATATCTACATTCTACCTTTCATAGTGATCACTGTTTCCCCATATATATAACCAGTTTTAAACCATATATATATATATATATATATTATATATATATATATATATATATATATATGTACTTTTGAAAAATATGGCAAATGGGAAATCATTCATTGGAACTAGATTTGATTACACATTTCACCTTTCTAGGCTTCATCAGATAAAAAGAACGAAGGAAAGAAATATTTGTGTATATGCATTAAATAATGAATCATTAGTAATTTTTCTGCTTAAGCTTGTCTTTCTCATGATGAAAGAAAAGATTGAAAATGAGGGACTTTTAATAAGCCATTAATATTTATTCTGTATCTTTTTTTTATAATTCTTAGTTCATGTCAAAAATAATTTATATATTCTCTTAGCTTTTCTGTATTGAATTTAAGCTAAATCCTCATCTTATTCTTTTGAATATATTAATAATAATTAATATGCATATATATTAAAAGAATTAAAAATAAGACCCTCTCAAAGGGTGGCTGAACTTTGTAGGGGAAAGTGCCATCTACTACAATGGGATAGACTGAAGTCCAGATACTCCTAGTGCAGTGATGACATGGCATTGCTGAATGAAAAGCTTCTTAGATTGAAATTATTGGCCAGAGTGAAGTCAACTGGCCATGTGTCCATGGCCAAGGTAAGACTTAGAGTTAGAGGACATTGACTGTGATTTTACCTGGAGACGGATAGGCTCGGCAATGTTTACTATCCCAAGACATGCTGAGCATAAATGAATATCCTTTCAACACAGATATGTGTAGGAAACTGTTAAGCTGCACAACAACCCAATGATTACACTATGACTATTAGTCATGGGACTAATGACAATAGTGATATTTTAAAAAGAGATTTACCAACCTGGTTATAGTAAGATTTTGATAAAATAGTAATTCTGAAACTCACTTATAAGAAGGACACTTAATATTATTTTCTAAAACTTACTGGGTCATCACATTATTAGGTAATGAAACTTAATATTCAATAGTTATTCTCATGATGCTATTGGTTATTTAGGTACCTACACTAATTCCCTGAAAAAGGAACATACCATAATGAAAAAGACTACAAATTGATAAAAACAAAATTTTATTGTTAAAATGTTTATGCTATTATTAAGAGGAAAGACCAAAGTATTTTCAATTATTTTATTAAATTTTTTTATAATTTCTAGCACATTTGAAATTGGTTAAAAGTCTTGTTTTTCTTGCCTCAGCAGAAGGAGAGTGAGAGGATTAGTATAGGAAATATTTGCAGTAAAAAACATTGATTTGGACATTCTTGCAAAAATCAAATAATTGTTGGATATTTTGGAAATATTAAATTTAATCTATTTACTTGAAATTAAAACTAAAATAAAAGCTTCAAGAAAGAATTTTCATTTTTAAAACTTAACTTTAAATCTTAGGTATTCAATCAATGAAGATACCTAACTTTATTGCATTCATTTCCTCTTTTCATTGTTTTCTTTTATCTGCTGGCATAACTCCGTTTTTAAAGCTAAAGTTTGCCTGTAAAGTCCATATGACTGTAAAACTTTGGATTTATGACTTTTTAATGACTCTGTTTATAAAATTACAACCTAAAAGGAACTCATTTTTCTGGATTCCCAACCCAGCCATTTTGTCATTTTGGGCTACCAGTGTTTCACATTTCTAGCATTTATGAACTTGAAGTTATAAAAAAATGGTGGGACAGGCAGCTAGACATTGCCTTTTATTTTTATGGATTCAAAGTGAACTCTGATTATCTGATTAAGAAGATATCTGTAGTAAATCTTCCCAGCTTTACATCCTGACAAAAGATGAGAGCATCATAAATTTTGGGTGGGATGGGGAAAGTTATACTATCCCTGTCAGTGTCATTTAGTACATGACCCAATGAGCTTTTCATCTACCTCTGTACTTATAAAGTCTTATATATATTTTTATGTTAGTTTAGATTCACTGGAATAAGAAAAAAAAGTAAGAATTTTTTTTTATTCTACCACTTACAAAAGTCAAAACACTTGAATGTGACAGAATAGATAAAATGAAAAGAATTCTTTCTCCATTCATGCATGTGAGCCTATTTGAACTTCTTCGTCTATGTACTGTGTCCCTTTAGGATGTGGGTGATCATGGCTCTCCACATGTTCCTATCCTTTGTAGCTCTTAGTTCTTCTATGTTCCATGTCCCTTCATGACGTTGGCAATCATGGCTCTCCTGTCCTTTGTAACTCTTAATAACTGTTGTCTTTTTGCCATCTCTTCCAAATCCTCTTCTTCCATCCATTCACTCAAACTCACCAGATAGGTTGTGCATTGCTTTCCTATAGTGTACAGTGAGTGTTGGTAGTAATAAAACAGTACTTGATATATAATCCTTCTTTTTTTCTGTGTTACATCCTTTCAGGACATTGAGTATCATGGCTCTCCACAATTTCCTGTTCTTTGTAGCTCTTAATAACTGTTGTCTTTTTGTTATCTCTCCCAAACCCTTCTCTGCCATCCATTCACTCAAGCTTGCCAGGTAGATTGTGTGTTGCTTTCCTCTGGCTTCTTAACTTCAAGCTGCCCTGTGAGTATTAAATTTTCCAAGCCCTCTTTCCTCATTATTTTCCCCAGAAATTTCAACTTTCTCTTCCTGATGTTAAGTATAAGTGTCCTTTTTTTTTCCATTACCTTAAAAAATTTCAAATAATTTCATAATTTTATTCTGTGCTTATATAAAATAATGCTTACATACACTTATTACATTAACAACTGCTGGGTTTAAAGCTCATCTCCAGATCTCAAATGGAATGCATCTCTTTGTACCATTGTAAAAGATGCTGAATGAAAGGCTGGTTCATTAAATCACCCCAGAAAATACCATTTTCTCCTCCTGTCATACACTATCTCTTTACAAAAATCAGATCAGAACAAGAATAGAGTATTGCTGCTATGTCTGGACTGGTGCTGCCCACTCCTCACAGTCCAGCTTTGATAGAGTTTGAGTGTGATTATGTGGCCTTGTGGATGATTAATCATTATCTCATCCCCCACAAACACCCCTTATTCCACAGGTGAAACGTTGCTAGTGTCCCACTCTTCTATCGCTTTATGGCAGATGTTTGGACAAGTTACATTTCTTATTTCTTCTAGTTCAGACCTAGGACATGCAAATGACAGCAAATCATCCCCATTTCCTTTGTGTTCCTTTGGTAAGGAGTAGGTCCCACTCAAACATCGTCTTCCCCCAAACTGTTACTTTGTGGAACCAACTCCCAAGAGGATACTTTACTGATAGCTTCCAATTTATTTTTTGCTTCCATTTTCTCTAAAACTTTTTGTTGTTCATATGTTTAGTCCATGGTATTCTCAGAATTTTGGTTGGCTAAAGAATTCATTCTGTGTTTTTTATTAGATTTTATCAGAAGACTTTAGAAATGTGGTTCTACAGAAGGATGCTGAGAATACCATGACCTAGCTACTGCACTTAAATTTGTAGTCATGGTACAGCATCCGCTTGTAGAGCAACATTTCTGTTGCCTCAAGTTTCTTCATCTGTGAGGAGATTGTCTAGCATTCACTGCCATATAGGATGACAAATATGTAACAGTTCAGTACTCTTTTCTTTGTTTCTAACAAATTTTTCCTGTTTCTTAATACTTTACTTAGCTTTCGGAAGGCAATTTTTGCTAAATCAATGTGCCTTCAGATTTCAGTGTTGCATTTTCTGTCCTCTTTTAAAGCACTTCTTAATGATTAACATTTTTGTTCTTGCTTGATTTTGGTGTCTCCAATTTGTAATTCACATGTTAGGCTGTTCCATTTGATGACGGCCATACATTTTCACTTCTTACTGTTGATATTTAGTCTTTTCTTCTAGCTTTTCTTTACTACCTTCTGTAGGAGTTGCTGTAGTTTCCTTTCTGTCTTATCTGTATGTCTAATGTTGGTTAGATTGTTGTTGCCAATAATGAATCCTGGTACAACTTCCACTTCATTTTCCATTTATTTTCATCAGTACCTGTCAAAAAATATATATATATATATGTAAAAATGTATTATATATATATATATATATATATATATATATATATATATATATTCTGTATATTTTGGCAATTTTGGCAGCGTATTTAAACATGTCTGATTAAATAATTTAGACAAGTTGTGTTTATTTATTTTTAATAAAATCCTTTCATAATCACATATAAGCTTTCTTGTTCCATGACAGCAAGAAAGGTACTGAATTATATTTATTCATTTTTATTTTTCCTTAGTACTTTGAATATTTTCCAATATCATCAGCTGTCTTTTGATGGCTAAGATAAATAATTGTGTTGGGCCAAAAAAACTTTTTGCTTTTGTGCTTAAACCGTTAACAATTCAGGCTATGTGCAACGTCACAAACACTGATTTTAAAGATTTATTTTGGACAAATTTGAATGTTGAGCTGTTCATTTTGCTAACAACGATACATACATACATACATACATATATATATATATATATATATATATATATATATATATGTGCGTGGGTGTGTGTGTGTGTAAATATAATCAAATGTGTAAATATAAATAAATGTACGTGTAAGTGTTCACATACAAATAAATATATATATGAATATATGTACCTATACAATGTGCAATAGATAGATTGTCGTCTAAATTATGCAAAAATGAAAATAGCACTGACATCTCATTTTAACAGATATATCTACCAAAATTGCACAAGAATATCTTAAAGTACTAGAGAGTAAATTTATTCAATAAAATTGCCATTGCCTTCAATCACAGCCTCCAGATGGATTCGGAATCTTCTGCAACTCTTCTTGCCTTCAGTTCATCTTTGGTGTTACAAGGAGCTTTTTGGTTTCTCATTCAACTGCATCTCACATAATAATCAAGGGGGTTGCAGTCTGGGGATGTAAGGGTGATGTAGTTGCAGAAATTGTCTGACAGCCATGACTGGTTCTCCTGCTTGTGTGCTATGGTGCAGAGTCCCTTTGCCAGACATAGGGTCTTCTAGCAGCCACCCTCTTGTTCCAGGGCAGCACTATCTCATCAAAGCACTTTATGTAGGCCTTTGTCTTAAGTCTGAGGTCCTCATCAACAAATTCAGGAGTTCTTTTTTTATTAGAATGATCAGCGTGAGTTTTTCGAGCTACCATAACTTCATAATCATCATTAGACCCATCCAATTCTTTCCAAATCATCTACACTGTCCTCAGATTGACACCCAAACACTCTGAAATGTTTGTGTTAGAGCTTCCAGTGCAAATGCCAAGCAATACAGCATGCTGTTTCCAAATTTCTGGCTGAGTGAATTGTGTCATGGTGCTCTTTTTCTCATGCATGGTGCCCAACTGACCCTACTATACTGGGCAGTTGACAAAATCAAAAACAATGTGCAATTAAAAAATAAAAATATGAAATAGCAATGATTTACCCATCGCTCCCTATACGAAGGTCCTTATCAGAAGAATGAGATGGAAAGCTTACTTCTTTCTTCTAAACTAAAAACCATTGTGTGAACGTGAAATTTATGGTTTTAAAAGCCTAAAAACTGCACCAATTATTAAGCTTTTGTCTGCTTTTGAAAATGAACTATTGGATATCATCAAGGGATTAACCTTCTATAAATACAAAAATGCCTTCCAAAAAAATCTTTATAGTATCGTCAAAGACATTAATAAATCTGGTGATATATATGTAAAATCCGATAAAACGGATAATTTTTATAAGTTATCTCCTAAGGACTATGATACATTAGTTAGGGATAGTCTAACCAGAAACTACAAAAAAATTGATACAAATAACTTCAACCAAATAGATAGCATTAACAGTATCAGTAAATCAATTACTGATAAACTATTGATTAGTGATCAGGTCGGCAAACTACAAACTAAGGAAGCCTATGTCTTGTTAAAAGACCATAAACCCGAATTCAAAACTAAGCCATCTACTAGGCTTATAAACCCTACTAGACCGGAAATTGGTAGAATTAGTAAGACCATCTTAGAAAGAACCAACAAATCCATAAAAAACACCCTTGGACTACTACAGTGGGTTAACACAGCTGATGTTATCAACTGGTTTAATAACATCCGATATAAGGGCAACTGTACTTTCATACAGTTTGATATTATCGATTATTATCCCTCTATATCGAAGGATCTTTTCACTTTGGCCTTGGATTTCGCCCGGGAATACTCTAATATTTCTGACAGTGAGGTGGACATCATCATGAAATGCCGAAATTCTGTTCTAATCTACAAGGATGAACAGTGGACCAAAAAGTCTTACAACAACAATTTTGACATTTCGATGGGTTCTCTGGATTCTGCTGAAGCTTCTGACCTGGTTGGATTATTTCTGTTGTATAATTTAAGTGCTTTTGATTGTCTAGATTCTGATAGTGTAGGATTGTATAGAGATGATGGTTTATTAGTTGTTAAAAACTTCACTAAAATTAAGGTAGACCGTATTAGGAAAATGATTCATAGGGTATTTAAGGATTTAGGTCTTAGGACAATAGTCACTACTAATGTTAAACAAGTAGATTTTCTAGACGTCACCCTAAACCTTGTTAGCAACTCTTTCCAACCATATGTGAAGGTTAATTCCAACCCGATATACGTTCATCCAAATTCCAACCATCCCCCTTCAGTTATCAAACATATACCCTCTTCCATTGGATTTAGAATTAGCATTAACTCTTCTAACAAAGATGTTTTTAATAAACATAGTGACTTTTACAATTCTGCACTCAAAAATAGTGGATACAAAGATATCACTATTCAATATAAAAAACCTGTTAACTACAACCATAATAAGAAAAGAAGATCTAGAAAGAGCATCTGGTTCACTCCCCCTTTCAATATAATAATTAAATCTAAATTAGGACGTATGTTTCTAAACCTCATCAAGAAACATTTCTCTAACCCTGAAACTAAACCACTTAGTAAAATATTTAATCCTAATACCCTTAAATTAAGCTATAGTTGTGCAGATAACCTAGAGAAAATAATTAAAAAACATAACAACATAGTCTTTAACAAGTATAGGGATTCAAAAAGCTTGATTACTCAAAAGGTTACTAACAGTAATACTAAATATAATAACACAAATAATAATTTATGTAATTGTAGGTATCCTAATAATTGTCCACTACAAAATAACTGTGGAAATAGTTCTGTAGTCTATCTTAGTACAATCTCAACTATTGAGAATCCAAATATAAAGAAGTTTTACATTGGTAGCACAATGAATACATTCAAAGAACGCTGGCGAGGGCATATGCAATCTTTTAATAACAGTGACTATAGGTACATGACTTCATTGTCCAAGTACTTTTGGAATCTAAAAGAAAAGAACAAAACACCTACAGTTAAATGGACATTGATTAAGAAAGCCCGGACATGTAACTCCCTATATTCCCCATATTACCTGTGTGTTAACAAAAAATTTGAAATTATTAGATTTAAAAACAAGGCTGATCTCTTAAATCAAAGATATGAACTAACGGTTAATTGTAAACACCGTTATAAATTTAACTTATTATAGGGGTCGTACACTTTAAATGATAATGATATGTAGCTGTAAGTTTAATAGATTATAACTTTTATTGCCTGATGGTCAATCTGACGATATGAATGTGTATGGTATAACTACATAATGTTATTCATTTTTCTGTATGTGTATGTATATATATATATATATATTTGTGTGTAGTTATGTGTGTTTGTACTGCGGAATGTGTATGTTTGTATATTAATGTATTAATATGTTGCTAAGTTTTGTATATATATATATATGTATATATGTATTTGTTTGTGTGTATATAGATATATGTGTGTATGTGCGTGTATGTATGTATATGTATGTATGTGTGTGTATGTGTGTGTTTATATATATATATATATATATATATAAAACGTCATAAAGTAAGAAGGTAAAAAGGAGGAGAAGAAGAAAAGAGGTTAAAAATATTGGTGTATATGTGTATGTATGTGTATTTGTAGATGTGGGTATGTGTGTGTGTATATATATGTGGTATGTATCCATATATGTATGTATATATGTATTTTTATGTGTGTATATATGTAAGTGTCTGTATGTTTATGTAGTTGTATATATATGGATGTATGTATGTGTGTATATGTATATATATATATGTGTAGGTGTATGTGTATGTATGTGTATGTGTATATATATATGTGTGTGTGCATGTGTATGTATGTATGTATATGTATGTGTAAGTATATACATATATATATGTATGTATATATATATATATATATATATGAGTATATGTATGTCTATGTGTATGTATATATATATATATGTATATATGTTTGTATGTGTATTGTTATATTGTGTACCTAAATTTATTTACATATATTTATGTTGGTATGAATGTGTTTTTATATATGTATGTTAGGATACGTGTATTTTTGTGTTTGCATGTATATCGAGGTATGTCTATGCCTATGTATGTGTATGTATGTATGTTTATATATGTTTTTGGTTAAATGTTGTTGTATTTATGTGTATGTATGTATATATGTGTATTTGTTATTATAGATAGGTATTTTTATGTATATATTTATGTATATGTATATTTCTGTATGTGTGTATGCATGTATGTATATGTATGTATATATATATATATATATATATATATATATATATGTGTGTGTGTGTGTGTATATGTATGTATGTGTATGTATATATATATGTATATGTGTGTATGTGTTTACTTATGTAGGTTTGCAGTTGTATATATGTATGTTGACACCTACTGTATATGAAATTGTTTATGTGTACGTGTAGGTAGGGAAACTTGGGTATGTCATTACGGCCACATGGGTTAGTATATGTGTGTATATATGTTTATATTTGTGTATTGCTGTGTGTATATATGTATTTATATGTGAGTATGTGTACACATATATGTGTGTATATTTGTGGGTATATATGTGTATATATGTATGTATGTGTATTTGTACTTGATATCATGGAGATATATACGTATGTGTAGATATTATGGTGTGTATGTATGTATGTATATTTATGTATGTGTGTGTGTGTATATGTATATATATATATATATATATATATATATGCGTATATGTGTGTGTATGTGTGTGTGTGTGTATGTGTGTGTGTGTGTGTATGTATATATATATATATATATATATATATATATATATATGTATATGAGGTGGACATCGTAGTTACCGATGGGTGTTGACTTTGATGTCCGATTTTATATTTACATACACTATTTTAATATATTAAATAATATTATTTTTAATCATTTTTATCTTTGTATATTTACTCGCTTAAGTTAGATTTCAATAGGTTGTTAACATTCATGTAATGACATTTTCTGTCTTAAATATTTATCGGTTGTGGTATCCAATTGTCTGGGTCAATGTCTGTGGATAGTGTGTGCATGTATTTATAGGTATCTATGTGTATGGAAAGTGCATTCACTTTTAATTGTGTATGTATGTACGTGTGTGTTGGTTTCCCTTCCCCCACTTCCCCTTTTTTTCATGACAGACCGTGAAGATGTTCTCTTTCTTGTCTCTTTTTGTGTGTGTATATATATATATATAAATATGTCTTGGTGCTTATATATTAGAATCTGATTGCACTTGTTTTACGTGTGAGTTTAGGACCCCATTCACACACTATTAGGAATAAAATGTATACATTGTAAAAGGACCGGATATTAAATTAGCTAATGTAACTTCAATGAAGAAATAAATTGAATAACATATATATTTCTTCTTTTCTCCTCAGTAATTTTATAGTTGTAAACTTAATAGTGAATAAATTTTAAATTTTGATTTTGTAATTAGCAGTTTTAAATTTTAATATTAAATTTTATCATATAATTTAGTAATCATTGGTTGGAATAAATTCTTTTTTAATACTACCTATATTTTAAACATCTGAATAGATATTATAACATGACTTCATTATCAAGCTTTTTGAATTTTCCTATACTTGTGTTTTGATTGGTCCATCTAGCCTTTGTAACAACGTTTTCCCCTTGCGAAGGATTGTTAATTAATTTGAAACTTTTAAAACCATTTATTTTACATTCCACGTCATCACTTGATAAGACACCGAGAGTGTTGAAACAAAATGGCTATTTTTGTAGTGATTTTATAACATATTTATGTTATAAATTTTTTTAAATAAATAATTATATATATATATATATATATATATATATATATATATAATTGTGAACTCCCCTATTGTATTTGACAAATGAGAGTCAAGCAGCTCAGTTCCTAGGAACCAACAGCCCAGACACCAGCACATATGATTTGATTATAGTGGTGAAGGCTTTGTGTACAACCAACCACACTTTTTGAAGGGCCGAAGACAGAGACCTGGTGCACTACATGCCACAAGTTCCTCAAATGATCCTCTGCAGGTTTTGAATGCAGAGTTGTCCTTCTTGTAGACCAGTTGCCATCCAAGGCTATAGAACCCAGTCTGTCCTGCTATTTACCCATAGATGGAGAGAGAAGAGGAGAATTAATACCTAAGTGAATATAATGTATTTGACTAGAATTTGAACTCAACTTTCTGATTCCTCAATCCGAGCTGCTTATACACTACTTCACCCTGCCTCCTATGTATGCACACACACACACACATTTATGTATGTATCTCATTCTCTCTCTCTCTTTCTCTCTCTCTCTCTCTCTCTCTATATATATATATATATATATATATATATATATATATATATATCATTTACAAATTCACATGTCTCTTAAGTAATTGTGTTCCTACCAAAACAAATTCATAAATAATTATATTAGATATACTACAACATGCCTAGCAAGAACACTCATGTTATATCTCTCTGACCATAGCTCATTTAAATAAATACACATGGAGACCTACTAAGCTTCATTTGCAATATACTAGTTGACAATTCAAATATAATTGCCTCGTCCACATGTAAAAAAGGCTTAAAATGATGGAAGCATTATTAATAAAAAAGAAACCAACACTCAATAAGATCAACTATGAATAAATAAAAAATTCCTAGAACTCTAGATACATACATAAAACAATCCATACATTCAGTTAAATGTAAAAATCATATCATCCTTGATAATGGCTAAAAGTATAGCTGAATGAACATTTAGACAATTTCTACATAACTTATGTCCAAAAAAGAAGAAAATTATAAGAATATAAGAAACATTAAATAAAAAACTTAACCACAATACTTTATCAGTCATTTTTAATGAAACTTGTGGGATTGCTGCTCAAATGCACAATTATATATATGTATGTATGTATTGCTTTTTATATATGATTGTATCAGTTTGTATAGTTTTTTGACAGATGGAATTTTGGTGTTTGTAAAATGAATAAGTCATACTTTATCCATTTCTTCTGCTTGCAGCATTAGCAGCGTGTGCAAATCGAGCTTTTGGGACATGTTCAAAAGCATTTATCAAATTAGAATCCCTTGAAAGTTTGGAACCTGCTCAGAAGCAACAATTTGAGGATCTGGCCTTTGAAATTTTTACCAGGTAATTCCTTTGTGATCATCCACACTTTTGCATTTGTTTTGTTACAGTATGAATACATAGCTCCATACATATATTCAGTGGTTTATATATATATAACAGCCTAAAGTAACATAACATAAACTTTGTACTTCCTTTATATAACTTGCACATATAGACACACATTTCACACATTTATATATAAAACTTATGTAATAATGAATAAATATAAAATATATATTATATAAGAATAAATATATATATTTATATTTTATATATATTTTATATGATAAATGATTATTTATATATTATATAATAATAAATATATATTTATATATATTACATTGTTATATATTTTATATTTTTACTATGTATTAAATGATAATAAATATATATTATCAAAAATAAATATAATATTTTCATATATTTTATATTTTTATTATATAATTATATAATAAAAATATAAATTATATTACAATATATTATATAATAATAAATAAATATGAAATGAAATATTTATATAAACATAAATACAACATTAAAAATGTTTTTATCTGATTTTCTTAATGCATGCATCTTTGCACGTGAAACCCACAAATTGATTATTTAGCCCCTGAATTTTTTCTTAATTACTGTGTATAACCTTATCTCTTCATTAATTTCATACATATAACTATATATAGTTATATCAATCAATCCATACCTTACTGATTAAAAATAGCATTTATCCCTTGTTTTCTTTTTAGGATTGAGTTTCCAGTTCCTTCTAAAGTCTTTTCCTTCTCTTTCTCTCCCAGAAGTGGCTCCTTGCATCTTGGTGTTATTATCATCTTGCTTGGGTTGGTGCCACTTATTCTGTAACCCTTTACCATGTGTGGCTCTTGGGCCACGTACAGGGTGAATGTCATTGTAAAAGAAAAATCTGACACAACAAATATTTATTTCTCAACATAATCTCCTTTATTGCTAGTGTGGTGAATTAACAACAGAGATAGAACATTATACAGGGAACATTTCAGATCAAAATTCCACTACATGTCAAGCTGCACACTTATTGATGCATTCTTGTATGCATAAATTCTTCAAGCTGAACCTGGCTGTATTTTACACAATATCAAAATTCACATTAGCAAATTAACAGCTTTTATTGGTTTTCATCAACCAAGGGTGTATTGCTGCTAACCAATCAAAAATGACCACTTTGCAAATGAATTTAAATTTTGAATTCAGCCTAAGGATAGCCATATGAACCTACTGTTTCATTTAAACAAGCCTGACAAATATAAGATAAAGTGTGGGGAATTGTCCATTTATACTTTTGCCAGGTAATTTCAGCATTGAATTTCCAGACATATTCAGGGGGCATAGAAAGTGTATCTTGTATAAATATGTAAAAAATGAAGAGTCAATTGTTGGGGTGTTTTCATGTAATCGGAATGCTTTTGTGTATTTTGCATAAATACATAAACAAAGAACAGTTGGATGTTGGGGTGTTTTCATGTTATTTACATTATTCAGACTGTTATCCTCATCCTCATTGCCATATTCACAATGCTCTGACCTTCTTCAGGTGATTGGAATTTCGAATCAAAACTTTTATTTCATTCACCGGGATAGATTGTTCTGGTTCCACACACCATGCCTCTTCCAGATGTCTCAGTTATTTTCCTTTAACTCAACTCTCCAAGTTTTTTGCTTCACCACTGGTGTAGCCTGGTATGGAACTCACAACTCTTTGGGTCTAGTCATTGGATCTAACCAATGTCTTTATCCACTGGGCCATGTGTCCGAATATGGTAAATAATGTAAATAATCATGATAGCCCATTTCTGAGATATAGAGAGATGTTTTCATGTTATCATAATGCCTTTACATGTGTATCTTGCATAAACGGAGAGCAGTCAGATGTTGACGTATTTTCATGTAATCAGAATGACTTTCTTATCTGTTGTATCCAACTAAGCTTATAAATGCATATTTATTCTCTAAACTTGTCTATTGTTCAAGCTGGGCTCAGCAAAAACAATCAAGTAAAGATTGTTTCTTTGACATTTAGCATCTGAGTGACATAAAACTTCACATTGTAATGTAGAATGTTAACATTCCAATGGCAGTAAAAATGAACAGATTAAAAAAATATGGAAATGAAGAGCAAGGAGAAAGAAAAAAATATATAATTACAGTCAAGTAGCACCCCCCCCACCCCAAATAAAAATGCTGGGGGTTATAGTTTCTCAATCTTCAAAGCATTCAAGGAATAAAAGAAACTTGTACAATAGTAATTTATGGTCAGCATTTTTTTTTTTTTTTTCCTTTGCTCTTTGTAATATTTTTAAGATGTCCATTTTTACTGCAATCATAAAATTTTATACCCCCAGAAAAATACTTCAATGTTAACATTAAAGAAGCAGATTAAATGTAGTATATTTTTGTCTAGATATTCATAAAATTGAATTCAAGCCAATGGGCAGGCATCTAAATTTAGTGTAGCTCTTTAAACCTCATCTTAATCAATATTTCCCTGTTCATGTATGCGTAAGTAAGTATATATATATATATATATATATATATATATATAGGTATTTCCAAAGATTCACTAAAATGCCCCAAACTTAATCAAAACAAATTTTATTGTCAAAATCTTTGTTATTATTAAGAGAAAAGACTAAAGAATTTTTGATTATTCAGAATCTTCAAAATTTTGAGTAAATTTTTTTTTTTTTTGCAACTATGGGTGATCATAAATTAGTATAAGAAATTTTAGTGTTTTTGTAGTGAAAAGCACATTGGTTTGGAAATGCTTGCAAAAATCAAATAACTGTCAGATTTTAATAAAATTTTCAGGCTGTATTCACAAATGAATGAAATTATTTTTGAAACATTTCTGTTTTAGAAAATCTTGGCAAAAATATTTTTTTACATCTGTTACCCCCACCATTTATTTAATTTTATGAAATTTTGAGAAATTAATTTTTGTATGGTTTAATGCTTATATTAGTTATAAGCACAAGTCTGTGGAGAATTTAAATCATCATCTTTTTTTTCAACAGGACACCAGTTATACAAAATCTGCTTTGAATCATAAAATAAAAAATGCGATAAAACTAAGACATTATTTAATTAGAAAACCTTTAATTGCTTATATGAATAAGATATATTATAGGCACTATTGTCTGAAGAATTTTTTTTTGATGTATAATGAATTTTTAAAAGAATTGTTTTCATTTTTAAAATTTTTATTAAAATAATTTATAAAGTTTTAAATCTTTTAAAATTCTGTATTAATTTGTAATGGTTAGGTGATATTGTTATTAAGTAAAAACTACATTTACTAGGCATAAATAGAAAAGCTTACTACAATTCAATTATGTTTGGTATTTTAAAAAGGATTTTGAATATTTTTGTGCGCATAAACGTGACAATTTTTGTAAATATGGATGTCCATACACAACATTATCAGAAAATATGACCAGTAGCTATAATATATTTAAAGTCAAAGTACCTAAAATTCAATAAAACAGTAGATTACTTAGAATATTTTCTTAAATTTGTAAGATTACTGGGTAGTTAAAAATATATATATATATATATATAAGAAAGGCACTCATGTTATATTCATCAAATATTTTTTACAGATATGACCCCCATGTAAAAATTTCAGATAGACTATATATGTAAAAGGACAATATGAATAAAGACAAAAGGAAAACTTATCTTAACCAATGTGTTTCATCCTCTTAGGTAGTTTATCAAGGCAAATGCAAGGATTTTATTTGGTGACAAGTATTTATGTACAAGAGCAATTTTTTGCACTTGTATATAAATACTTGTCTTGTATATAAATACTCTTGTATATAAATAGTTGTCACAAAATAAAATCCTTATATTTGCCTTGATAAAGTCTCCCAGAAGACAAAATGCATCGGCTAAGATAAGTTTTCCTTTTGTCTTTATCTATTTTTTACTTTTGAAAATATACTCTATCAGAAATTTTTGCATACACATACATGCACACACACACATGCACATTTCATTGAATACGACAGACAAGGTGCTTTGATTTAATTAAAATCAAAGCACCTTGTCTGTCATAATCAATGAAATGTGCATGAAAGAAGGATTGCTGTCTAAATACACAAATTATATATATATATATATATATATATATATATGACTATGAGTGCCTCTTGAGCTTTGTACTGAGTGCACTTTATTACATAAAAATATAATGTGTGGTACATATAATATCCTGAAGTGTGTCTTGATAATTCTGTAGCCTGGCATTGTTAGGAGTTAAATTTTGATCTAAAATTTTCACTGTATAATGTTTAATCTCTGTGGTCTATTGAAAAGTCCCATTCACTGTCTTCCTTTCTTGATACAAAGTTGAATCTTTTTGGAAGCATGTTGAGAAATATTCATTTTGCAAAATAAATGCTTCTTTTCATTATTAGGTTGAAGACTTATTGATATTGACCTATGTATAAGTAGCCACACACACACACATATACACACAAAATAGTGTGTGTGTGTGTTTGAGAGAGAGAGACAGACAGACAGAGAGAGAGAGAGAGACAGACAGACAGACAGACAGACAGACAGACTTGGCTTATATATAAACATTCCTTCCATTATTTAACTGGAAATTGGTATCTGTGTGAAATTATCACCCATTTTTGTGTGCAATTTTCTTAAGAGGCAATAAAAGAATAAACTTGTTTGCTTGTAAATCACCTTCCTATTATTATACTTTGTTTTACTTACTGGAGACCATGGTGTCAAGTGATTGTGGGTGGCTGATGCAGTAAAACATTTGATACCCACTTCTTTGATCTTTAGGGCGTGTGAATGCAGGCAAAAATGTGCCCCATTGATTTATTTGCTGGTGGCTGCGGCAGCATATAAAAAAGCCAACAAAGAATAGTCATTTTTGTTATGACTATTTTAACAACAAAAGGAGAGTTGCTTGACACAATTTGATCTAATAAAGTAGTCAGTAGTGTCAGAGTCAAGTTAAACATAAAAGATTTGTGGAAAATGATTCAGCAGTTTTATAGCTTTTACAACAGAAACAGACAAATCAGAACAATCACATACACACACACTGACCTATCACATACACATACTTGACAGCACACATACACATGCAGACCTATCTGTTCGTTGTTTTTGTTTAGCAGCATATCAACCATTTGCAGATTATTTTATGCCAAAATCAAAATATTTTGTATGCAATTTTATCTTATTTTTCGAAATAATAATGGTTTACTGACGCAAGTCATTTCTAAGTAACCCATAGCTGGGGGAAGAAGAAGTGGATTCATACGTTTCCAAATGTTAGTTGCTTGTAAGTGAATATAATGAACCCAACTGGAATTGGAACTCAGCTCTCTGATTAACAATTCTGAGCCATGAGACATTACACCACCCGCACATCCAAGCTAACAACACCTGATATTTCCAAGCCATCACCCATCTAGGTACTGACCAGGCTCAACGTTGCTTGACTTCAGTGATCATAAGGGAGCCAATGTCTCTCTGTGTACAGCCATTAATAAAGAATCAAGATTTACATCATGTCATACGTGGTACCAAACCCATTCAGAAATATCTAGACTGTCTACTTTCTCAAATCAATGATTAAAAATGAATTTGAGCAAATGAAGCCTGTAGTCCTTAGTAAGGACCACTTTTCTCTGAACCTTGTAGACTGGTACTATAGATCCACTATGGACTGTTGTTATGGAATCACTGAAAAAGAACTGCACCAAATGACAGAAACCACATCACTTGAGGACTTTTAACAGCAACAACAACTATCATGGATAGCACATATAATTTGAGGAGTAAATAATAACTTCAGATGTTGACATTTCAAACTACTTCAAACCAAATGTCAGAAAGGAAGCCCCCTCCCTCATCAATACTGGAAAGAGTGATAACAGTTACTGGACTTGAGAAATCTATTTTCCTGAAAAAGCTGTTTTAATAGAAAGATTTTAGAAATTTCAACCAATGATAGCAATGGCTGCTCAGTTAATGAATACCAAATCTTTCCTTATAAGGAAATGGTTAATATTACCATTACAGAATATTTTTGCATTCTTATTGATTATGGATGTATGTTTTTGTTAACCCTGTAGATTCACTTGTGTAGGCCTACAACCTCAACATACTAGGTGTTACTGATGTGGTTTCTGTAGCAAGTAGGTTTTTCACAGGGTGGAGCTATTTAGACCCATAAACAAGTGGTTTTGAATTCAGAGTTGTCCTTCTCCTGGAGATGTTGCCAACCAAAGCCAGGGAACCATGTCTGCTCTGTTATTATCCCCAAGTTGTGGGGGAGAAAAGATGGATTCATATCTTACTCAAAGGTATTTGGGCAAAAGAGAATGCAATAGCCTTGGTCGGAATTTAAATTTGACACACCAATTCCACTTTCTGTGTTATAACCATTATACTAATAACCGTCTGTATTTTGAATATCTCAATTATATTTTCTTTTTTTTTAAATACATTCATTGTTCATTGTGAAATTAACTTAAGAATAAATTAATAGGCTTTATCAAAATTTAAAAAAAAACTGTTCTTTAAGCTGCATAGTTTTCTTTTTAATTCTCCCATTTTTATTTATTGGGTATTATGACACATACTTGTATACAGTTTTATACATATATATATATATATATATATATATATATATTATCATGTTAAACATTATTTTTAGTGGGTACTCGTATTTGAGTAGATGCTCTGTTTATTTATTAAACAGTATATTTATTTATTTTCATCCAACGGCGTGAATGTTTGATAAAGAAAAAGCTCAAATTTTTATTTGATAATATTTCTCAAACATTGAGACTGGTAGATGAAAATAAATAAATGTACTGTTTAATAGATGAATGGAGCACCTATTCAAATATGAGTATCCACTAAAAATAATGTTTAAAGTGATAAAAAATCTATTGGTTAAATAAATATTCATTACTTTCTTTAGAAATAAATGTGTATGTATAATAAGCCCACCTGGACCACTTTTTGCTTTAATTATATATATATATATATATATATATATATATATATATATATATATATATATATATATATATATATATATAAATGAATAAAAAGACAAGAGGAACCTATTCTTAACCAATACATTTCATAATCTGAGGGACTTTATTAAGGCATATGTAGGATTTATTTTATTGCATATGTTTATATACAAGAGCAAGGATGTCAGTGGTTTATCAAGGCTTTTAAATTTAAGAATGCTCATGAATATTCATCAGGTGGTTGAAAGGTCAGTCAAAATATATGGAGGACACAAAGTGCCATAATTCAAAGTCTGGTAAGACAAAAGTAAGCAATTATATTCAAGAAATATTTTTTTCTTTTTTGATAAATGAATATTGTTTAAATTTTGATTAGATTGTTATGGTTTATATATATATATATATCCTTATATCATCATCATCATCATCACACACACACACACATACATATATATATATATATGTATGTATGTATGTATGTGTGTGTGTGTGTGTATTTAGGCAAATTCTCTTTTAGGCATGTCTGATTAAATAAATAACAGAAATTATGTCTGCTAATTTTTAACAAAATCCATTCATACCCACAAATAACCTTCCATGTATTGATGTTAAAGGATGGGAGAAATGTGCTATAGCTGTTTAAATTTTTTCAATTTTTATTTCCCAAGCACATTCAATCTTCTTCAATGATCATCTTCAGAGGTGCAAGTAGTCTATATATATATATATATATATATATATATATATATATATATATATATATAAATATGTAATGAAAAACAAATCACTTTAATGTACCATTACGATAATTTATTTCACCTAAATCCTTTTTTAAGGATTCAGGATCATCAGATAAATCTTCCAACAACGAAATGGGAAAAAAATGGGATTAGAAATTGGTGGGTAGTGTAATTTTTGTAATTTAATAATTTTTATATATATATATATATATATATATATATATATATAATGATGTTTTTTGTCTGAATTTGTTGGATAAAGTATTATCCTTATTTATATTATTTACAGTCAGACTAATATCCTCATCTTTGTTGTTATTATCACAACATTTTGGCTGTTGTGCCGTTTAGCCTTCTTTTGGTATCTGCTGATCCAGGTCATCTTAAGGGAATTTCTAACTGCACTTTTATTTAATCTACAGGAATAGATTCTTCTGACTCCACTGCTATGTATAGGGACATCTCATCTCATTCCTTTTTTTAAATACTGCTCAGTTATTGCTAGTCTTATTTTCATGGAGTTTGAGTCTATATTTCATCAAATTAATGACCCAAAGCATTAATCTTCTAGACCATAGACTGAAGGAGACTAGAGGGAACAGCTGCTGGAACATTATGATAATAACAAAAGAGATGAGGATATTAGTCATTAATTATATCTTGTTATGATTTGTCATTGTTATAAGAGAGCGACTGGATTTATTGAGGAATGCAGATCAAAGTAACACAATAAAGAACCAAATCTTAAAGACGGGGATATTAGTTCAAGCAAGTCGCTAAACATCCAAATAAAACGATCTTTCTTATTTAGTGTTTGTATTTTCTTTAATTTTCTGAATGTTTTATTGTAGGCACAGTCCAAAAGATTCAAAATCTAATCAAGTGGATTGTCCAAGTTGTGCATCAAGTATGCCTGATTGGTAAGACACTGTCGTTTTTTTTTCCTACTTCTCATTTTCCATGCTGTTAGCCTTTAAGCCAAATCTACACTTCTATATACTACAGCTAGCTGATGTTTTATCTGAAACCTTTGGGATTTGGAATACTTCAAATTTCAGAATGGTAGTACCAATACCCAGTAGAGAGTAGATAATTAAATTATACTCAGTGATAGCTGCAGCTCTTCTTTTTATGTTAATGTTTACCCAATACAAGGCCCAAGTGCCACTAAAAGTAGAGGATTAATGAATGGAGTTGTTTTATATACATATAAACTGTAGATTATGTGGTACTGATATATATATGATAAATATAGTTTTAAGGTATGCTATATTTATGGGTTAAAGTGCTCAATGTCAGGGATATGGCATATGTAAATAGAAAAGACGATATTGAAGTCAAAACTCAGCAGCGACAATCTGTTTCATGCTTATACACAATCGCCAAGCAATAATACACATGGCCTGATGATTGTGTATAAGCATGAAACAAAATGTCACCGCTTGGTGTTGACTTCAATGTCCACTTTATATATATATATATATATATATATATATATATATATATATATGATGTCACACATAATGATAAATGTAAATGTTGTTTAATACTGTTTATTATAAACGGAGCATTTACTTAAATATTTGTATCTATAAAAGGAATGTATAGACATAAAAATATCTTAAAATATATATATATATATATATATATGTATGTATAAAAGTTTAATGGTCAGAGTTGAATCAAACCAGGAAACAGTAGTATTAAAAAGTGCTCAATACACGTGTGACAAAAAATAAAATAAAAAACTTAAGTTAACTTTTAAGTTATATATATATATGTGCACAGTGAGTAAAGACTTCATATTGAAAGGTGTTTATTCTGATTTATTAAATTCTAGATCAGAGTTGTTTTGTAATGTTTCATATTTTGAATACCATTTGATTGTCTTTTCATTGTGTCATGCAGAGAAATAGTTTCTTTTCGATGTACTCAACCTTCATTTTTTTTCTTCTTCAAAAACTTGTTTTCACATAGAATCATGTCCAACAGCCAGAAGCTGATGTACCATAGAGTTACATTTATTACTATAATGAAAATAAATCATTCTTATAGCAGTAAATGTTTATATTTAAAAATGCACCAAAGCAGACAGAGGCCAGGTTCATAAAGTTCCTGTTATGAGAAAGAGAGAAAATAGAAACTAGGCAGTAGACATTAAAACCCATTAGCATAATTAGTTTTCACTTGACTGGAAGCAACTCAGACCAATTAATAGATAAGAACCTGAAATTGGATGAGGTCTTTGTAAAAGACAAGAGACAACACAAAAATATTTCATCAGAAATTAACAGTTTGTTAAATGCAAATCAAACTTGAATTCTGATCACCTCATTTATCTGAATGGCAAGTAGGCATTTTTTTTGTTTTTGTTTTTCTGGTTTATATATAGATACACATGAAACCTAATTGCGAACATCTTTTTTCTGTTTCTTCTGGAATTAAAGTAAAAATTGGATTGTTAGATTTCTCTTTCTTTAGTCCTTTGTTAGTAGGAGGGAACATTGTCACAGCATTAGTAACATGAAGTTATCAAACAAACCATTTAAAATATAGATATATCATTTATCTGTCTATTTTTCTGAGACGAAGTATTGTAATGATTTACACTATTAACCTTGTTCAGACAGTTGTCCTTATCTTTATTGACAGATTCATGATATTTCGACCATTTTACACTCCAGCCTTCTTCAGGTGATATTTGTTGGAATTTTGAACTGAACCCTTTATTTAGTCAGTGATGGGGGTAGATTGTATTAATTTTACATGACATGCTTTGAATATCTCAGTTTTAGTTAATTCCTCTTGATAACGCAAGCTTGTATGGATATATGTTGATTTCATTGATATGGAATAATTCTTCAAATAGGCAATTTATTATGAAGTTATGCCAGTAAGGTAGAAATGGTTTTACTATTTTTATTATCAGTTTATTTGATAATGTGAATCTTTTTAAGTACTTTATTGGTTATCAGGTCAAGGCTGAGGTTAGCCTATCGACAAACATCACTCAGAATTTAAGGTTCCTTTTTTTTAGAATTGTAGTATAAGACGGCCTCTAATTTTTAATGATAATTTTGGGGATTTAAAGGTTGTCTTATACATGGAAAAATATGGTGTGTGTGTATATATATATGTGTGTGTGTGTTGATGTGCTGTATATAACATTCTAATGTTTGTCAATTTCTTTTGTAGGGCAAGCATTTGTGCCAGTTGTGATGCAAAGTATCCGCCATGTATTGTAAGTGGCCGCACCATTCTTGACTACCATTACTGGATGTGCAATCACTGTAAGCACAGGGCATATGAATCTGAGATTCTGCAGCGACAGACATGCCCTCTTTGCCATTCCCCTTTCTGAACCTGACACTCTATAACATTTTCCTTCTGTCATATCCATTTTGAAAATATTGTGTTTGAACCTTTTTTTTTATTCCATCCATTTCTGCTCAGCTTTCTAACACAGCAGTCATTTGTTTCTTTAAAAAACAAACTCATACAGAAATACAAATTCATACTTAGATAAATTTGTTCCCCATATCATTTATAACATTTTTTTGTTTTTATTATTTAAAGGCTGATGCGTTACTTTGTATATATTGCCTTATTTAAAACTTCTAGCAGCACTGTACTCATTTTGAGGTCAGTGAAAATAAAAAAATCGAAAACTTTTCAAAGAAGTGAAAGCTGTTGACTTTAATTCCTTCAGTGTTATTGCCTTCTTTTATGTAAAATTGATTGTCATAATAAAATTATCACAAATAATATATAACAATTTTTTTAATATATATACAAGGTGTATAAAAAACAATTTTACAAACTTTTGGGGTAGATTCCTCACACCAAAACAAAAGTTCCTATAAACATATGTCTACAAATCCTTCATTTTTGAGTTAAGTTTAAAGAAAGTTTATGGCAGATGTTGCTGTATTGCTATGTAGACTAGGTTACATTTGTCATTCATGTACATTTTTGGCTAGTCTGTCTTCAACTTTTAATGTGTGTAGTAGTGAGTTAACTAAGAAGTGTTCCCCTTAACAAATTGCAGGATATTCATATCGTGAGCAGGCAGATATGATTTTTACATATGTCCACACGAATGGTAATGGATGCAAGGCTACATGGCTGTATCAGATTGCATTTCTAGACTGAAGGCAGCTGAGTGAACTAACCTTTACTGCTGTTTATCATCGCATTGTTGAGAAAATATTCGTGGTACCACAAATTATGGATTGAGGAAGACCAAGATCTGCTCGAATGTTTGACCATGATGAACACATTCTACAGGCTGTTGCAGACAATCCAGGTATCTGCACATGTCAAGTGGTTCTAGCATGTTGGACATCTCATAGTGCCACATGGAGGATACTTCAAGAGCAGCTCCTGTATCTGTATCATTTGCAATGTGCACTGGGTCTTTCGCCCTCTGATCACTCACAACCAAAGAACTTTTGTCGATGTACACACATATATATATATATATATATATGTATATATATTCTGAGTATGACTTAAAAAAGTCGAAAGCTTGAATCATATTGCTTTTGTTATTTGTAATTTGTAATTCTTATTTTTTTTCTTTAATTTTATTTTAATAATAATAATAATAATAATAATAATGATATATATATGTGTGTGTGTGTGTGTGTGTGTTATGAAATGGATTGTCTGACAATTATTTAATATATTTTTTGTTTAGACGTTATTTTAATAGATACAATTTATTTAAGTAAAAACTCTGTTTTTTAAATAAACAGTATTAATTACATTTACCGGCCTGAATGTTTGAGAAAATTTCATAGTAAACATGTGTTCTCCAACAGTTTATTTAAAAAACGGTATTTACTTAAATAAATTGTATCTATTAAAATTATGTATAAACAAAAAATATATATATATATATGTACATCAATGCTTATTATAGTGGATACTCATATTTGAAATAAATGCTATGTTTTTAGTGTGCTCTCTGCTAGGGATCGAACCTGTATCGCCATTTGTAGGAGAAACCACTATTTGATTTGGCATGCTTTAAAAATTGGCTGCAGAGATAATCATAGTTCAGAAAGTTTCCATTTTCCCTTTTAATGAAATAATATAATAACGTCTAAATTGATAAAAATGTTGGATTAAAAGTAAATCCATTAATTCTTTTAAATTTTTTAAGCTTTTATTGCCTTGCTTGGGATAAAATGATTGAAAAAAATAACACATGTATATATATATATATATATATATATATATATATATATATATATATATATATATATATATATATGTGTGTGTGTGTGTGTGTGTGTGTGTTATTTAATAACAAAGAAAACAAAATAATAATAATAATAATGTAAATATGAAAAAAGAAAAATTGAAAATCTTGCCAAATATTATCTTTAGGCAAAGGTGTAGCACTTAACTGGGATGTTAGGAGATTGGAAAAATTCAGTATAAAAAATCTTGGACCATTTGGAAAAAAATAAAGGACGCTAAAAACAATAACATTAGTCTGGGTTTGTAAGGTTATGATCATATATCTGTATTCTGTATAAGAATGATAGAATAAATCCTTTTTCCAAAATGATATTTTATTATGTAATAACTTGATTTATTATTCTGTTTTCTTATAAGATTATTATTACTAAAATCAGGCTGAAATCACCAGTCCCTATTTGATCACCAAAGTTAAGCAATGTTAAGCCTAGATGCATGACTGCTTGGGAATATCAAGTGTTGTAAACTTAGATGTGTGGGTGGTGTAATGGAGAATGACTTTGAGTTTCAATTCCAGTTGGGTTTGTTATATTCACTTACATGCAAAACCCTTTTGAGAAACGGTATGAATTCACCTCTTCTCTGCCAGATATGGGCTAATTAGTAACACTTTTATCACTAAAACTATTATTATCTCAAAAAATAAAATAAAATTTTGTAAAAAATATTTACATTTCCGCATAGAGGTTGATATACTGTTAAACTAAAACATCCACCTGCTAATTGGAGAGGTAAGTTCCAATTCCTGTTATATTCACTTACTCACAAATACTATTGGGAGAGACATAACTTCACCTCTTCTCCTCCCAGCTATGGGTTAATTAGTAAGACTTGTATCACAAAATCATTATTATTTCCCCCAAAATTCTTACAATCTAAAAATATTTTCTAGCTTTAAATAACTGCAAAGGGTTAATAACATAGAAAACGACTCAATTAAACAGCATCAACCCTGGTCAGTACTTATGTGGTGAACTGCTTGGGAACACTGGATACTGTTCCTACAATCTGAAATATGTTTTGGCTTTAAATAACCCACAAAGGATTGATAAACCATAAAAAAAAAACAAATCAATCCTGATATGAAGATATTTTCCATATATGTCTACATCAAATACATAAATATTAATGAGTCAAAATTTTTCAATAATACTTTATAAAAGATTGATAAACATTATTGGATTTAAAGTTCCTCTGTGTCTTATTGTTGCTTTTGGAATGTTTTCAGATTACTCAAACTTGAATGGTGTAATAAAAAGTAACAATAACCTGATGAAAAACTTGCCCACCAGAATTAGTGAAAATTCTTGGAATTTAAATTAAAAGTACAATCAGGCTGTTATTATTTTAATACCAGTTTATTGCATCTTGTTTTTTATTGCCTTTTTATCACAATCTGGCTAATTTAACCTCTCATCAACAAGAGAGAAACAGAAATTTCTTTTTTAGTTTCAACAAAATAATTTTAAAGTCACAAATTTCCTGCATTAGGTCTAAGACTCTTTATTACTGTAACAGTTTTCCTTTGATATTTATTCCTTACAAAGCTCTCTAAGGATTTTGCATTCATTTCTTTACTATCAAATATTCTAACAAGGCACAAAATATAATAATAGTAATAAGAATGAGGTGCACATTAAAACAAGAAAGAAAAATAACAAAAAAGAGGGTTAACAAAAAATGACATTACTGTAAAACAATAATATCCAATTAATGAAAAAGTAACTAAATGTGTTTATCAATCCCCTCTCATCAGAGAGAATAAGAAATGTGTACAGTGACTAAAATAAACACCAAAGTTCAGATGTTATATAATAAATATATAACAATTACAGGATAGTTATATTTAAGTCTAACAACCACTTCTTCTGCTTACAGAAGGATGGCTGGCAGGATTCAATATAAATAGACTCCACATTCCTCAGTACCAAGAATATGTCTTGGTTATAGGATTGGGAACATTAGTTGTTATTTAATAAATATTCAAGCCAGTTGCATTAATACAACTATGTTAATTGTCTTAAGTTGTTTGAATTCAGAGATAATGTTTTATTCTAGTTTCATGCTTGCTTTAATGGGTGAAAGGATGTCAATCTAGAATATAGTCAAAAATTGTCAAAAATTAATAAAGAAAACATTTCCTCTTGAAATTCAGATAGCTTAATCTTATAAGCTTTTGCAATGAAGTCATTTTGCAGTTACTTTTTGTTTTTCCTTATCAGTGTTCAACCAATAAAGCTCAAGAGCCACTCAAAGTAGAGACTTATAGAATGAGCCACGTGATATGAATGTAAGAGTAAGTGGGAAATGAGGATTATATGGATATAATTCAGTATCTGTCTATATTTCTGAGATGAGGTATTATGTACACTATTTACATTATTTGGTCTATTGTCCTCTTCTTTGTCACCATATTTATTACAATGTTTCAGCCGTTGTATGCTCCGGCCTTTTTCAGGTGGTTGGAATGGCAAACTGAACTCTTTATTTCGCTCACTGGGGTAGACTGTTCTAGTTTCACGTGCCATGTTTAATGGATGTCAGTTATCAGTTATCTCCTGTTAATTCCCCTCTCCAAGTTCTCCACTGCCTTAACCGAGTATTGAACTCACGCTCTTTGGGTCCTGTCACCAGATCTAACCAACGCCTTTATCCATTGTGGCATGTGGAACTAGAACAGTCTACCCCAGTAAGTGAAATAAAGGGTTCAGTTCGATATTCCAACCACCTGAAGAAGGCCGGAGCGTACAACAACTGAAACCTAATAAATATGGCGACAAAGATGAGGATGATAGTCCGAATAATGTAAATAATGATCTGGGGTGAAATATATATCTTAATGAGTGCAAAGTCTATTCTGACATGAACTGTGACACAATATATATCTGAAGGACACTGAGTGCAAAGTCTATTCTGTCATGATCTAAGGTGTGATATATATTGGAATGACACTAAGAGCAATGTCTATTGTGACATGATGTGGGGTGAAATATATATCTCAATGAGTACAAAGTCTATTCTGACATGATCAAGATAATATATATACTTGAAGGACACTCAGCTCAAAGCCTATTCTGACATAACTGATGGTGTGATGAATATCTGAATTAGTGCAATGGTTATTCTAACATGATCCAGTGTGAGATATATATCTAAAGGAGACTGGGTGAAAAGTCTATTGTGACATAATCTGGAGTGAGATATACATTTCAGTTAGTGCAAAGTTTATTCTGACAAGATCTGGGATGAGACATATATATCTGAATGACACTCAATTCAAAGTCTATTCTCACATAATCAATAGTGAGATGGATATCTGAATTAGTGCAAAGTTTATTCTGACATGATCTGGAGTGAGACATATATCTGAAGGACACTGAGTGCATAGTTTATTCTGACATGATCTATGGTGAGAAATATAGCTGAAGAAAACTGGGTGAAAACTCTATTCTGACGATCTGCGGGGAGATATCTATTGGAATGACTCTGAGTACAAATTCTCTTCTGACATGATCTGGGTTGAGACATATATTGGAATGAGTGCAAAGTCTATTGTGACATGATCTAGTGTGAGACACATACTCCACTTTCTTCTGGGGTGAGATATATCAGAATGACATAATGAATATAATATATATATATTAAAGGTAACAAATCCATTGGTATTTAATCAAAGTGGATTCTAGTAATATAAAATATTAAAACTTATTCACAAAATAAGTTCAATGTTTTTATTATTACAGAGCAAATAGTTAATAAACAATAAAATCAAAAATTACCTCATGTGGGGAATTAGCCTATTTTGACAGATAAAGATATCGGTCGTCTGTCTTATCAACCCTGGTGTGGACTGAGTTCATCTCAGAAATAGAAATTTAACTGTGAAAGCTAAAAAAAAAAAACACCAGTTGAAAAATTAATACAAAATTTCATTTCAGTGTTTCAGTCAAACAAAAGACACAAGACAGGGGCCAGGGGAGGATGGAGGGTATTTGTCTTAAAAGGAAGAAGTTTTATAAAATGAAACCCAAATATTAACCTTATAACATTAATTTGGGGTTATATGAAGAATGAAATATTAATTTAAAATTAAAAGAGGAATAAAAAGGAGTTTAAAATAACTAGATAAAAGGATGTAAGGGATTAATGGAAAGAGAGGGACATCTTAGAGTAGGGGAAAGTTTATAAATTATAATCAATATAGTGTAAAGAAGTTATAGAGGTGGGGAATATAGAAATTAGAATTAGTTATACTTTTGACATTTGAAGAGTTAGAGAGATGTGAATAATATGGAAATATAGTAGCTAATCAAGTTAAACCTATATTATTGAAACTTGAATTTGTTTTTATGCCGACATTTTAACACTAATTCATTCCTCTGATCCAATAGTT
>OZ010580.1:134244398-134414398 GCA_963932145.1 Acanthosepion lycidas | reverse complement strand
CTACCTAGATAACATATTACCTCCACTTACAATAGTGTCCAATGTATTTATGAGGATTGGGACATACCCATTAGTGTTCATAGCTATGCTATATAACATTATGTTACAATAACATGGAAACATTACTACAATAATATTGATTATCAATTATACTTGATATTTCAGAAAGCAGTGCTACAAGTTAAAACATCATATAGCATAATGGTTATTGGCATGGTAATTGTAATGAGGATGCTGAGTTCAAATTTTTAAGTTTTTTACTAATTGTTTATCCAATACAATGCCCATGAGCCACCCAAGGTAGATTGCTTTGATTTTAGAGTTTTACTATTATCCATATGTATAATAGAGGCAGTATTTACAGATAATCTGGCAAGGACACAGAAGAGATAGTGATCAAGAAATAGGGGAAGGAAATTGCTACAGAGAAACTCCCAATCGTAAATCTGTGACTCCTGCTCCCAAGAAATTTGTTCAAGTTAAAGGGTTACTGAATGTTTTATGAACATAAGAAGAGGAGGTAAGAAGTACAGATCATGAGGATATGTAGGCTAGATAACAGTTGACCCTACACTTGAAGAGGTTAAGATTGTAGTAACCAGGTAAGCCTCCACTAGGCTGTCTGTTCTACAAAGTGGCATTTCTTGGGAAGAAGCTGTCCAAACGGAACTTCCTTCTTACTAATGGAATAAATGGGGTCTTAAGATCTGAGCTGTTGATACTAAAGAATGTAGCTTCTCTGAACATTTGCCAAGCAAGAGGCTTGTGTCATTTGGTTTGTGGGAAAGGGATTGTAGTATGGAAAATAAATCATTGCCTACAAGGGTGCATAGAGACTTCTGAACTCTATCAAGACTGGGAAGTGAGCATTGGGCAGCTTAAGTCCATATATGGCAGCAGTATTCCATTTTTTGACTGATCTAGATTATATAAAGATTGGGCATGGCAGGAGGATCAAGGTAATGTCTGAAGTGGTATGAGAAGCTGACCATTTTTTCCAGCAACTTTAGTGATGTGTTGTATATATGAGTTCTACTTGAGGTTTGGTGCAGTGAACAGAAAGGAATTCAGTCAAATATTCATTTATAGAAATGATAACACAACATTGCCAGGCTGAAATCCATGGCTGGGATGGAGGGTAGGCTGATGGAATCTATGGCCTTGTGTTTGATTCTTCAAGTTGGAGGACATCGGCTGTGGTTGGACCTGTTACTTTATGAACCTATCAGATCGACCACAGTCATAGTTACTGCGAACCCCACAATCTTTTCAGTCGCTGCTTCACCAGGTCTACACATAGTTTTGAATTCAAAGTTACCTTTCGCTCAAACTGGTTGTCAATGACAATAAAGAGCCTAGTCTGACTTGATATTGACCCATAACTAGTGAGAGTAGAGGAGTTTTACCTTTTCCAAGGTTATTTATGTGAAAATGAATGTAGTGAATTTGACCTGAATTTGAACTCGGCTTATTAATTCCTCATCCCAAGTTGCTAGTCATTATACCACCTACACTTCCTTAATATTTTATGAAAATATTCTTTAATTGAAAAACAAATCAGTTAGCAGTAGAATCATTGCTAGTCAAAACGGGTCCACTGGCAGCTCTCAGAATCGTAGGATGAAAGTCTGAGTTGATATTACTTTGTTGTAACGGTCACTGCTTTTGGTGCAATATCAGTGATAATCCAAATTCTATTGGAACTCAACAACTGGGGGTTTTATCAAGTGACATCCTTTCCAAGGATATGATATACAGCAAGTAGTTATGGCAGGAGTTGTTAACTGTACAGTATTTACAGATAATCAGGCAAGGCCACAGAAGAGACAGTGTTCAAGAAATGGGCGAAGGAAATTGCTGCTGTAGAGTGATTAGCCATAAAACATTGTTGGTTTATTTAAGACGGAATGATCTATTATGACATGTCTCGAATTTGTATTTAGAGACATTGTATTTATTTTCAAATTTTCTAGTTGAAGTATTCACCTATATTGCATATGATTCACTATTGTATATAATTAGGTTACAATAAAAATTGTATTTTATATGAATACTACCTTATCAAAATTGACAGAGTAGAGTGGTGGTGTGTGTGTGTGGGGGGGATACCAGACCCTTCCACCTGTCCTACATATGTTGTTTGCTTAGTATTATTTTGCCCTGTTCTTTTTTACCTCTTCTTATTTGTTTTGCTCATGCTAAGTCTCGGAAAAACATGATATAAAATTTGCTAATTTTTTATCCATAATATTGAATGTGTTAAAATTTTTCTTAAACTTTTTAACAAAAAAATCTCAAGTTGATGTTAAAAATACACTTTTGGGGGGCACGATAACCATGCTCCAGTCCTGGCTCGAATTACAATAATAAATCATCAGTTATTCGTATAAATCCTCAATGACTTATGTAGTGGCTAAAATCTGCTGTTTACAATATTCTATTTTAAGTTTGATTTCTTGTTAAACCAACAGCCTATTTGAAAAAATAATGTTCAAAATACATTATTCTCTAATTGTTCTCTTTCAACTACAACAAATCAGAAATAAGGAGCTAACTTACCAAGCTTAATCAAAAGAAGCATCTGAATATTTTAATAAAAAAGTTTTATAGTCTCTCATCTTTCTTACAATAGATACAAATCAGCTATAAAATAAAATAAAACCCAAAGTTAAAATATTGTTTAAATGTGATTCTTCTTGAATAGGTTTCAAGTCAAATGTGAAGGTATTCCTTTATTTTTATTTGGCAGATCTCTGGTCTTACCATCTTCAAAAACAATGCAAATCATTTTGCCATCAGCATTCCATTTCATATCTTGGATCACTGTGTGTCTGTTGTTAACCATCTCTTCAATCCATTTGTCTGAAGGAACAAAGCACAAAACATTGTTATGGGTAGTAATGAGCTTATAACAAAGAGAGGCTGTAGGATTATAATGGACAAAGTTGTCTGTAGAGTAATTGACCATGGTTAAATATAATTGGTAGAAAGGCTCAGCAAACAGAATTGACAAAGTTTGCAATAAACAATAACACGAGAAAGAAAAGGGCAAGGCAAAAATAATAGTAAGCAAGCAAACAATGTATGTAAGACAAAAGTAGGCAAAACAACAGTAATATGACAAAAAGTTCACAAACTAAGAATGGTGTTAACATAAAAAAAGGGATACAGACAAGTGATCGCAGAGTTCTGGCTCCAAGACAAGAAAGAACAGAACTTAGTCATGTGATACCGAGAAGTAACCTATTTTATTGGTTAAGAAAAAAAATGCCAGCATGTGTATGAATATCTGTCTATATATAATGAGGTATTGTAATTATTTACACTATTTACATTGTTCAGATTGTTGTCCTCATCTTCGTTGTCATATTCACAATGTTTCAGCTGTTGTATGCTCTGGCCTTCTTCAGGTGATTGGAATTTTGAACTGAACCCTTTATTTCATCCACTGGGGAAGATTGTTCTAGTTTCACATGCCATGCCTCTTCCGGATGTCTCAGTATCAGTTATCTCCCTTTGCCTCGACCCTCCAAGTTTTTTATTCACTTCAGCCAGGTATCAAACTCACAACTCTTTGGGTCAGTTCACTCGATTTAATAGATAAAAGTGTAGATAAAAGTGCCGGTTGAAAAAATGCCCCCCCCCCCAAAAAAAAAGGAATTTAAAAACAGACTAAAATTCTTAAAAAAAGGCCTTCAAGAAAGAAGATAAATTAGCCATAAAAAGTCCCCCCAAAAAAAGGAATTTAAAAAGAGACTAAAATTCTTAAAAAATGACCTTCAAGATAGAAGATAAAATAGCCATAAAAAGAGTCCCACAAACAAGAGATTGCTGCTGCTGTCAAAAGTTAACAATAAATAAAGTCAGTCTATGAGAAGGCTCAGAGAACGCCTTAGCAGACCATCTATTATTAAGCTGCGTGTACAAATGTGTAGTACAGTGTAACCCGGATATAAGAGAAACCCGGATATAAGAGACTTCTTCTCCGGTCCCGACAACTCTCTTATATCCGGGTTACACTGTACTTGGAAATTCTCATTGATTTGCCAACATCAGCAATCAACAGTTATTTGATGACAGTGGTCGCTGAAGGGGTCTGTTATATGTGTTACCAGGCTTAAAGGCCTTGCTATTTAATATGGTAGTAACAGTAACAGTATTAAAATTAGGAGAATAACTTTTAATGTTCCACTAAATTTACAATATATACATTTATTTCTTACATACACTTATATACATACGTGTGTTTAGCTATAATTTTCTGTGAGTTTGCTACCACATGACCCTTTGTTTTGTAAGCTGCCTTTTTCTTACTTTTCCTTTCAGCTTTCTTTCTTTCTTTCTTCCAAAGAGCTACTACTTTATGGAACAGTCTCCTAAGAGGATGCTTCCCTGAACACTTCAGACTTAACCTCTTTAACTCAATAAGAGCTTACGGCTATACCATGTTGAAACACAAGTTCCTGTACCATCACCAAAGTTATGCAATGTCAAGCATGGTTAATACCTAGATAGGTTACTGCTTGGGAATATAATTAGCAGGTGCTATAAGTTTAGATGTGTGGGTGGGGTAATAGATAATGGCACGGATTTCTTAATCGGAGAATAGATTTTCAATTCTAGTTGGGTTTGTTATATTCTCTTACACACAACCTTTGGAAATGTATGAATCCACCTCTTCCCCCCGTCTTTGGGTTAATTAGTAAGACTTGTATCACTTATATTCCCAAGCAGTCACCTATTTAGGTACTGACCATGACTAACTTAACTTCGGTGATCGTACGGGAATCAGTGTTTCAACGTGATGTGGCCGTAAGCCGACTATCACTAAAATGGCCTTATTTTAATAAACTATAAAAACCATCGATCTTGTTGAAAAATTCACGTACTAAAACAAGTTACTTCAGGGTCCCCTCTGAGATTCGAAGCCCTGAAGCTTTAACTTCATTAGTTTCATAGTAGATCCGTCACTGCAGTCGTGTTTGATACACAAGAGTATTCCGAAGAAAGAGTGATATAAAAAGTTTACAGAAATAAAGGAACAGTTATAGGTATGAATGATTCAGTTCAGATATCATGATCGAGGGTTCTTTCTCGTTTCCATCCTAAAACTATGTTAGGGGAAATTGCCGGATATGACGTAATTGATAAAATGGATTCTATTTAGTTCACAAGGGCACGTGTTATTTTCGTTACGCCACTGGCGTAAGCTGTAATATTTAATTACCTAGTTAAGTTAATGGATTAGCAACATCTTTTCTATTTGTTTTTAATCTAGACTACTATTATTAAACCAGACGTGTTAACGCTTGATTGCGCGAGTAGTGTAACGGTTATCAGCGTGGAAAGTGGAGCCGGCATGCCGAGTTTAAGTTCTGACTTAATCTATTTTGTTCACCTAATCTATTTCGTTCTATAATAGTAACACCCTTGGGGATATGCAATTATCATTAATTTATTTGCTGATCTAAATGTTGGTTGCTTGTTTTCTTTAACATATCAGCACCATTATGGGTTATTTAATACCGAAATTTAAATATTTTGTACACATTTTTATGGCTTTTTATAAAAATGTATTGTTGATAATTTCTCTACAAAAACGTTTTGTTGGTAATGTAAAAAAAGATATTGTTGGCATTTTTACTATAAAAAACATTTTGACCTTTGGGGTTCATTATTTGTCCATAGCTGGGTCCCTAACAGGTTCTACCACCCTGAGTGAGGGTGGACCTGGGAACCACAACAAATAAGAGGTGATTCCACGCTCCTCAAAACCTCCAATCTCCCAATCGGAGACCTTGCTGTCGGATGTAGTTTGATCTAAACGCCAAATCATTTGAATCCATATGTTGATAAATTTCCTTTTTTTGTGTATGTAAATGTTTAATACACAAGATTATGTTTCTGCTGAGTGTGTGTATATGTATACATCAGAATTTGTAGCAGTAACAACCATAATACAACAATAGGTCGGCATCTGAGTCTCACCCTTTCACTGTCGAAACGGTTAAATGTTGCCGTCTCTTCTACTCCATGTCTTGCACTTCCTGTCTGTGAAACTCCCTTCCTCTTACTTGCTTCCCTGATAGCTATAATCTCCAACTATCCAAAGGCAACGTCAATCGACATCTCCAGATGCCTTGATCTATTTCCCGTCTTTCTCTTCATCCTTTCCTCTTTCACGCCTAGTTACTCTTGCAACCACTCTCTGTAAACCCTTGCTAGTGGCACACCCGCCTTGCTTGGGGTGAAAAGCTTAAAGAAAAAAAAAAAAAAAAAGAAAAAAAAGAAGATAAATTTTGCTGAAGATAATTTAAATTGTGTAATTATTTTAAACAAAACTGGCAACAAAATGAAAGGGAATTAAATATAAGATGTATGTAGATACCACGAAGTGTTGAACAGTGCCGAAAATTAGTAATCGATAAAGTGGCGAAACGTACAAATTTTTTTTTTTACCGGAGATTGGACAACTTAGATTAGTTATCGGAATATATAGGAAAACAATTGGTCCCAAACTATTTCTAAATTATCGTTGGTTAAAAATATGTTTTATTTTTTTACTCAACAATTTAGGGAGGGAAAAACACTAAAGATTTTGCAGTGATTTCATCATTCAATTTTTCAAAACAAAATCGTTTGCAAATGTCAGAAAATGTAGCGTCCTTTTTCTAGGGCTCCGATTGGCCAAAAAAAGAAAAAAAAATAAGAAAGAGAAATTTGACAATTCAAATTTCGATGTCTCTGGAACCTTCTTGCCCCAAAAGAAAAAAAAATGACAACCTCATTTCTGATTTTCTCATTTTCAAAAAAAAAAAAAAAAAAGAAAAAAAAAAAAGAAAAGAAAAAAAATTACAAGTTTACACATATAGCAGGGCAGACTGGGCTCGGTTGCCTTGAGACGGCAACCGGTTCAGGAAAAAGAAAACTCTGACTTATTAACCAACCTGAACAGGGATATGCTCCTTCATGTTACCCTAGTAGTAGTACCGTCTCAACGTGAACAGTAATACCGTCTTGGGGAGGGGGGATACTGAAAACTCTCAAGGAAGCAGTAGCTGTTCAAGTATTTTGCGGGCAGAGTCGGTATAATTTTAACAGACCAATAAGATTATTGGACTCAACTCAATTATCACACGCGCAGGTGGTGTAAATAATTATCGGCGGGGAAATTGGAATCGGCATGCCGAGTTCAAATTTCTGTCGATTGTTGTGACTGATGTTCAGGCGTTTTAGGCTGGATTGTTCAAAGAGAGAGAAAAATGAGTTACAAATAAAAGAAGGGCTAAAAACAGGAGACATTAGCACTAATGCTAATGTATGAAGCAAAAACGTGTAAGCCAAAGTTAGACGGCTTCGATGGTCAGACGCGTCGACAGCAGCTTATCTGTTTCCGCTTCAGACTGTAATGACTAATTTGCTTTTGCGGTTTATGAAGTCTTTCTAGGGTATTTAAAGCCCAAACATTTTTGGGAAAATAAGAATAATTCTTTTTCTTTTTGCTAGTGAATATGGCATTAACAATTTTTTTTTGAGATGACAATGTTTTTCCAGATTCACGTCCTACTATTTAACCCATAGCTGAAGGGAGAATATATGGACTCATATCTTTCCCAAGAGTATTTGCGCATAAGTGAATGTAACAAACTCGACTTGAATTTGAACTCTGCTCTCTCATTTCGAACCGCTATCCGTAACATCACCCTTCAGTGAACACGTGACATTAACATCGTTGCATAAACTCTCTTCCCTTGATCAGTGTGATTTTAATATAGGGCGGGGGCGCAAGTTTGCGCAGTTAGATATGTGCCATGCGAGATACACGCTTAGGCGACCATGTATCTTTCGATACATGACTAACGAGGCAGATTTTTTCCCGGAGTAGGTTACCATTTCTTTCTGCGGTAAACCAGTTGCCATCCAAGGCTATAGAGCCCGGTCTGTCCTGCTATTTACCCATAGCTGGGGGGAGAAGAAGAGGATTCATACCTTTCCCAGGGTTATTAGCACGTAAGTGAATGTAATGGATTCGATTGGAATTCGAACTCGGCGCGCAATTACCTGAAAAGTAGTGCTCGGGAAGGAAATGTTAAGAATCATTGTCACAGACACACCCACTACCGCTACGGGTGCAGTACTTGTGGTACCCTACATCACTGGTGGATTACGGAACACATGATTCGTGTTTAGGCGATTTAGGCTGGATTGTTCAAAGTGAGAAAAACAGGAGTTTAAAAAAAGCGGAAAACAGGTGGCATAGGTCAGCATGCGTCAGTAAAATAAAGCATTACAAATTGTGCAAAGAAGGGTTGCGTAAATCAACTGCAACCGGGAATTAAAAAAAAAGAAGACAGTAAAATGTTTAAAATTTACTGGTCAACAAAATATTAGTTAACGCTCAACAACACATTTTTTTTTTTGCTACAAAACCAAAACGTTAACCTGAAAAATCATGTTTTGAATTCATCTTCTTAAATAGCTTCGTCAAATCGGGACTTTAATATGAACGTCATGTATGGCACCAAACCCGTTCAGCAATATCAAAATTGTCAGTTGTATATGACCGCCTTCTCAAATGAATGTGTAAAAATGACCATGAGCGAGTGAAGCCTGTAGATCTTGGCGAAGATCATCCTTCTTCGAACCTTCTGGACTGGCGCTACAGAATCACAAAGAACCGTTCCAGATAACAGAAACCACATCACACGAGGACTATTCAACAGCAACAACAACTAAAATGGATGTAACTCGAAAACAAAATAATGACATAATCAAGATGTTGACATGTTCTACTTCAAACAAAAGTTTAGAAGGGAAAACCCCATCAATACTAGAAAGAGCGATAACAGCTACTGGACCTGAGAAACCTATTTTCCCATAAAATTTGTTTTCGGAGAAAGATTTTATATAGTTCATCCGACAGCAGTACTGGCTGATCGGTCAATGAATGACAAATGTTTCCATATAAGGAGACGGCTAATATTCCCATTACGATGGCTGATGAAATCTCACTGTTTTATGTTGTTGAATCATAAAAATATTCCGCTATGGGAACCGATTGTGATGACGAATCCTAACCACTAATCCTACTGGACTAAATTTGAAGTACGTAAACATTCTTAAGTTTTTACCCGACAGTGGAAGCATACATTTCTTTACTCCATTTCTTCTCTGTGTCATGTAGGACGGGAGCGATTATGGCTCTCCACGATATTTTATACTTTGTAGCTCTTAGTAAGGTTTATCTTTTCACCACCTCTCCCTGTTCTGCCATCTATTTACAAAAGCTCGTTTAGATACTTCGTGGCGGTGTAGCGGTTAGCAAGCCCGTCTCGCTAGTTTACTTGCTGCTTTCTTTGTGTCTCTCTTGCCTTCAATATTTGTTGTCAGTCTCAAATTCTCCAAACCTTCTTTCCTCATAATGTCCTAGAAATTTCAACTGTCTCTTTTTGATTTTAAGTATAAACATTCTTTTTGTTTCTATTTCCCTTAAAACTTCTTTGTGAATCATATATCATATAGGAAAACTGACATTTCTTAACAGTTCAGCACTCTTTTCTTTGGTTCTAATAAAAATTCTTAATCCCTTTAATTTCACTAATGGTGTGATTTAAGGGCATTTATGTTGCGGGAGTTCAAACAAGAAATTAACGCTAGGGATTCATGAACCCCAGGTTCAAGTAGCCCTGATGTAGTTTTTATGGCTAACGAATCATAACTGACTCACAAATTGCAAAATTTCGTCCTAGAGAAACGTCGTTGGAAGCTGAAAGCAGAATAATGACTTTAGAGCTTCTTCATCGAAGTTTTATGAACAAGACTTTGACGGAAAGCAATCTGCAACAAAATACCTTAGCAAAGATGTTAAGCTCATCAAAATCCACCATATGCTGACACTTAGAAAAGATAGAGAAAGTCAGAAATCTGGGTGTTTGCACTCCACACCCTCCTAACGAAAAGAATAAATTGGGTCGTTGATAAAATAAAATAAAAACGAAAATCATTTAACTTAATATAAAGGTTCTTAAAGATTTTTTTTTCGATATCTTCATCACGTTGAAAATTTTCCATTTTTACGCTATTATCGGATGGCATTATTTACATTATTTGGAGTATTGTCTTCATCTTTGTTGCCATATTTATCACAACGTTTCGACTGTTGTACGCTCCAGCCTTCTTCAGGTGTTTGGAATGTCGAACTGAATCCTTTATTTCGCTCGCTGTGGTAGACTGTTCTAGTTCCATGTGCCATGTTTAACGGATGTCAGTCATCAGTTATCTCCTGTTAATTCCCCTCTCCAAGTTCTCCAACGCCTTAACCGAGTATTGAATTTACACACTTTGGGCCCATGTCAATGGATCTAACTAACGCCATTATCCACTGTGCCATGTGTCCTTGAAGACAATAGTCCGAATAATAAATGTAAATAGTGTACATAATACCTCATCTTAGAAATATAGACAGATATTATCGGATGGCGTTCTCATGGTGTCGCAGGCCTACGATCAGTCGGATGTAAAATAGACTGTTTACGTTTGGAAATGTTCAGTTAAACTGATTGGTATTGTGCAGGGTAAAATAAAATTGGTTTTAGAAAAAGAAAGTCAACAGTAAAAAAACATCCCCCCCCAAAAAAAAAAAAAAACATAATACAGATAATCTTTGCAATAAGTTTTAAAAGGTTAAAGGAGTTTTTTTCGGAAACTGTAAATCGTTCAAGAGAACACGTGACGTCTTAGAAAATTACCGGATATAAAGCGAGCGTTAAGCTTTCACTGGAATCTGATTGGATAATTTAGACACATGACATTTTCATTACGTCACTTTGACCATAAGTGTAAAATTTAGTCTTAATTTAATTACGCAGTCCAGTTATAGAGAAATTGTTTTCAAATGCGTGTCACTAACAAGATTTATAATTCGAGAAACGATAATGTCCTATATTAAAAAAAATAGCCGAACTACAGTAGATGTGGGCATTTTACAAGCTTCATATCACGACCTTATTGTTATTTACTAAGCTTATCTTAGTTTGGCAAAAGGCCATAAGTATTGGGAACCCAGTGATGTTTGAACTTATTAGTAATAATCAACCAGATTAAACTAACTTGTTAACCAAAGACGCCTATGACCTAACATTATTATGACAGATTTAACAAATTTTCTCCACCATATACCACTGGAGTCAGTGTTTTATGAATTATTGAACCTAGCGACGCCATGTTCGTTATTTTTATCACAACACTTCGTACTTCTGCATCGGTGAATGGGAATGGTGAGAATAACCGTTTCCATAGAAACATTCCATAACCTTTTCCATAGAAACATTCCATAAACGTTTCCATAGAAACATTCCATAACCGTTTCCATAGAAACATTCCATAAACGTTTCCATAGAAATATTCGACATTCATTGACTGAACAGTTAGCGTTAAAGTCAGATGAAATTTATAAAAAATCTTTTTCCTTAAACAGATTTTCATGAAATGACACTTCTTAAGTCCACGGTTATCGCTCACGCTCTTTCTACGATGAATGGGAGTTTCCTTCCTAAACTTTTGTTTAATGTAATGTGGAAAGCTAACAACTTGGGTGTATAATTATTTCCCTTACTAGTTACATATGCGATCTATTTTAGTTGCTGTTGCTGTTGGGAGTCTTCAGGTGATGTGGTTTTTGTTATTTGGTAAAGCTCTCTGTGTGTGATTTTGCACTAACAATTTATACAGCCTGATGAAAGACTATCTTCTCTAAGAACTAATGTATTCATTCACTTGAAGTAATAGCACATTGCATGTTGAATTTAGTAACACTTATATCTAGTCTAGTCTACTATATATATATATATATATATATATATATATATATATATATATATATATATGGGAAAAATAAGTTGTAAATGCAACTGGTGTCTAATAAAATAATTATTTAGAGTAAGATTACTGATTTCAAAGTTCTATGATTTTTAAAAGTTAAATTGAAATGTAGAAACGTGGGCTATGCCATAACATGTCTAGCATCTTGCATATAAATATACATACATACATACATACATATATATATATATATATATATATATATATATATATATATATATATAGTGGGGGATAATAAATATTCGTACATGTACAAATTTTTAATTTATTGTATTTCCAAACATACTTTTTATATAATTAACTTTACACAGATGCATAATAACTAAATATGCATAGAAAAAACATTTGATTTAATAGAAATAAATCCCATTTATCCATTTCAATGGGTGAAAAAAGTATTTGTACAACGCAAATTTCAGATTTTAAAACATTTAAATTGCTTTAATTCTCTAGATTATTCAAGTGGAATATTCTAGAATGTTCCAATAATGTCATCAGTAATTATTTTAGCCCCAAAATACAAACAGAAAATTCTGTAATTGATATTCGTGCAAGAAGTTTATCATTATGGCAAGAGGTAAAGAATTTATAAATTCGTAAGAAGAACTGTTTGTTAATCTACAGGAAAATTTAAGACAACCTGAATATTTCATTTACCAACATTAGTTCATTCATTGCAAGGTATAAAAAAACTTAAAAGTGTTGAAAAACAAAAAAGAACAGGTACTCTAGGGAAGATTTCTTCAAGATCTTCGAGGAAATTAATGCGTCAAATTAAACAAAATCCAATGGTTACTCGTCAAGAGTTGCAGGATGATTTTCATTCATCAGGAATATGCGTCACTAAACGGACAATAAGCAATGAAATTCCTATGGACAATCTAAAGTCACGCTCTGCTAGGAAAACTCCACTGTTATTGAAAAGACAGAGAGATGACAGGTTGAAATTCGTTTGTGAAGATAAGGATAAGAGAAAATCATATTGGGAAAGAATATTATGGACAGACGAAACCAAAATTGAGTTGTTTCGACGTAATTCTAGAAATCATGTATGGAGGAAAGATGGCGATGGTTTGGGAATGCTTTTCTGCAAAAGATACTGGCAACATATCAGTAATAGATGATGGAATAAATGCTGCAGCATATCAAAATATTTTGGAATCAAATTTAATGATTTTAGTCGAGAATCTTGAACTTACTTCTGATTGGATCTTCCAAGATAATGATCCTAAGCACGCTGCAAAATCTATGAAGAAATGGCTTGTTAAAAATAATGTAAATATCCTGAAATGGCCAAGTCAGTTCCCAGATTTAAACCCAATCGAGAATATGTGGCGTTATTTGAAAATTCAAATCCAATCGAGAGCTCCAACAAACATTCGGATCTGAAGACTGCGAAGAAGAATGGAACAAAATACCAACTAAAATTTGCAAATCATTGAGAACTACAAGAAGAGTTTGGTTGCTGTAGAAGTGAATAATGGCTATTCTACAAAGTATTAAATGAAGACTATGTATTATTTTTTTTAGTATTGCACAAATATTTTTTTCACCCATTAAAATGGATAAATGGAATTTATTTCTATTAAATCATTTTTTTTTTCTGTTTTCTATGCATATTTAGTTATTATTATGCATCTGTGTACAATTAATTATATGAAAAGTGTGTTTATTCATTATTTAGAAATACAATAAATTAAAAATTTGTATTTTTACGAATATTTGTTTTCCTCACTGTAAATACATGCACACACACACACACATATATATATATATATATTTATATATGTGTGCGTGATTAGAAGGCGGTTAAACTAGTTTCGACATGTAATCCGAAGGGGAGAACGAAACTTTGTATATAGATCCCACAAAGACAGCTTCATTTGCAGAAGTACACGTGGCAGACCATCTAAGAGATGGGAAGACCAAATCAGCGAGGACACCGGAATGCCACTACTGACATTTGAAAAGATTGCTTTGACCAGGAAGAAATGCGCATGCACATCTTTGGGATTATAAATCTAATTGAAAATTACCTACGCTATGGTTGCAGGCAGAGTGTTATCGAATGAAAAATGGCGAGTAAAGTTAGCGAAAGTGCTGAAAACTTATCAAAGATACCCAACCTAACGGCAACTAATGCTTATAGCATTTTGCCAAAAGTAAGCTAAGATTAGTAAATAAGTATATTCTAAGTAAGAGTAGCTTCAGGGTTAACCATAGAAGCGAGCTGCGCATCCCAAGTGTCGGTTGTTGAGTCTCAGATTTGGAGCCAAAGTTTTATTAGGACCGATTCCATGTATATTAACTTAGTTTTCTTTTTTTATGGTAATTTTATGCTGTTTTATAATTAATTACAAGTAAAAATCAGATGTTAAATTTGAGAAGTCAGATAATAAAAGTATAGTAGGGAGGGGGTGTTAAATCGGATCTTATAGTGTAGTGGCCAATTCAGATGTTGAATGTGGGGCTAAATCTGATGCTAAAAGTAGATTTGGGTCGGGGGTTAAATCAGATGTTAAAAGTAGGGTGGGTTCATAAATCGGATATTAAAAGTGGGTGGTGCCTAAATCAGATGTTAAATGTGGGTGGTTGAATGAGATCAAAAGTGGTGTGGATGCTAAATCACATTGTGGTGTCCTCGATAGAATGTTTAAATCGTTTGGATGAACCAGAATTTGTCTAGACTTGGATCCGGTGTTCTGCAGCTCAGGCTAGGGCTAAAAAATTGAAAGACAACAAAACAAGAGAATGAGAAAATGCATGTTGTGAAGTTATAAGGAAATTTTCTGTTATGGTATACCCTAGACAATTGGAGAATTTGACTTTCGTCGAAATTTTAGAAATTATAAAAAGAAGTTTATGACCTAAAAAGAAACTTTTCAGAGCGGAAAGAACCAAATTTCTGTATATTAAACAGAAACAAAATGAATCAGTTACGCAATATCTTCACAGGTTAAGAGAAGCCGGCAGATTCTTCGAATTTGAGAAACTTGGAACTCAAGATTTGATTATTGAGGATGAATTGATTCATTTACAGTTGATTGAAGATATTGCTGATACATGTCATAAATAACAATTACAATGGAATAATTTATCTCTTAACTGCAAGTTTGGAAGTTGACTACTGATCATGCGTGGTAGAACAACACCGTATAATACATATATTAAAGTTTAAAGCTATATTCTATATTCTTGTATTCTCTCATAAAACGATTTTTTTAGATTTATTATTTTACAGTATATTTCCTTTTTTTACATTTTAAATACACAATGTTTTTCTCTTTTTTTTTTTTGCTCTTCGCTTGTACTTTCTGGGATAAGATTTATAGACATTTTACACATATAAGAAGTATACATTTTTAGAATCTAATAGTTATGATTTGCATACCTCTCTGCGTAGTAGTAATCGTAGTACAGTTCTCCGTGTCCTGAATAGCTACTGAATTTGCTGGGTATAGCTGTTCCCCATGTTCGCCAGTTGTTCTCTATTTATACTTGTCTCTCTAATTTGCATCCGATTCTACACTAACTTTTTAGGAAAAAAGAAACAGGAAATAAACCTTGCTGATTTACTTTGAAATTTTATGGCAGTAATGATTTTCGACAAATGATGCATTTCGACTCCGTAGTATTGTTATAGTTTTGACAAGAAGACAAAATTTAGTTTTTTGTTTAGTCCTCAGTTTCAGGAGGAGAGGCTTTATTTAAGTAAAATAGAGTAAGGTAAATATTTTCAAAATATAAGCTAGGTTTACGGCCATATCGGGTTGAAACACCGGTTCCTATACGATCACCGAAGTTAAGCAACAATAATGGCTCGGAATTGTAAATCGGAGAACCGAGTTCTAATTCGCGCAAATACTCTTAGCAAAGAAAAAAAAATGAAAATAAATACAATGTATCTAAAATACAAATTAGAGACATGTCATAATAGATCATTCCATCTTAAATAATTCGAGATATGTCATAATAGATCATTCCGTCTTAAATAATTAGGGAAATGTCATAATAAATCATTCCGTCTTTAATAATAAGAGACATGTCATAATAGATCATTCCATCTTAAATATTTAGAGACATGTAATAGATCATTCCATCTTAAATAATTAGAGAAATGTCTTAATAGATTATTCCACCTTAAATAATTAGACATATCATAATAGATCAATCCGTCTTAAAGAATTAGAAAAATGTCATAATAGATCATTCCGTCTTAAATAATTAGACATGTCATAATAGATCATTCCATCTAAAATATTTAGAGAAATGTTATAATAGATCATTCCATTTTAGATAATTAGAGGCATGTCATGATAGATCATTCCATCTTAAATAATTAGAGAAATGTCATAATAGATCATTCCATCTTAAATAATTAGAGGTATGTCATGATAGATCATTCCATCTTAAATAATTAGAGAAATGTCATAATAGATCATTCCATTTTAAATAAATCAACAATGTTTTGCAGCAATTTTTAACGCCAACTTGAGATTTTTCTTGTTAAAAAATTGAAGAATTTTCAATTCAACACATTCAATGGATAAAAATGAGTGAATTTAATGTTTTTTTTTCGAAATCTAACATGATCAAAACAAATTGACGGATTTGAATGGAAAAAAAACCAAACCCTAGAATGACGTCAAAATTCACCAAAATGTTTCGTCTTTTATTAGTCATTTGTGCATTGTTTAATTTGTAGAAAAAGCAAATGTTGATAAGATAGCGAGAGTCAAAAAGCACTCCTCGGGGTCTCGAAATCAGCTTCTCCCCCCTCCCCCCAGGACAAGCAGTTTTCAATTTTTGTAGTTGAATTACCTATTTTATATATGATCAATTATTGTACATAATTTGTATTTTATATGAATACTACCTTATGAAAATTGAGATGTAGTAGAGTGGGGGCACCTGTATCATAGATTCGAGGTGTGTGTGGGGGGGATGACCCTTGCACCGTCCTTTTGTAACGGCACATGTGAACCAGTTAGTAAAATTAGATAATAGTTCACAGAACCAGTTCTTAAATCCCTTGGCCTTTATATCTATGAACAAAAAGTTTAGGGATGTAGAAAAAAAGAGAAAACCTTTATTTTCTTCCTTTTTTTTTTCACCCCCAAGTGAGAATGCCACTAGTACGCAGGGGGTTACAGAGAGTTAAAGTGAGAGAAAAGACTGAGTATAAGGGGGACTGGGGAAAGGATAAAAGCTGAACGGGGTTCAAAAAGATAGAAGATTGCGATTGATGTTATATTTAAATTTTTGAAGATTGTAATTATTAGGAGAGCAAGGAAACAGAAGTGTTATGGTCCGGTTCCTTGTACCACGGTGATAGTCCAAGGTAGAACCAATAAAGAAGAACTCGAACACAGGTATGGAATAACACAGATATATTACAAAACAGGAATATATACAGAGAAGTAGAAGTGTTAGTATGGACAATCAGGTTTAGTAGGGAGAACAATGTAGTCTCGACCAGTATCACTATTCCAATGTCTTGCATTAATTGTTTGAACGCGACTCTGTTTCGGACTGCCTCTGACTCGACTCTTGACTCGACTTGAACTACTGACTCACTTGAACTACTGACTGTATTTAGTCACCCCCCCACGTGGGCATCATGTGGCACAAGGCTGGTTTAACGTGGGATCTCCGAGCCCGTGGGCTCGGCCAAAAATATGCCTATTGAACCCGTATAAACGGGTTCAGGGTCGGTTTACCTCACCGAAAGAGAATCCGCCCTTAGGCGTAGCCTCCTTCGGGTTCCTCCCCGCCCGAAGGCAGAGAGTTCAACCGATTAGCCGGTCGACCGAGATCGACTTGAACGACTGACGATATTCAGTCACCCCCCCACTGGGGCATCATGTGGCACAAGGCTGGTTATTTAATGTGGGATCTCGGCCAAAAAATATGCCCATTGAACCCTTATAAACGGGTTCAGGGCCGGTTTACCTCCCCGAAAGTGACTCCACCCTTCAGCGCAGCCTCGTTCGGGTTCCTCCCCGCCGGAAGGCAGAGAGTTAAACTGAACAGCCGGTCAAGAGTTGAGCGACTGACGATATTCAATCACCCCCCCCCCACGAGGGCGTCATGTGGCACAAGGCCTTTTTAACGTGGGCATTCCGAGCCCGTGGGCTCGGCCAAAAAATAGCCCATTGAATCCGCATAAACGGGTTATGGGCCGGTCTACCTCCTCGAAGGAGACTCCGCCCTTCGGCATAGCCTCCTTCGGGTTCCTTCCCGTCCGTAGGAAGAGAGTACAACTGAACAGTTGTTCAAGTCAAAACTTGAGCGACTGACTCCTTGCCTACTCCTGAGGCGCAGTATTTATTAAGTATAGAATAGTCCATTATTATTATTATGGGTAAGATCCCATAACAAGAAGGGAGTTCCACGGGCAGAAGTGTGAGAAAGGAAACTGTTGAAGTAGAAGTGGCAGTTACATTTACCTAATTCAACAGTAACAGAGTGGGACCTATGTGCCAATCTAGTAACACGCTTAAACTCACGTAGTCCAGGTATCAGGGAAAAAAGCTCGTCAGAGCAGTAGTCATGAAAATATTTGTAGAAAAGACAGAGGGTAACCATGTTACGTCGGTGAGAAAGTCGAGATGTCAGGATTGATTATATTGCAGATCCTTCTTTGGAATTTGTCAAAAATCTCAAGATGCGTAGCAGGAGCACCTGACCAGACATGGCAACAGTATTCAATGCACGGACGAATCGTAGATTTATAAATGTGTAAGATAGACTCTAACGAGAAAAACCTTTTGTCACGACACAGCGACCCAACTTTTCTTGCAGTAGATGCAGCTATTGATTCGATGTAGTCGTTCCTCTCTAAATCAGTTGAAAATGTAAGGCAAAGAAGGTGCAGTGTTGCTCTCCAGGAATCTACCATCACCCATGCTGATCTCAAGCAGGAAAGTTTCTCTATGGTGGTTAAGTCAGAGCAGATTCGTTTTGGAGGCATTAAAATTCCCAAAGTATTTCTTGCCCTACTTACTCACTGATTGAAGGTCCTTTTCAAGAGTAGCGGCCAGGTTAACTTTGACATCTCTGACGGATTTGTTATTGAGACAGGAGTACGTAGCAGTGTCATCTGCATAAATGCCTACTTGGGAACTGATGAAATCAGGAAGGTCATTGATGAAGATCAGAAACAGCGTATGACCCAGGATAGAGCCTTGGAGGACACCCGCGTTCGCGGGAAAGGATCTGGAACTGAGCCCGTTCAAAACAATCTTCATTTCACGATTTAATAGGAACAGTTGGATTAAATCAAAGAATCGTCCAGTAATACCGTAGCGCTGGAGATTACGTAAAAGACAAGCGTGCCAAACCCTGTCAAACGCATTCGAGATATCTAGAGCCGCAACTCGAGCTTCGCGTCAGTCGATAACAGCTACCGGAAAACTGCCAACCAGGTACTCTCAGTATGAAGAGACGTTGCCTCCATCCACGTATATCACAAAAAATAATGACCATGACAAACTGAAAAGAACCTGGAACCCTTTTCTAAACAGGAAACAAGTTTGAGGAAAGAGGGCTTGGAAAGTTTGATACTCACAAGACAGATTTGAAGGCAAGAGGCATAGAGGAAAAAAAACGCATAACCTACCTAATGAGCTTGAGTAAATGAATGGCGGAGCAAGGTTTATGGAAGATTACAAAAAGACAAACAAAATATATAAAGATACTACAGAGGACAGAAAATTTTGTAGAGCCAAGACAGCCTATTGAAGGGATACGACATATACAGCGTGGTCTGAAAGTCTTGTCACCCTTTAAATCTCTTGCAAAGCTCGTGTTAGCCATCTGGAATAGAAAATTATATTAAGTAGAGGTGACAAAACTTTTGGACCACCCTTTAGACAAAAGATTTGACAAGACTAAACTATATTAAGCTAGCGTGCGAACAATGGATCTAATTGGCTTAAAGTCAGCTCCGCAGCTTATACCAATACTGGACCACCTAGTGAAGATTTGATTAACTAACTTGCTAATATTGGTTAACCACAGGTATACGGCAGCCAGTTTCATTACGGTAAAAACAAGAAAAATACAACTCTATAACGAAATGGCGGAGCCCACCTGTGGCTTAAACTGCAACTATCCTGAGTTTACAGGTTTTTTGTTTTTCTTTATTAATGTTCATCTAATACAAGGTCAAAGAGCCACTCAAGGTACAGGGTTACTGTGTGGTGTTGTATTAGCATAAGAAAGGGCAAGAAGTGAAGTTCGTGGAGCTATGCAGGAAAGATCACAGCTAGCTATAGACTTGAAGAGGTTAAAATTCAATTAGTTCAGTTGGAGACATTAGAAGTACAATGTAAAAGTAGACTTTAGAAGGAACCGGAAACCGAATCCTAAACTGGAAACAAGGGATTCCCTTCTACTCCTGTTCAAAAGACCTAGTTTTTGGGTAAGAGTTTATAATTTGGCGTGATCACCAGTTTGAACAAGACAAATACGCTCGAACCTTGATGACCTGTGATTTCGTGCTATCACAACCGGGTTTGTGATTCACTTACAGGGTTTGGGTCAGCCGATGATACGGTTTTCAAGTACTTTCCAACGGCGCTTCACACTAGGATTGCATCCCCTCAGGCCGTTCACATCAAGAAGTCACCTCCCTGACAAATCGACCATCGTGAGATTCGAAACAGGTTAAAAAACGAACGTTTTAACCACTCGGCCACACGCACACATATAACCTGACAAATAATGTCATATCTAAGTATTTTACTCTATTGTGCCTTGTCGGAACTCCATTTTTTTTTTTTTTTTTTAACTCAAACAACATCTACAGCTCTTATGACAGAAACAGATCATAATTTTGTCCGGCGCATGCGTAATCACTACCGGTATACCATCCAAAAATACGAGGGTCATAAAACATCTTTTTTGATCAATAAAAAAAGCCCACACGGTTTCTACAGCAACCGTTTCTGAGCCACTGACTTTATAAAGCCAACGCTGATTTCACTCACGAAAGCAGATCCGAAAAGGATAGCATTAGCGACGGATTCCACGGAAGGTACACTTAACCAAAAACTCCGAAGGGATACTAAGACACGTCCATCAATGAAACCAGCAGCAGTAGAGAGTAATTCTCAACTACTACAGTGCAATAATTCGTCTGCCTCAGTTGGGATAGCTCAAGCCCTAAAAGGGGATGTGCCCAAGGGACTTGAGGAATTTTTCCACGGTACAGCCATTAAGCCCACTTTGAACCACGACCTTGTGTCACTTACGATAGCGATGTGGACTTACAGTAAAATCCTACAATGCCATAATTCAGGGAATATTTCTACTACTCACTTACATATGTGTGTTAATTTTCTCTCACTCGACTACATATTTGCGTTGATATTCTCCACCTGCCCATTTCGACTACTACCTTGCGTTATACCCCGAACGGACTCCCAGTCTCCCACGACTGGTATACGATACCCCTGATGGAGCAAATGATTGAACGTTGTAAATAATGCGGAATAAAAACCCTTTTACTTATCTCAACCACATCTTATGTCCGTTTATTTGTCACTTTCATTTATTTTCTTGTTAACGGTAAGGACGTCGTTACACTATTGATCTATTGACATAGCTAGCTTAGATATCAACTCTAGGCCTTTGGTGATGGGTACCCTTTTACAAAGACAAAAAAAAAAAAAATCAAAAACCAACCTCTTACTAACAATGGACAAAATTATAAAAATGTTCCGTGCATGACAAACCAATGTTATTTAACTTTCAACAGTAATTTTTAGAAAGATATTCGGCCTATCAATGGGCTCGTCGCTCAGCGGAGCACTAGCATTCTTCGTCCTAGAATTTTTAGAATCCGGCCCCTTTCATCCTATTCTCTCCTAAAGACTCAATATATTACCGATACGTTGAGAGTGCCCTATTAATATACCAACACGATACACCATTACCGGAACTTGTCGATAGATTCAAAAGGTTAGAACATATAATCGATGCCACGAAACAGGACCAGCCCACACTTTATTGGTGCCAAATAAGAACAATACCGTTACAGAAAAGGAGGTAAAAGTGTATTGATAGAGTAAAAAAAAAAATGGATAATAGAGAGAAGTTGAGAAACAAGTCATGACTGTAGTTAGAGAGAAATGGCGAATGTATAGCGATGTGAAGAGAGTGAAAAACAGAGAGATGAGAGCGAGAGGAGATTAAAAGAGAACAAAAGGAGAGAATGAGTGGAAGATTGAAGGTCAACATCATTAACTGCTATCTAAGAACAGAGGCAAACATTACAATAATGAAAGGAGGTGGACACAAACAAAGGAAGAGGGAAGAGATAGCGGCAAGGGATGCTGGTGGATGGAGAAGAAGTGGAGGAAGTGTGGGGGAAGAGAGAGAGAGAGAGAGAGAGAGAGGAAACGACCTTAAACAAAGGTTCACCGAGTGCAGAAGAAGTTACCTCTGAACTTTCAGTGGATCGCCCCGTGGATTAGCCGCCGAGCCGAGGACGAAACGATGGGAACAGTTCTAGAAATCGGAGTTATTGCGATGACAGCTCCGACGCTGTATGATGTGTGGGGTCAAAAAAAAAAAAAAAAAAAAAAAAAGAAGGAGCGAGGAGAGGTCAGAGGGTGATGGATCATTTTGGTTTAGGGGTCGGTTGGAAACAATAGACAGCAAAGTGCACCCAGCGACAAAGGTTAAACGGGAATGTATCTTATAACAATTGTTCCCGCAATGATGAAGTAAGTCAATGAAAATTGAATAAACAGTGAACTATTGCTCTTACAACTTAACCCCTTCAACATTTGTTCGTTTGAAACATGTAGCATTGCAGATTTTTGCTACTAAAATAATTACCATTTCTTTATCTAATGTATCTCGTACCGAGTAAAGTACAATCTTTTCGTGGTAAAATAAGACAATAATCGTCTATAGGAAATATTAGGTTGGTGTAAAAATAATGTCGGTTTTTGACGTATTTTTAACGTCAAAAACCGACATTATTTTTGCACCAACCTAATACAGTCAGAATTAAAAAAAATCACAAGAAATCATTGATTGATCGATTCGTTTTTTTTACATCTTATCAAACCATTGCAGGTTATTTAAAGCCAGAAAATATTTTTAGATTGTAAGAATTTTTTTTTTTGAGATAATAATAATAATGGTTTAGTGATACAAATCTTACTAATTAACCCATCGCTGGTGGGTAAATAGATGAATTCATACTTTTCCTAAGTGTATTTGCGCGTGATTGAATTGCTGTAGCATACCTACAGACGATAATGGGTATGTCCCCATTCGCATAAATACAGTAGTAAATACTGTATGTTGGTCTGCAGTTTGTTTTGCACCTCCTTTTTATCTCGACTGGGTCAGCTTTATATTTTCCCCATGTCCATCTATATTTTCACCTTCCCACTCCCTTAGCGAGAGAGCCTCTTGATTTTGTCCAATGGGCAGAATACAGCGGCCTCTCCGTTTTGAGGGTTGGACGGGTCCTACTAACATCAGTTATGTTTAGTTTACTTTGTTTTGAGTTTTAGTTTTATTATTGGGTTCATCTCCCTCCCCTCTCATTCTTCATTATTAGAATTTTATATATATATATATTTATTATCATTAAATTTTTAAGGCAGGTGGCGCGTTTTGTAGGTTTCCCCTTGAGAGGATGCGGTATTATGGTGGATGGAGGATTAATTGGAGACGGACGAGTTTTTATGGTGAATGTGGAAACTGTAATGTGTGAATGGGTCGTGAATCAGATTAGCTAGGTATAAGATAGTTAGTGATGACCAGCCTCAACCCCTCCCCATTTTGGCCTTGTGCCGCAATTGTATTTTATATACAATAAATATCCTGCAGTTGGAGATTCTTCTCCAGCCGTATTGGTCAAACTCTCTGTCTCCGGGCAAAGAGGATTCCAAGACGAGGCTATGTCGAAGGGCAGAGTCTCGTTTCGGGAAACAGCTACCGATCCCGTCTTATACGGGGTCAACGGTGAATTTTTGGCCGAGCCTACGGACTCGGATACCCCGCATTAAATGCGGCCTTGTGTCACACCTGACCGCGTGGGGCGGTTGGTAGATATCCTGCAGTTGGAGATTCATTGTGGAATTCACTTGACTCACTTCTAGCAATTGACTACTTCTACGCGCCGCTGGCGAATGTATTGTTCGTGTCCTAAGTATTATCGTTCATTAGCAACCTTCGTTTGATTATTCTATTCAGCAACCTTCCCTAGGTTACAACATAAATATAATGAACCTAACAGGAATTAGAACTCGGCTCTCCGATTAACAATTCCGAGCCATTATCAATTACATCACCTGAGCATCCGAGCTTACATCACCTGATATTCCCAAGAGATCATTCATCGAGGTACTGACAAGGCGCGACGTTGCTTAACTTCGGTGATCGTACTGGAATCGGTGTTTCAATGTGACGTGGCCGTAGGCCTCATAAGAAAACGTTAATGTATGCTAGAAACTACTTGATGGTTTCACTAGAATCCAGAAATTATACTGGGAGTAAACCGCTTGTATTGAAAATGAATCCAATAAGCGCACAATAATAGAAAGGTACGGAAGACAATGATGTGTCGTTTTGGTGGACGTATTCAACCATTACAGTGGGTCAATTCTGAGAGAATTAGAAGTCCTGTCTGGATTCATTACTGGCAACCATAATCTTAACATAAGATATGCAGCTGTTATAGGTGTTGATAGCAGACACAGAAAGAAAAAAATCAGACACTCCTAAAGAATGTCATGATGGAAAGCGAGAAGAAAGGACTAACCATCAATTGTAAGAAGACATAATGTATAGTTGTCAGTAAAAGGAACAGTCCAAATTGCGAACTACGAATTAGAGACATCAAAATCAAGCAAGTACAAAAATTGAAATATCTGGGGAGTGCTTTATCAGAGGATGGAAAATGCAACATCGAAATCCGACGAAATAGCGGAAGCTGTCTTCCAAAAGCTAAGCAAAGTATTAAGAAACAAGAAAATTTCGTTAGAAATAAAGAAAAGAGCGCTGGACAGTTATGTAATATCGGTCTTCTTATATGCCAGTGAATGCTGAACAATGTCCTCACAGATCTCCTCCTCTGATACTTGAGGCAATAGAGACGTAGTTTTACAAAAGCATGCTGGGGATACCATGTCAGTAATGACAAACTTTTTAGGATAGTAGAAACTAAAATAACACTTACAACCAAAGAGAGGCAATTGAAAATTTTAAGGCAGATAATGAGAAGAGAGAGGTCATTAACCTGAAAACACGAGTCATGTTCTTAAAATAGCCTCGTCATATCGAGACTTTCATATGAATGTGATGCATGGCGCTTAAGTGATTCAGAACTAACTGACAATTGCTTTCTGAGATCAATGGGCGTTGGCAAAGATCACACTTCTTCGTGCCTTGTGGACTGGGGCTGCCGAATCACGAACAAAGAACTCTACCAAATAACAGAAACCACTTTATTTGAGGACTTTCAGCAACAGAAGCAATTGAAATAGATATCACATATAAACTCGAAGAGAAAATAATGATTTAATCAAGATGTGGACATTACACGCCACTTCAAATAAAAGGTTAGGAAGGAAATCCCATCAATAGTAGAAAGTCCTATTTTCCTGAAAAATTGTTTCAAAAGGAAGATTATGTAAATTTCGACTGACAATACTCGTCCAGTGAATGCCGAATGTTTCCTTATAAGGAAATGGCTATTATTTTTAATCATTTCACCCCAAACAAGGTAAGACGTAAGAGCTGAGTGTTAGAGTACATGAAAAAACACTATTAAGAAGAGTGAACAATAAAAGAAAAAAAGGAATTAAAAAGACAGAAGATAACAACTGACATTGCAACTAAATTTTTGAAGATCAAAGTTGAAAAAAAGAATCCGGAAGAGATTCCCACAAGCGAGAAGTGCCACAAAACCCATTAGCATAGAACTTATTTTTACATCCAGTAGCGACTCTGGTGGTCGGGCTTGTTGGGTTCAGCTCGACATTCAAGTATATCTATTCCAAAGCAACAAAAATATTTTGTAGTGCGTCGTTTACATTCTTGACTTCAGCTGGAACCAAAATTAATTGTTTTAACTCAGTACCTCAAAATATTGACCGATATACATTTCATTCATTTTGTTCATAGTAAAGAAGAAAGAAAAAAAAAGAAAGAAGGTAAGTAAAAAAAAGAATGAAATAAAATTAAAGCGGCTAGTCGGGCTGCGTTGGTCTGAGCTCTATCTGAGCTAGAAACATTTAATAGGCAATGTATTTCTTGCTTTAATTTTATAAATAATCTTTTAAAAATCTCTAATGGCGTGTATGCCTTGTTTTTCAAAGAAAACGTTTTTATTTCAACTTATTGCTTTCAAATGTCCATGTTAAATAATTTATTCCGTACAGTATAAGTTTTTTTTAGCACAATGTATCAATTGAAAAAGGGCAAATTAAATTTAGCCCGACCTAAAGTCGGCGAAAATCAAAGAAAACTCGTAACTCGTCGACTGGGGGTTGGGGTTAAGGAGTGTAACTGGGGTAGTGTTAAGGAAATATGGTATCAGTCACTAGCCAAGATTACTGACCCAATAACGTACAATAAATTAAATTAAAAATTCACAGACAGGGAGATATATAAACACACTAACGCATAGACATATATACAAACATACACTCGAGATAGATGCACACGTTATTTAAAAAACCTATCTGGCTTGAGATTTTTAAAAATTATAATTTTTAGTTTAAGTGAAGAAATCATTTTAGCATTTAAGTTATGCCAACAGTAACTTTTCTTAAAGATTGTAATGAGTCTGACAAACATTGACGATCTAGAGTCACCATTGGTTACATCTAGCCATTTCAACTTCAAAATGAAAAGACCTTGCCATCAATCTAGTACTGCGCTAAAATTCATAAAGTCTATATACATATTTATAGAAAAGATAATATATATATATATATATATATATATATATATATATATTAGGTTGGTGCAAAAATAATGACGTAATAATGTCGTTTTTGACGTATTTTTTAACGTCAAAAAATGACATTATTACGTCATTATTTTTGCACCAGCCTAATAGAAAGCGAAGCTATGTTACGGTGGTGGGAAATTACAGATTCTACTTTGGATTTTATCAAGAATCTCTAAGTATATAGAAGAAACGTCAGACCAGATGTGGCAGCAGTATTCAAAGCAAGGACGAATAGTAGACTTATAAATAAGTAAAATAGATTTTGCGGCGAGAAAAATTGTCTAGCACAACACAGTGAACCAACTTTCCTAGCAGCAGACCTAGCAACCGATTTAATATAATCTTTCAATTTCATGTCAGCAGAAAATATTGGTCTGAGAAGGAGCAATGAGTCACTCTCCTGGAGGTTAGCATCAGACATGCTATTACTATCAATATTACTATTACCATTACGATCTTAATTCATCAACATGACAAAATATGTACGTGATAACACCCCTAGTTATTATTATTTTCCGTAGCAATGGAGTTATTGATACATTTTGTTGTTTCTGTATAGCGAAGATTTACTAAGCACAGCTTGGTTTCGTATAAGATCCAAAGGAGGGAAACGGTAGGAAGGAGTGCGCCAATCCTCCAACTGGTTGGTTGGGGGTAGAACTGCCTACCTTAAAAATCAGTCTCCTATAGTTTGGATTTAATCTGAACATGGACATTAGCCCCTACAATTATCTATAATATTATAGATAGAAGAAATATACAATTTTTATTAGCTACGAAAGCAATCGTGGGAGCATTAATTTGTTCCTCCGTGTGGGTGTTGAAAGGCTTTCGATCTCAGTCAGTATCGCTGGCAAATTTTCAGACCAGGGTCATTCTTTAGTGGCACCAATTCAGACATTTACAGCCAAGACCTACCTTGTTACGCCCACTGGCTGGAATCACCTGTTCCCTACGTATTCTTTTGGTAAGAAGGAAGTTTTACTCAGAAAGTTTCTCCCCAAGAACTACTAATTTGTGAAACAAATTCCCATGTGGATGCTTGCCCAACACTACAATCTTAACCTCTTCACGTTTGGGGTCAATACTTATCCATCCTCTATATCCTCACTATAGTAAGAAAAAATCACCAAATATAATTTTTTTCCGTTTATTATCGAATAACGAAAGGATATCTAAAACTATGGCTCATCTTCTCTGGTCAGTAATATGCGACTACGGAGCATGACTTTACCATATACCTGAAGTCACTTTTCTCTTCTATATGCCGCGTCCCTTCAGGACATAAGCAATTATGGTTCTCCACAACTTTTTACCACGTGTTGCTCTTAGAAGGTTTTTTTTTCTCCCTTTGCGAAGGTCTCCGGCTCCGTGTTTCGTCATCCATTCACAGAAGGTCGTCAGGTAAGTGGTCCGCTGACTTTCCCTATCTCTCTTACCCTAAATATACCCCGTGAGATTGAAGTCTTCCAAGGCCTCCCCTAATTAAAATTTTCACTTGTCTTTTCCTGATTCTAAGTAGAAGTGTTCGTTCTGTTACCATTTTCTTTAAGACTTCATTGTCGCTTACTCGCTCCGTCCATGAAATTTTCTGTACCCTTCTATAGAACCACATTTCTGCTGCATTTAGTCTTTTGCTCTTTCGTGTCATAGGAATTTAGAAACTTTGTAATCACAAGATTTATTTGTTATATTATTATTATTATTATTATTATTATTATTATTATTTCCTCTGATTTCCGGTGTATACTCATTTTTTCCGGGTCCCAACCAGAGACCTAAGGTCTGAAATACCATCATGACAATTTCCATTGGAAAAAAAAAACAAAAAAACAAAACAAACCCCAGCTAAGACCACACACACATTTTTTTCATTTCTTCAAGACTTGGGCTACCAGGAATCCCTTCAACGAGTCTATCGGGAACTGAAATTGTTGATGTCCATACGCGTCACATTTTTGAGATTTCGATTTCAAGGGCCTTTTTTTGATAGTTTTTTTTTTTTTTTTTAAAGATCTTCAAAGATATATTGCAATATACAGGGGCTGCCATATCAATAAAAAAGCACATTCTTGTGGTCTTTGATCCCGATGTCTGGCCGATTAGCTTTGATTGCTTTGTCTGTGTGTATTGTAAAGTCCCATAAAATTGTTACAGGGCCTATTCTCTGTAACCGGGTCTGAATGGTGGGTGCCCATACAAATCACTTGCAGTTTCCTTTCCATAAAAGTTTCAGATTTTCCAATGCAGATGTTGGCGCACTCTGTCATGTCGGGTTACCAACATGCCAATACCGTGCAACCTGATAGATGTTGGTCAATTGTTTCTGCATATTTATCACAGAATCTGCATTTTGGGCTAACACAATTTTTTCAATATGTGTGCTTGATAATTTCTAGTTAGCATGCATTGGTCCTGTGCCACAAAAATAAAACCTTCGGTTTTAGCTTCTAGCCCCGTATTACGTAACCTCTGGTGGGTATGGGGTTTGTCTACGTCGGCTTGTTTGGTATGGGCAGAGTATTGACTATGAAGAGGCTCATCTTGCCATCATTTCTGCATTTGATACATTGCATTTGCTTTCTTTTTTAAGGTCTTTGCTGCAGCATTCAGGCGTATTACGGTTTAATTGTACTTCGCTCACTTGAAATTCCCTTTTATATTTGTTAGATTCCGTTATTACTAAATAAAGTTTCTTATTTTTTTCATGTTCTTTGACACAAGTTATCGTCTAGTCTTCTCTAGTTTCCAGGTATTTTTGAAGACTGATTGCTGTGGTTTTGTAAGACAGTTCTAGTTGAACTAATCCTCTGCCTCCTCCGGATCTGGACACATACAGGTTATCATCATAAGCCTTAAGATGATGCATGCGGTGTCAAGTGAGAAGTTTTCTCGTTTTGACATCCATTGTATCACTAAAAAACACTATTACTGCAAAACATTTCTTACAATTTAAAAATATTTTATGGCTTTGACCTGCAAAATATTTTATGGCTTTGACCGTAAAAAAAATGAATCAATCAAAATCAATGAAAATGTCAGAGAGAAATCTTTTCTTAATTATAAAAATTTGTATGAAAAAAAATACGATTTTTCAGCGAGTTAATGTTACATTGAAGAGTCTTTCACGGATATTATGCTTGTAGATTGTTAATCTTTAACGTGTCCACCAGGTCAGGATTATCCTTTAGGCTTGTATAGGCTACAGCCTAAGGCCACTCATGCTTTTATAAAGCAATGCTTAATTTTCTAGGTGTTATAATTTATAAATAGTTTCATAACCTGAAATTATATCAATATAACAAACATATTTATTTGATTGTTTTATTGTTACAATGCTGGTTATAAAAAAACTGTTCTTTTTTTTACTATAGTTTTGTTGAAATATGTGTTAATTTATGTTTGCAATAAATAGTAAAATAATGGTATTTCTTAAAGAATATTTTCATTTGCTATAAGTTTACTTCAAGTTATGTTAATGTTAAAATATACGATGAGTAAAAAATATTCAAGACGAGTGCGGGTAAGTTAAAGCGAGGCTTCGTCTGTGGGGTCTCCTATAATTTCATTAAGCTAGGAGTCTCCAGAGATAATAATCCAGCCCTGGTATCCACTGATATTATGCATACAAAAAGGTAGAATATTACGGACATTCGACAAATACGTTTTACAAAGCAATGGGTTGAGTTGATCTATTGATTTACAGGTTAAACAAAGAGTTAGCGTTTATCAAACAGTAGTCGTTTACGTATCAACATAAAACAAAAAAAACATTTCAGTTAGGTCATAACTGATGATCATACGACTAAGAGTTCGATCCATTTCTTCCGATCAATTTATTAAGGTCATTTTCATTTCGAAACTCGAAGAAACATTGATACGAAATCTTGCTTGATGAGTTTGTGGAAATGGATGGCGGAAAAAGTACGACAAAGAGAAAAAGGAATCATAAAGGAGAATATTTTGCTGAGGACAACAAAAGACAGGAAGCTGTGGAGAATCACGATCGACCACAGTAGAGTAATTGGCCATGGTTAAATCTAAATGACAGAACTGCCCAACAAACAGAATTGACAAAGTTTTTAATAAACAATGAAAAGAAAAGAACAAGGCAAAAAATAATATTGAACAAGCAAATAATATATATATATATATATATATATATATATATATATATGTATATATATATGTATGTGTATATATATATATGTATGTATATATATGTATGTATATATATATATGTATGTATATATATATGTATGTATATATATATATATATGTATGTATATATATATGTATGTATATATATATATATATATATATATATATACAAGGCATGGATATTCCCAAATAATCGGAGTATACTCTGAGGCAGATCGTTTATGTAGAGTAAGAAGAGTGTTGGACTGAGAAGTGAACCTTGCAGACGTGCGTATTGATCACCTGGAAATCGGAGGACTGGCCATTAACTACTACCTTCAGAAACCTACCCGTTAGGAATGACTTTATAACTGTGAAGACTCTTCCAGTGAATCCATATCTAGTGAGCTTCAGCAGTAATCCCTTATGCCACACATTATCAAAGGCTTTCGAAGTGTCTCGATAATTATTTGAGTAATCGTATTTAGGATATCACCAGTCGACCGAACAAATTGAAATCCTTAGTGCTTGTCGCTCAAGAGGTTACGGATAAATTTATGGTCAATTTGGTATATATTTGTAAAATCCCACACTCCAACCGGTTATTTAAATTAAATATGTCTCAAGTATTCATGATGGTGATGCTTTTCAGATAAGGTGTGAATCAACAATTTTCTTCTTCTATGTGCTGTGTACTTTCAGTACATAGTCGACTATGATTCTCCACAACTTCTTATAATTTGTAGCTCTTAGCAATTTCTGTCTTTACACTGTATCCCACCCACTCCCTGTTGAAGCTTGTTAGGGAGGTTACTCACTGATTTCCTCTGTCCCTTGCCTTTAATATATCCTGTGAGTATTAAATTTTTCAAGCTTTCTTTCCTCATTATGTGATCCAGAAATTTCAAACAATTTATTTCTGATTCTAATTGTAAGTATTTTTTTTGTTTCTATTTTCATTAAAACTTACTCGTAGCTTACATGCTCCGTCCATATTATTCCCAGCACCCTTTTGTCGAACCATATTTCAGTTGCTTCAAGTCGTCTCGTCATCTGTAAGGAAGTTTATTGTCATATGGAAGGTTTTTTTTTGGCAATTCAGCACTCGTTCCTTTGCTTCCCGTACGATCACCGAAGTTAAGCAGCATCAATCCTAGTCAGTACCGAGATGGGTAACCGCTTAGCAATGCCAGCTTATGTAAGCGTGGTTTAATGAATAAAGTCTCGAAATTTTTAATCAGAGAGCCGAATTCCAATTCCCGTTGGGTCGGTTATATTATTTTCCCCTCAAATACTCTTGGAAAAGGCATGGACCCACCTCTTCTCACAACTTTGGATTAATTAGTAAGACTTTTATCACTAAATCATTATTATTCCCACCTCCAAATTCTTACAACCTAAAAATATTTTTTAGCTTTAAATAACCGGCAAAAGATTGATTATATATATATATATATATATATATATATATATATATAAACAAACTTCAATTAGTATGAATCCACCTTTTATCCACCCCCAGCTATGGGTTAATTATTAAGACTTGTATCATTAAATCATTATTACCTCAAAAATATTTTCTAGTTTTAAAAAACCTGCGAAGGGTTGATAAACCGTAGAAAAAGAATCAGTCAACCAATTAATGTTTTGTTTAGTTTTCAGAAATTGTTTTTTCGCTATTCCAGTCTTCGGATTTCTGGGTCACATTTTCTATCATTTGTTAAAGCATTTCCCAGATATTTAAAGTTCTGTAGTTGTTTGATTTTGACATCGCCAGTTCGTAGCTCAAATCTTGTCCTTTTTTTCTTTTGCTGACATTTGACGTTAGCCCTTTCTTCCCTCTTTCTTGGGTTATGCACTAATTAGTACAACTTTTCTCTGTAACACTATTTACATTGTTCGGACTATCATCCTCATCTTTGTTGCCTTATTTATCACAACGTTTCGGCCATTGTACGCTCCGGCCTTCTTCATGTGTTTTGAATATCGAACTGAATTCTTTATTTCGCTCGCTGATGTAGAGTGTTCTAGTTCCACGTGCCATGTCTAATGGAAGTGAATTATCCGTTGTCACCTGTTAATTCCCCTCTCCAAGTTCTCCACTGCCTTAACCAGGTATTTTCTCAGTAAATCATTATTATATCCAAAAAATTCTTACAATCTAAAAATATTTTCTGGCTTTAAATAACCTGCGAGGTGTTGATAAGTTGTAGAAAATGAATAAATGAATCAATCAATGTTTTGTTTAGTTTTCGGTAACTGTCCTTTAGCTATTTCAACGAGTCTTCGGATTTCTGAGTTACATTTTCCGTCATCTGTTAAAACATTTCCCAGATATTTAAACTTCTGTACTTGTTTGATTTTGACATCCCCAATTCGTAGTTTGCATCCTGGACCTTTTTCTCTTAATGACAATGATACATTTTCTTCTTATAAAATTGATGTTTAGTCCTTTCTTCTCGCTTTCTTTGACCATCTTTTCTAACTGCAGTTTTCTTTCTGTGATTCAGCAAATACATAGTCTAAGTTTATATAGCGAAGAAAACGGCGACTTACCTCGTCAAACCAAGCAACAGCGTGTCGCGTGTATTCTACGACGGAAAAAGTGGCGAAAAAGAAAACTACTTACCAAACAGAAGGACACATATTCCGCATAACATGCTGAAAATGGAATAATTGAATTAAAGAAAAAACAAGTCAGTCGCAGGAGTCGCTATAAAAGTATTTTGATATGCAAATTACGGAAAATCCTATCCCAGTTGTCGACGAATGGAAGAAATAGGTTCTGCAGATAAAAGCAGTTGGTGTTCTCAATTGAGGAGGGAAAAATTCAGGCATTTTTGGTTTCGGCGTTTGTTAGTGAGCGAGTTATTTTTCTGACTGGTTACACGCATTGTGATTTGAAATAGTACCGGCGAATCGAGTTTTCAGCATTTCTTTCTGCCCATGATATTCGAGTCTGGACTTACAGTGATTCTTCTTTGTCTTGTGGAAGTAATCTGCGACAAATACTTCCTTTGCTTTCAGAACGCTTACAGTTTATCATTTCTTGTTATGGAAGTTTCAAGGCGAGAGATTATAAATTTAAACTATGTATTGAGTTTTTTTTGCAGGAACTACGTTAAAGTCATGTGTATTGGGTGGGTTTTAGCTATTTAATATACTACGCCAGAACTTTCATTCACTTTATTGATTACATACTTCATAACACAGCAATCCGATTGAGGAAGACCGGTGAATAAAATAATAGTCATTGTTATATTAGGATGAGTCATAAGTAAATTCCGCTTTGGGAGACTAATTTCAATGATGACTGTATCATTCTAACTAATAATCATACATAACAATTTATATCTTAATATACCTTATTATTTATTTTAACATACATTATCATTTATTATATTTTAACATACCTTAATTTTAGCATAGGTTTATATTTTAACAAACCTTATTATTTATTCTAACTTACCATATTATTTATTAACACACCTCAATTTTTGCATAGACTTATATTTTAGCATAACGTATTATTTATTTTCTTTTAACACACCTTATTTTTTGCAGCGAATATTGTTAAGAATATGGAGGAGTAAAATCAGCTTTCAAACAAAGTACAGACTTTACAAATCTTTGGTAGTCTTCATTCTCCTATATGGATGTGAAATGTGGACACTGTTGGCAGAAACAAAAAGAAGGATCCAAGTTTTTAAGGACAAATGAGAAAACTCCTAGGCATCTTCTATTGGGAACTAATATGTTTATGCGGAAAAGGGTTGAAAGTTTTATGAGCCACAAGGAGCCTTTTCTCACCACTGTCAAATGGAGAAAAATGGCGTGATTTGGACACGTTACAATGCATGACAGCCTGTGCAAGACTATCATGCAAGACACCGTTGAAAGTGGACGTAGGAAAGGACGCCAACGTAAGAGCAGGTTGGGCAATGTCAAACAATGGACAAGTGTGACTATACCAGAATTGCTGATGGCTGCCATTGTGGAGGAGATTCAGTGTGGCTTCTGCATTCGTATCCCCCCTATTACGATTACAAAAGTCAAGGGGATGATGATTTCTTTTTGCAGAGGTTTATATTTTAACATGCGTTATTATTTATTTTAACACACCTTATTCTTTATTATATTTTAACACACCTTAGTTTTTGCATAGGTTGATATTTTATTCAATTCTATAGACAATCTATTTTGCAATGATTTGTTGCCATTTATCAGGTAGATCTTCGATACTCTTTCATTAAAATTCCGCAGGATTTGAGGCGAAGAATCTTTCAACGAGCTCTTGAAATCTGAATTTCCCCATCAAAGCCTTTTGCAGCTATCGAAAAGGGTAACAATCGGTTGGTGCAAAGTCAGGTGAATATGGCGAGAAGGGTAGAACAGGCCACCCGAGTTCAAAAAATTTTCCTCGCGTTATTCCTGCTGTATGCGGCCTTACGTTGTCATGGAGGACAACAACATTTTTCCTATTGGTGAGCACAGGGCGCTTTTCGATCAAACTTTTATGGACACATTTGCGGCTGCTGGTTCTGTAAATGTGCATTTAATATTTTATTACGTATTAAGAAGTCTAAATTACATCATACTCCGACTCAGGACATTACCTTTCTTTCACGTAGCTCAGCTTTTGAAATCGGCTGTGGAGATTTATCTTTGTCACGGCCTTTTGTGATGAACATTATTGTATGTAACCCATTTTTCATCGCCTGTCATGATATAGTCGAGGAAAGTTTGGATGATACATTCATCATTACAACTGGTCCCCTAAAACACAAATTGCTTATAAATAAATTTAATAAGAAATTATTTTTGTCTATATTTCTGAGATGAGGTATTGCAATTATTTAAATTGTTCGAACTGTTATTCTCATCTTTATTGTCATATTCACGGCGTTTCGGCCGTTGTACGTTCAGGCTTTCTTCAGGTGATATACGTTGGAATTTCGAATCGAACCCTTTCTTTCGTCCACCGGGGTAAATTGTTATAGTTTCACGAGCCACACCTCTTTTAGAGGGTCATGGCACGTTGAACTAGAAAAATCTACCCCGGTGGACGAAATAAAGGGATCTATTCAAAATTCCAATCACCTGAAGATGGCCGGAGCCTACAACGGCGGAAACGTCGTGAATATGACAATAAAGATGAGGAAAGCAGTCCGAACAATCTAAACAAAGGGAAAGTATTTTTTATTTAAAAATGATCTTATCTCTTATCTCCCTTGAAACCCAAAACAGACTGATATCTCTAAGCAAACCTGTTTTGTCGTATGTTATCCGGTTTATTAGATACTGCAATGTCATTGCTGAAATAGAATGGAACAAAAATAAGATGCAAGAAAAAATAGTCAAAAATTAATAATAAAGATGATGTTTTATCGAAGGTATTTTGATAATTCAAGACTGATGCGTTTATTCTTTCTATGTGTAAACAAAGAATATGTCTTAGAAGTAAAATCAGAGAATAAAGAATATAGCTGTTATAGTGTTTGTAGTTTGGGTTAATAATATTCCAAAGAAAAACACTGGAACACAAGAGAAAGAATTGTTTAATCATGTGAATTAATATTACAATAATAGCGAAGAGTGTCACACTAACTACGATATGTAGTTAGTGTGACACTCTTCGCTACTACAGTGCTACTCCTTTGTGCCCAGCTTGCGACTATTTTCATAGTCAATAGAAGAGTTTATGTTCAACACTTTTGTGTAGCTAAGTCCGGTTGTCTTTCTACACAACAGTAGCTGTATGAAAAAATTTGAATGACGTTAGCCGGTTTGCTTTTGTAGACTAATTAATAAGACGCTGTCCAGGCCAGACAGGTAGCCAAGCCTACTTCTCGTTAGCTTGTTACATTTTTCTGATCTCAGCTACTTGCTTAACAGTTAAGCTGTATGAATAAATTTGAATGACGTTAGCCGGTTTGCTTTCGTGCACTAATTAATAAGACGCTGTCCAGGCCAGACAGGTACCCAAGCCTACTTCTCATAAGCTTGTTGCATATTTCTGATCTCAGTTACTTGCTTAAACAGTTAAGCGATGTTAAAAAATGTTCTGATTTATGCTGCTTATTTAACGGTTATAAGATGCAAAAAGTTATCTATGCTGTTTGCTTAACGAGTGTAGGATTTAAAAACATCGTGAGCATTGCGATAAAGGGCAAAAAAAAAAAGAAAAGAAAAGAAAAGAAAAATTATTCTTCTCTTTTAAATAAGAACGATATTAATTGCTAGAATAACTTGTTTTTCTATAGTCTGCATCCAAAGTTGTTTTTATAACATTCAGTGGCGGTTTAACCTTTAGAAGTACCCTGGGATACATGTAATGCGAAACACCTAGAAATATTTTTCAAAAAGAGATAAAAAAAAAAGTTAAAGGAAATTAAATTAATTTTTTTTTTAGAAGTCTAACAGGAACAAACCTTTAAGAGTTTGTTTTGCGTAATTTATTGGAAACAAATTTCCCCCAAACACATCTGGTTTGGTGCTCTTGCTATATATTTAGAGATTCTTGAAAAAAGCCCAAAAAGAATATACAATGTTATTGGTCTTGACCTGGCATCTCGGCTTCGGTCACTTTCCCACTGCCGTAATGTATGGTCTCTGTACTTTTCTATAACTCCTTTCATGATAATTGTTATGACAATGATATCTATGGTATCTAGACTTTATGAATGTAAGCGGAGTACTAGATTGGCGACAAGGTCTCATCATCTTGTAGCTGAAATTGTTAGATGTAACCGTAAGTTCTATCCTAATAGTTTCTTCTATAAAACATCTCACCTGTGGAACTCTCTTCTGGCTTCTTGCTTCCCAGTCAATTTTGATCTTCAAAAATGTAAATGTAATGCCAATCGTTATCTTCTATCTTCTTAATTCTTATTCGTTTATTGTCCTCTCCTCGTATATTTTTCTAATATTCTCAAAGACTTGCATTTTACTGCCCCGCTTGGGGTGAGATAATTAAAAAAATATGACAATGCTTAGAAAAGATAGGAAACATCATAAAGTTGGGTGTTTGGTTTCTACACGCTCTGAGCGGAATGAACAAAGCAGATCGTTGACAAACAAAAACGAAAATTATTTATGACACCACCTAATATATATATATATATATATATATATATATATATATATATATATATATATATATATATATATATATATATATATGTGTGCGTGTGTGGTATTAATTGAATCATTTTTTTGAAATAGATCATTTAGAGTTTTCATACAATTTTATTCGTGAATAAAATAACTTTTAGCTTAATCCCTTCCATCTGGTGGAGAACTTCGAGCCACAACCTCAAAACCCCATGTCTTAACTCGGCACTGAGAACAGTATGAAAAAGCAGATATATCTTTTAATACGTTCTCTTTTATTTTTCGTTTGTTCTTTTTCGCTATGAAGCATTTTAATGTCTACTAAACTGGCACCCCCATTCTAATTTCTTGCGAGTGAGGAGGGCTGTTAGAACCCCTGTAGTATAAAAAAGTCTATTAAAGAGCGGAAGAACTCTAGACGAGCCAATGCCATGCTAACTAGAGGTAGTGTCTCAATAAATCACCGTGTTGAAGGTCACGGGAAACCACTCCACTATCAATCCCAAGAAAAAATGGAGATTTCGTCACTGACAAATGCAGGATTATAGATGCAGTCAGAGAGAAAAATGAAAGAGGAGTAGGACTAATATTAGACCAAGACATGAAGAAATGTGTTCTGGGATACTGTAAACTAGCTGAAAGAATTATTGTTGTTAAACTGAAAAGAAAGCCTTTCAACGTATCTAGCATAGTTGTTTATGCACCTACGGTACAAAGTACAGAAGAAATTGAAACGTTTTACTCGACGCTAGACAACGCCAAGGCTCAATGCAAATCGCAAGAAATTATAATCGCCGTGTGAGACCTGAATGCCAAAATAGGCAAGAGGAGAGAGGAGGAAATAGTTGGTAAATTCGGACTAGGAACTCATAATGAAAGAGGGGTTCAATGGTGCACGGCGAATGATCAGGTAGTAGCCAACACCTGGTTTCAGAATACCCAAGACTTATATGAACATAGAAAGGCTCAGGGAGACAAACGAAAAACCAAATCAATTAGATAACTATCAATAAAAGATTCAGGAATGCAGTTTTACACTGCAAAACATACGCAAGTGCTGACTGTGGAAGCAATCACCTTCCAGTGGTATATAATCTTAGAGTGAAACTACGGAAATTGAAGAGGGCCAAGGCAGCACCCAAATTGCAATACAACAGACACCGCAATGGCCCGAATGTGAATGAGAAATGTATAGACAGTGTGAAAAGCAGATACAATGAACCAAATCAGAATGGAAACTCGAAATGGGCCACATTAAAAGAAGCTTTATTAACATCAGCGATCGAGATCATCCTGTTGTGACCAAGTAAAATGGTTAAAGAAATAACCAAACAAGGGTTACAGATATATCATATATTAAACTGTAAGTATAACAGAAGAGTATTACACGACTAGTGAGTGTGTGTCAGTTGACCCAGTATTCAATATATTTGACTGTTCCCCTAAGGCCGTCCCTCCTACTAATCTTATAGTAGGCGGAAGAGTCCAATAAAGACTCTTTAGAGGGAAGACACCACAACATCCTAAAGAAGAATAAACAAAGGAAAAAAGAACGAATGACAGATGAAATTCTCAACGTGATGAAAAGGAGACCAAAAAGTGCCAAGTTATGGAACAGAATATAGAACTGCGCAAAGAAATTAGGAACAAATGCAGGCAAGCTAAAGAGGAGTTGCTCAACGAAAAATATATAAAAATAGAAAGAATATCGCAGATAAAGCAGATAAATTAAAAACTGGATAAAAATGAATGGAATTAACAAGAAAAAACGTATGCATAAAATAGGAGGACGTGACATTGATCTTAGAGAAAGCAAAAATGCTTCAAAGACGGAAGAATACATCGGAGAATTCTTCCACGAGAAAAAAGAGCAATTGTCAATACACGAAAATAACGACGGGCCAGAAATATTAAAATCTGAATTGGAACTACCATTGGCCAAACTGAACAAGCAGCAGCACCAGACGAAATCGTAATAGAGATGCTAGCAGCCATAGATGATTTCGACATTGACAAGATTGCAGACCTAGCAAATGAAGTATACAACAGTGGTTATATACTAGAAGACCTAAGTAGATTTATTTTCATAGCACTACCTGAGAAGCCAGATGCAAACGAATGTGAAGTCCCTCGGTCAATCAGCCTAATGAGCCATATAACAAAATTTAACTGAATTCTGATGCGCGCGCAGCAGAATTAGACCGGAAATAGGACAACGACAGCTCGGGTTCATTAAAGATCCATCATTAATTAACTGTTGCAGCATACCTAGGGATGATAATGGGTATGTTCCCATTCACATAAATACAGTAGTAAATACTGTATTTTGGTCTGCAGCTGTGCTGATCAAACATTGTCTCCGGGTAAATAGGATCCATAGACGAGGCTATGTCGAAGGGCAGAGCCTCATCTCGGGAAACGGTTACCTGACCTCGTTTTATATGGGTCTACGGGGAATTTTTGGCCGAGCCTATGGGCTCGGATACCCTACATTAAATTCGGCCATGTGCCATATCTGACCACGTGGGTGGGGGGTTGGTAGATATCCTGCAGTTGAAGATTCGTCTCCAGCTGTGCTGATTATACTCTCTGTCTCTAGAGAAACAGGAGACCCAGACGAGGCTATGTCGAAGGGCAGGGTCACGTCTCAAGCTACCTGACCTCGTTTTATATGGGTTCTATCGGGAATCTTTGGCCGAGCTTACGGGCTAGGATACCCCACATTAAACGTTGGTAGATATCCTGCAGCTGGAGATTCATTGTGGAATTCACTTGACTCACTTCTAGCAGTTGACTACTACTTCTACGCGCTGCTGGCGAATCTTATATGTGTTGTTCATATCCAAAGTATTATCGTTCATTACCAACCTTCGTGTGATTATTCCATTCAGTAACCTTTCCTAGGCTACAACATTAACCCATAGCGGGAGGGGGAGAAGAGGTGAATTCATTATTTCTCAATGGTATTTGTGCGTAAGTGAATATAACAAACCCAACTGGAATTGGAACACGGCTTTTCTATTAACAATTCCGTGCCGATATGAATTACACCGCCCACACATCCAAGCTTATAGCACCTGGTATTCCCGAGGCGTCACCCATCTACGTACTGATCAGGCTTGATATTGCTTAACTTTGATACTCGTACCGGAAACGGTGTTACAACGTAATATGGTCGTACACACACAGTTATAAAACGAGTTCTGTTTTGTGAAACTTTCGTTGTAATTATCTTTTTTTATGAATTGTAACAAAAGATAGTAAAACTGTTTGCAAAATCCCTGGGAAAATTCCATAAAGCGTTTTTTTTGTTTATTTATTTACTTTCTCGTGCTTACGTTACTGAAGGATAAAGGAAGAATCTTTTGTCGAATTTATTTTTTCTTTTCTTCACTAGAATTTAAAACTTAAGTGCCTAAAAGTATTTTCAAGCATAAGGAAAACAAATGTCGAAACCTATCTTTTCATTTATGAGAACAGACTAAAAAACAAAAAAACAAAAGTCTATAAACTACGGAAAAAAAAACTTCTTTTTTTATCAAACTTATTCTGTATCGAGACAGTAAATGCACAATTTTACATTAAAATATAACGAGTTCTGTGTGTTGGTAGGTCTGGTGTCTCGCGGGGACTTTTTGTCGAATTAAATATTGTTGTGTCTATATATTGGAGTTACCGACTTAGGGATGGGATAGTTAGCAAATTGTTGAGTCAGAGGTTACCATATCGTAGGGGTCGGTAAAATATAACGAGTTGTGTGTGTTGATGAGTCTAGCATCTGGCAGAGACTTTTTGTCGAATTAATTGTTGTTGTGTCTAGATATTGGAGTTACCAACTTAGAAGTGGGGAAGTCACCAAATTGTTGAGTCAGAGGTTACCAGATCATAGGGGTCGGTAAAATATGAGTTGTGTGTGTTGATAAGTCTACCGTCTCGTGGGGGACCTTTTGTCGAATTAATTATTGTTGTGACTAGATATTGGAGTTACTGACTTAGAAGTTCCAAAATTTAGAGTCTGAGTCAAGATTACTACATTGAAATGGTCGGTAATGGACGTACTGATGTTGCAGCCTGCTTGGGATTGTATGTTGAGGTGCTCTCTTGGCAATATAGTTTCAGGGTAAGTGAAGGAAATGGAATGTAATTAGTGACACTAAACTAGAAAGAAAGAAGTGAGAATACAAACCAATTAGCAACAACGACAATAGCGTGCTGAGTTGAAGGTGAGAACAATAGCGAAGAAATGTGACTTTCATTGAGGGCCTATCATTTGTTTTCTGACTGCGCTGTCTGTTCGCTAAAATTAAGATGGAAATATTATGCTAGTCAAGGAGACCTTGGTAATATCTGGTAGTCGAAAGCAGATAATTACCCAAATAATTAAGATAAAAAAATAAATACGGCTAGGGAGAAGTTGTTTACTTTGTTTCTGTAGCTGGTTTTTATTATTATTATTATTATTATTATTATTATTATTGGAGTTGCCCATTACACAACCCTCCTTCTTCCCTAATAGAACGCCGGGCTTCGGACGGGTATCAAGGAACTGAAAGTTTTCCAACAAAGATGCCTTAAACTGAATGTTTTCCAATAAAGATGCATGAAACTGATCGTTTTCCATCAAAAGGCCTGAAACTGAATGTTTACCAACAAAGATGCCTTAAACTAAACGTTTTCAATCAAAATACTTGAAACTGAATGTTTTCCAACAAAGATGCCGGAAACTGACTGTTTTCGATCAAAAATGCCTGAAACTAAATGTTTTCCAACAAAGCTGCTTTAAACAGAATGTTTTCCAACAAACATTACCGAAACTGTTTTCGATCAATAATACCTGAAACTGAATGTTTTCCAACAAAGATGCCTTAAACAGATTGTTTGAAAACAAAGATGCCTTAAACTGAATGTTTTCTATCAAAGATATCCGAAGATTCTGCGAAGCACCTACCAATGTGATCTAAAGGCGATGAGTTTTGACTGGCACGATTTTGAAAGTGTTGTGAGAAAGAATATTTCCATGTAAGTTTGGAATCACCCGTAAGGCATAAAAATACGCCTTCATCAGTAGCAGCCTTTGCCAAGTCAGGCAGTTCGCTACCAGGTTTGTCGAACTCTGCCTTCAGACAGAGAGGAAACCAGATGAGGCGATGCCAAAGGGCATAGTCTCATCTTGGACGGTAGACAAACCCGACCCCGTGTATGCGGTGTCTACGGAGAATTTTTGCCCAAGCCTACGGGCTCGGAATCGCCCGACATAAAAACAGGCCTTGTGCCACATCCTGTCTTGTAGAGAGGCTTTGGTTAATATCAGTAGCATTTACGTCTAAACATTCCCTTCCCTAGTTTCTATTCTACATTATGTCTCCATGTACCAAAAGGTAAAACATCTGTTGTTAAACCAATTCCGGTTTTCTACTGTTGTTTTTGATACCTCGGTTACAACAGTTTGGCGACACGAGGATCGAGGGTTTTTAAAGACTAAAAGCAAATTAAAAACGAAAAGAACTCGAAAAGCACGCCGGAATAAAAGGTACAGTGGATTTTTTTTTCTTTCGATTTGAAAAAAAAATTGTTTTCGTCAGTATGGAGGAATTTAAAACTTTTATGCTGGAACTATTAAAACGGAAGCAACAAAGAGAATGGAACACATGCAGGAAATGTGTTTAAACCAACAACAGAACCAACAAGAAATGCTTGAATTGTTTTTTTTTTTAAAGTCGGATAACGAAGGAACTGTAATTACTCAAGATTCTATCGCAAATTCTATTTGTGAATTCAATTCTAATCCTGACGAAGGAATAACTTTTCCCTCGCCAACAGCGCTATGAAGACGTATTTTGATGATATTGTCTCGGATGGACAAATAGAAAAATGTTCGGTTACTGCTACGGAAATCAAGACCTGTAGAACGTGAGTAATATGTAAAAATGACATACTTGCCAAGAAACCTGCGGATATCACATTTGACTGTTATTAGAAAAATATTCAGTGATAATAGCTCACTTTTTAAGACCCGTTGGAACTGCTTGATTTGAGTAAAAAATGAGCATGAAGACTACTTAACTTATGCTACAGTAGTTAATCGTCAATGTGAGAAATTCAAACTCAGTGAATTAAGCACCGACATGTTTAAATGCTTAATTTTTGTCCAGGGCCTTATGGCGAATAAAGACGATGAAATTCGCGCCCGAATTCTAACAAGAATTGAGCAAGACATTAATTTAACCCTCCAGAAAGTAGCCGAGGAATGTACCAGAATAGAAAATCTCAGGTACGATACTCAAAAAATTGAAGATAGCGAAAACTTCGAAATGCGCGCAGTACGTCAAGAAATGAGAGGCATTTTGAAAAAACTAATCCTTTTTGTAGTACAGTGTAACCCGGATATAAGGGAGTTGTCGGGACCGGATAAGAATTCTCTTATATCCGGGTTTCTCTTATATCCGGGTTTCTCTTATATCCGGGTTTGGTCTATTTTGTTTAGGTAAGTATGGCTCTAATTTGGGACCAGAGAAAATCTCTCTTATATCTGGGTTTCTCTTGTATCCGGGTTACACTGTAGAACAAATATGAAAAAATTTATTAAGCCAAATTCCTGTTGTGGCTGTGGAAAATTTACATTAAAAAAAAAAGACTGTATAACGACAAACATTTTTTTTTGTGTGTGTGTGGGTGCGGAAAGGACAGTCACACCACAAATCAAATCAAAGAAAAATAAGGAAACTTAGAAATACAGTGAATATGACTTCAACTGAAGAATTGCAACAGCCGATCCAAGTTCGATCCTCGGCACAAATGAACATAAAGGAAATATATTATTACTAAAATTAATGGAAAACTTGTAAAGTTTCAATTCGATACATGGTCTGATTTAACGATATTAAATGAATACACAAAGATCAAATTGGGTAAATCAAGTTTAACGTTTTCAAGAAAGATTGCTCGCGGCGTCACATGAAAAACAATCAAATTCAAAGGAGAATTTGTGCTGCAGAATTTTCGATTAAAACCATAAAAGCAAAGGTATTTGTTATGGAAAGAAGAAGTAACTGTTTGGAACTGATTGGATGAGCCAGTTTAACTTGTGGGACGTTCCAATAAGTTCATATTGCAAAGAAATAAACGTTTTGTCTTCTGATTCTGAAAAATTAAAAAAAGAATAAAAAAACACTGCCCGGAAGTTTTTTTCTGAAGGTCTAGGGAGATGCGGAAAATAATTAATAAATTTAAACTAAAAGAAAAGGCTACGCCCTTGTTCAAAGCAAAAAGGAATGTTCCTTTTGCGGCACTTGATGCAGTTAACAGGTAATTTGATAGGTTCGAAAAAATGGATGTGATTTCTAAAAAAAAATTATTCCGAATGGAGTGCACCATGCGTTTATGTTAAAAAAAAATATATGTTTGCGCAGATTTTAGCTCCGGATTGAACGATTTTTTAGAAACATATTCATACCCGATCCCGAACCCACAAGAAATTTTCGCCCAGTTAAGCGGTGGAAAATATTTTTCTAAATTTGATTTTTTGGACGCATATTTGCAGATACCTGTGGATGATGAGTGTTCTAAAATTCTCCCTATTAATACCCATCGAGGGGCCTACAAATTTGATATGTTACTTTCTGGGGATAAAAGTGCCCCCAGGTATTTTTTGACAGGCCGTGTATGTGATGCTTGGAGATTTGAATTTTGCTATTGCATATTTAGATGATATTCTAATAAAAAGCGAAATATTCTTGTGGTTTTGATCACGATGTCTGGGCGATTAGCTTTGACTTTTCGGTCTGTGCGTATTGGGAAGTCCCATAAAATTGTTCTTTGTAACTTATTCTCCTTTTTTTCCCTTCTTGTTCGCCTTTTTTCATTTTCTTCTTTTTTCCTTCTCCTTTTTCCTTCTTTTTCTCCTTTTTCCTTCTCCATTTTTTCTTTTTCCTTCTTTTTTCTTTCTTCTCCTGTTTTTCTTTCTTTCTTACTTCTCCTTTTGTTCTTTCTTCTCTTTTTGTTCTTTCTTTCTTTCTTTCTTTCTTTCTTTCTTTCTTTTCCTTTTGTTCTTTCTTTCTTTTTCTTCTTTATTCTTCTTCTTTAGTATTATTATTTCGATTTCTGTTGTATAATCATTTCCGTCGGTGTCCCAATCTGAGACTTAAGGTCAGAAATGGTATTATAACATTTTCCATTGCACATTTGTGAAAAACAAAACAAAACAAAACAAAAAACAAAACAAAAAACAAAACAAAAAAAACAAAATAAACAAACAAACAAACAACAACCACCACATAACATATGTGAGAAAACGACATTATTTTTGCACCAACCTAATAGATAAAGCTTCTCGTAGGTGTCCGTTGTCCTTGTAAGAACACTTTTTTTTTGTATTTCTTTAAAGCGTAGGCTACCAGGGATTTCTTCAATGGGTCTATTCGAACTTTTTCCAAACGAACCTAGGGCCATAACTACAGCTGGAATTATTGATGTATTCATGTGCCAAATTTTCGAGATTTCTATTTCAAGATTTTTGTATTTTCATAGTTTTTCTGAAGATCTTCAAATATACATTACTGCCTACAGGAACTGTCATGTCTGTAAGAAAGCAAATTCTGTTTTTAAGGTCTTTGATCACGATGTCTGGGTGATTGACTTTGATTGTTCTATCTGTGTGTATTGTCCCGTAAAACTGTTACTGGTCCTATATCTGTAACCGGGTTTGGCTGGTGTTCATACTAATTTCTAGCAGTTTTCTTCCCACAAAAGTTGCAGATTTTCCAGAGCCCACCCTGACACGCCGAGTTTTATATTCGTAGGATGGTAAGACTGTGTAATCTGATACAAGATGAACAATTGTTTCTTGATATTTAGCACTGAATCTGAATTTGGGGGTCAACATAAATTTTCAGTATGTTTTTTTTTGCAAGCATAGATTCTCCGCAACAGGAATAAAACCTACGGTTCCAGCTTTTAATTTTGCATTTCGCAACCACTGATAGGTATATGGGGTTAGTCTTTTTCCACGGATAGTGTACTGGCCATGAAAAAGTTCATCTTGCCTTCGTTTCTGTATTTGGTCCATTGCATTTGCTTTTGCCTTCATTCTAGGTTCTTTATCGCTGCAGTAGGCTGATTATAGCTTGCTTATTTTTCTTCATCCATTTGGAATTTAAATTTATTGGCTTCCTTTATTACTGAATAAAGTTTCTTATTTTTTCATGTTCTTTGACACAGATCATCAATTCTTCTGTAGTTTTTAGGTACTATTTTCTTCTTTGAGGAGTTGAATAAACCGTTGTTACTACCTTAAAGCTGGATATTCTTATGTAAAATCTATACTGGGATTAGAGATAATCTTTAGATGTAACGTGTACACGGAATAAGAATTCTCATAAAAATACTTTAGATAAAACCTAATAATTGATAGGAGACTGAATAAAGATTGTATATGGAGATGAACGATAAAAGGGCGCCTGGTTCTTTTCTCGCTTATTTCTTTTTCTTCATATGTTATCAAATTGACACGTTTTTCCAGTTATTTTGCTGAAATTCTAACGTCCCTTCCGCACAAATCGTCTTCATCTGTCAGTGCATCGTTTATTGGTCGACAAGAGGCTGGCAAATGAAGCATGGGCCTTGTGCTGTAACCGCCTCGTTCCTTGTCTACGTCTGTTTGCTGTCTCAGTCTGCTTTCTTTAACATCTTCTTCGCCACTGCGAAATGTTTATTCTGTTCAGCAAGCAAAGTTCAGCGGCTCGATGAAAATTGAATACAGCAAGTGGCGTTGACAGGGGCAAAGAAGTCAGGTCGTTTTGGTGTGGACGGGAATGGATCGTTCATTTATTTGTAAGGGGAAACGGGATATGGTAACTAGGGGCAAGGAAATAAGGGAACAAGAGAAACATAGAAATAGAGAGAGGATGGATCCATAAGAAAGCACTAAGGGATATACGAAGAAGGTGGGGGCAGAGGGATAAGAAGGAATGAAATTGAAAAGGAAGAAGGCGAGTCATTTGAGTAAAGAATTGAAGAGATTTAAGTGTCAAGAACCCACATAGTAAGCAATACCAGTATTGAATAATGATGATAATAATGGTAAGCTATTCTGAAAGCAGAGCTTAATACTAGAAGCAATTTGAAGCCATAAACTCGCTAGCCGTGCCGGAAAGCACACACAGCTTCAGTTTCATTAACTGATCCATTCCCGAGATAAAGTTAATGCGAAAATACGATAGCTTCTCGCAATCGCATTCATCACTCAAAATACCTTCCAAAAAGAGATAATCGGAGATTAATTCCACTAATATATCACTGAAAACTGCGACAAGGAGTCTTTTTGCTTTCTTGCGATAACCAAACAATTGCATTGACTGGTTCTAAAAAAATAAGGGTACCAGAATAACTGAACTTAAAAGACAAAAGCCTCTCGCCTGTGGAACTCCCTTCCCTACTCCTGTTTCCCTGAGAGCTTTAATCTATAACTATTCAAATGTAATGTCAATCGACATCTCCAGTTGCCTTGATCTATCCACTAATATTCTCCTCATCCTCTCCTCTTTCATTACTATCTGCTCTCGCTCCAAATCCTCTGTAAACTCTTGCCGCCTTGCTAGGGGTGAAATGTTTAAAAAACAAAAAAACAACATATCTATGTTGACCCCAAATGCAGCTAAATTAACCAGAACCTGAAGAAAAAGTAGCCGTTACCGAAAAAACAAAACAAAACAAAAAATGCAACAAAAGAAATCACCCTTAAAAATGCTGGTGAGAAATGGGAGAGAAAAAACCCTCCAAAACTCTGTATACCAAATACCCTATCAGAGCTAGTGATCTTTATGTAGATCAAATTCTTACCCATCAGTAGCTGATAGGCATTGGCCTCAACATGGAAACTGAAGGATTAATAACTGATGTTCAGGATCAGTGCCGTCCAACCAGGAACCAATATGATGTCTTGACATTTAACAGATGCGTATGTAGAGAACATCCGGAGACAATTGACCTCGTAATATAATGGTGTAGCCAACTGACACCAATAGAGTACTTGCAACGATCTGCTCAATACATATATTAATCAATATGCCGCGCATTCACCCTCCCTCGCAAAGAGAATTAGTGAGAAAATAACTTGTAAATGATAAGGTTAACATTTTTGGGAATTTCAACATTCAGACTGATACGGAAATCCAAAAAAATCGATCAGGTATAATTGTGAAATTGATCGATTTGTTTTTTTTATTTATTCACGGCTTTAATATTTTTTACAGTAAGGTTCATCTTGTACAAGGCTCCGAGGTAGAGGGTTACCTTAAGGTGTAGTTTATATGGATAGGAGAAGAAGATAACGGTTAACTCTAGACTTTAACATATTAAAGATTGTAGTGATCGAGGAAACATTCCCTTGGGAGTTTGTTGCACAGAGCAGTGGTTCACGGGAAGAAGCTGTTCGAGTGGAACTTACTTCTCACCGATGAAATACACAGGGAATGTGGGAGGTTTGCTAAAATGTGAAGGCCATGCCGGTTCCTAACCGTGAATGTTAGACCTGGTGGATCGTCCGAGCACTGCCCACCACATCCCACCTGTGAGAGAAAGAGGGTGGAGGGTGAAAAATAATTCGTCACCCACAAGGATTCGGAGACGCTATTGAACTCTATCAAAACTGGTAAGTGAGGACTGGGCAGCTACCGCCAAAATATCACAACAAAAATACTCCATTTTCGGTTGTAGGATAGTACGGAAAATCAGATAATTACTGGAGCAGTAAAAGGAGTCGACCATTTTACTTGCATCTTTAGCGAGTACGAGTTCCACTTGAGGCCAGGTGTGAGTTTGAGGCCCAGTAGTCCCTCAAGGCATGGAACCTCTGACTGAGACTTCCATTCATCGAGAAGAAGATAACGGTTAACCCTAGTCTTGAATAGGTTAAGATTATAGTAATCGGAGAAACATCGTTTTGGGAGTCGTTTTCACAGGGCGGTGGTTAGCGAGAAGAAGCTGTTTTAATGGAACTTACGTCTCACCGATGGAATACAGAGGGAGTATGCGTAGTTTGCTACGATATAAGTGGAATGACGTGTCCTTGCCGTGGAGGCTTGAATGTACTTCGTCAGAGAGCTTTCCGCGGAAGTAGCGAGAGATCAGCGAGAAAGAGACACAAGCGCTCGGAGACGCTTTTGGACTCACTCAAGGCTAGAGAGTAAGGTCTGTACAGCTCCCGCCCAAATATAACAACAGTACTCTATTTTGGGCCTCATCTGGCTCAGGTAAGGCTAGAAGATAGCAGGAGGAATCAGGTAATTACTGGAGCGGTACAGGGAACCGACCATTTTACTTGCAACTTTAGCGATTGACCGTATGTACGAGTTCCACTTGAGGTCAGATATGGGTTTGAGGCCAAGTATGCCCTCAAGGCATGCTACCTCCTCCTCGAGGGGACATCCGTTCGGGGTTCGAACGGCGGTGATGGAATGAAACTAGTTTGGTTTTCGAGACCTTGAATGTAACCAACTAGTTTTTTCCCCCCACTGGGCAATTAATGTTCGATCCGAAGAGAGGTTAGCTGCCAATCTCTGATCATCAAGATTTTTGGAGGTCGTATCTTCGGTATAGATATTTACAAATGATATTCTTAGGCAGATCATTTATCTAAACCAGAAACAGGGTTTGTCCGAATAGTGACCCCTGTTGGACGCCTGTGTTGACTGACAGGGCCTCGGAGAACTAGCTGTTAATAACTACTTTCAGAGATCTACCTGTTAGGAAGGATTGTATAAGTAAGAAAACCTTCCCAGTGATTCGATAGCTGGAGATTGTGTATAGCAATCCTTTGTGCTGCACTTTGACGAAAGTCTTCGTGATATTTAATGTTATGGTCCTCGAGGAGTGTGTGTCATCAAGGGCTTCACTAAGTTTGTATGTTATAGTAGTTAGTACATCAGCAGTGGATCAGGCTGATCGATACACATACTGCTCGTCGCCCAGGAGGTTGTTCCTGTCTACGTGTTCGAGAACCTTGTTGATTAAAGCCTCAAAAAGCTTATTCACTGCGTCTGCTATCTTAATTCCTTTCAGTTTGATATGTCAACAGTACTCCTTTTTCGACCTGATCTGGTTCTTATAAAGATAAAGGATAGTGTGAGGAGTCAGTTTACTGGACGGTATAGGTAGTCGATCATTTTACCTGCATCTTTAGCGATCGATCGTATATAAGAGATTCATTTGAAGTCGGGTGTGAGTTTGAGGCCCAATAGTCCCTCAAGTCACGATTCCTCCTCGAGAGGTTATCTGTTCATCGTGACTGGTGGTGGTTCAGAGTTTGATCGGCGGTAATGGAATGTAAATAATTCAGTTTTCGAGTCAGTAAATGCAACCAGACAGTTTTTTCCCCACAGAGAAATTAATGCAAGATCGGAAGAAAGGTCAGCTGCCAATCTCTGATCGTCAAGATTTTTGGAGGTGCACTCGTATATCGTCGTATCTTCGTAATAGATATTTACAGATATTTATTCCTTGAATTACAGGAATTGTGGCACATGTCCGAGGGGAGAAATAGGGAGGGGCTGGTCTTCCTCAGCTGTCCTAGTCCTAGTCAATCCGACTCGCGACCCATTCATTCATTATAATTTACACATTAACTACAAGAATTTATCCATCACCTTAAATCCTACATACACCAAAATACCGCATACTCGCAAGGAACCTACACAACAACTCATGACATAAAAATTTGAAAGTGCAATCTGTGGAGTTAAGCTTCAAGATAGGAAATCTGACGTAGACCTGTTTAACAGGTGTAATATTGGAGGAATCGAGACTTTTATCATACAGTCTCAGTTACGGTGAACTGGTCATGTCTTGAGAATATCTGATGACAGGATGCCCAAGATCCTAATGTACAGCCAGTTAGATCAGGGCTACAGGAATTTAGAATGCCTATGGCTAAGATACAAAGACAAGCTGAAAAGCAATTTGTCAGTAGTCAATATACCACATAACACCCTTGAGCGCTTAGCCTTGGAGCGGGTAGAATGGAGATCAACGTGTTTTAGTGGACTCAGCAATTTTCAATCTGCTTGTCTGAATCATCTTCAAGAAGCGAGAGCAAGATCTAAAAGGTCAGCCAATCTAACAGTGATCTCATCTCACAATCCTCACACTTGCTCCATATGTGGCCTCCTTTGTCAATCACTAGCGGGTCTTAAATGCCACTTAAGATTATCGCTCAAAATTTCATAACTGAATCAATAAACTGTCTTAGATCCTCATACGTCGAAACCAACGGGAAAGTCCATTATTATTATTATTATTATGATTATTATTATTATATATGTAAAAATCCCATGATTCATGAAATGATGGGGAAGTGGAGAAAACAAACTCAAAATGTAAACCAAAGATAAAACTAAAACCAAACAATGTTAGTAGGAACCGTCCACTCTTCAAAATAATAAGAAAGGTCACTGTATTCTGCCACGAGACAGTCAAGCAGCACACTCATTAATGGAATGGGTAGGGTAAAAATAAATGCGGCATAGATATTTACAAATGATCTGCGTATATTCTTAGGCAGATCATTTATGTAAATCAGAAAGAGGGTTGGTTCCAGAAGGGACATCTGTGGGGGGGGGGTGCCTGCGTTGAAGGGCATCTTTAAAAACGTTCAAGAACCTAAATAAATACAACAAGGAAATTGGAAAATTGAAAACATTCCCCTTGCATAGTTCTTTTGCCTTTTGGAAGAAATAAGCGTAGATTCATTATTCAATACCCAGTCATTTTTCTTTCTCTCTAAGAATTTAACCACATTGAAACGTCTGCCATTTTTGCAATCACTCTTTAAGGATATCAATCCGTTTGAATATACCTCTTGGAATAGTTGGTTGCTTGTTTTTGTTTAGCGGCATATGAACACCTCTATGGGTTATTTAATGCCGAAATCGAAATATTTTCTACACAATTTTATGGTTTTAACTAAATATATTTGGTACGCAATTGTATGCCTTCAGCTAGAGTATTTGTACATAATCTTATATTTCAGTAAATTAAGGACATTGCTGCCTCAATTCCAGAATAATTATCTCATTAATTGTATAGCTATATATTTTTTTTATAATATACTGCTTTCGTTTGGAAATCATTTTACAATTCTTATAAAGAAAAGGGGCAGAATCCTTGAATCCATTCTTTAAAAGAAATCGATAGAATCTGTTGACGAAAGTTGAGAGAATGTTGTGCGACTGTGTTACTTTGTAAGAAAAAAAAAGTGACCGTTTCTATAGAAAACGTGTTGGCATAATTGCTTCTTGCCCAATCATCAGTGGATTGGATTTCTTTAACAACATTGAAGTTAACTATTTAAACTCAATGGGAAATGTTTAAATAGATTATGAATACTGTAAGTCTTTTCCAGAATTTAGAAACATGAAATAGTGTACGCAAGGTTTATTTAGTTGGTTGAATTTGTTTAGTGGTATATCAACATCTATGGGATATTTAATGCCGAAATCTAAATATTTTGTACACATTTTTCGTATAATAATGGCTTAATAAGATTTTAACCCATAGCAGGGAGGTTATGAGGAGGAGTCATACCTTTCCTAACGGGATTTACGCGTAAGTAGTTATAACAAACGCAACTGGAAATCAAATTCGGTTCTCCGATTAACAGTTCCGAATAATTATCCATTAGGCTACTCGCACATCCAAGCTTACAGCACCAGGTAACTGTCACCCATCCAGGTACTGACCAGGCTCGACGTTACTTAACTTGGTTGATCGTACGGAAATGATGTTTCAATTTCAATTGTTCGTGTTACCATCTTTTTTTACGAGGAAAAAAAACAGCATTTATGTCTTGATTCGTTTCAATGAAAATCAATTAGCTGGTAAGACAGTGTGCAGTTTTTTTTTGTTTTTTGTTTTTAATTATATTTATATAGGGATTTACTAAGTGTAGCTTAGATGTTACACAAGGTCGAAAGTACGGATCACCCAGCGTGGATCGAAATGGAGTAAGGATTTCGACGTTAACCATTACTCCACGTCGAAGCGTCCAGTGATTTATTAAACTTGGCTTACATGTAGCACAAGGCCGAAAGTATGGAACACCCAATGAGGAACGAACTCACTACTCAGTCGTAAATGATCAAGCGAGAGATTACACTACGTCGAAATGCCCAAATTACACACACACACACACATATATATATATATATATATATGTGTGTGTGTGTGAACGTCTTTATACACAGATGTATATATATATATATATATATATATATATATATATATATATATATATATATATATCAGTGTGTAAAGACGTTCTAACGTTCTACCCCCCCCCATATTAATTCCGTTATTTATTATTTTAAATGTAGTTGTGGACTCGACTACATAGGTAGAACGACACAGCGTTTAGATGTTAGGGTTGAACAGCACAAGCTTGCTAAAATACTCAACAAAGATTTTTCGTTTGGTGATACCATTCGAAATACATATGGGTCTTCTATAGCGGATCACTTGATAAATAATCTGACCTGTGCTATGGATTTTAGTGTGAGCTGGTTCTCTGTTCTGGCCAGAGCACACTCGTTATTCCATCTGAAGGTGTTGGGGACGCTGTTCATCAGGTCCAGGCGACCCTCTCTTTGTAAACAAAGAGACTGCTTGCTTGGACTTGCGGTGCTGTGTCTCTAGCATCTTTGGTGTTTTTAACTTTTATTATTATATTTTTTCCCTGTCCATTCATTCACGTCATCCGCGAAAGACTTTCTTCTCACAATTTGTTTCCCAGTTTACAGTTCTGACGAGAGGGGACGAAACCGGTCGACTTGCGTTTTTGTTTTAAAATTTATAATGGCCTATAGTAAAAAATTTATTGTCTTTAATGACATAATACGTTTTTGTACCGTTAAAAACATATTTACATATGTACATATATATATATATATATATATATATATATATATATATATATATATATATATATGATTCATAATTTGAGGATTTGTATAATTTGCATAATTCATCATGGTCTAGACCTAGAATCCTCAAGACACACATGCAGAAAAGCACTGGACGCTCGTTTCTTCCTGTTTGGGACTCATCGGCAGCGTGTATTCTCTATCGACTCTGAGATTTGAACTCTGACCATTACGATACGACACAAGCATCATACCATTAATCAGTTATATAAACCTATGCTAGATCCAACTTCTAATGCTCTGGATTGAGCGGCTCGGTGAAGGAAGTCGTTGCTCTTGGGTTATGTATGCTTGGATGAGTATCACCACAACTTCCTGTCTCTTGTAGCTCTTAATAAACTTTATCTTTCTGTTATCTCTCCTAAGCTCTGTTCCGCCATCTATTTGTTCAAGCTTATTAAGAATATTATGTATTGTCTTCCTCTATCCCGTGAGTATCAGATTTTCCAAACCCTCTTTCTTCGTTATGTGCCCTAGAAACCTCAACTCTCTTTTTCATGATGTTAAGTATTAGTTTCCTTTTTATCTATATTTTCTCCAAAACTTCGTTTTTACTCACATGTTCTGCCCACGGTATCCTCAGCATCCTTCTGTAGAAACGCATTTATTTTGCTTCAAGTTTACTCTTTGAGGAGGACGTCTGCGCATTGGATTATATATTCTAAATATTGTGTGAGTCAAAATTGAACTCGATTTCTGTTTTTACGGCTGTCAGTTGACAGTCATTTCTATTACAAGAAGGTAGAAATCAACGAAAGACATGATAATGTAAGCATTTGTCCGACGGGAAATTATTTAGGAATCTGCAAAACAAACCCCAAAAGAATCAAATCGGAGAATAAATAATCTACAAGACAAACGCTAACAATTGACTTTCCAGAATCTAAACTTTACTTTTCACTCACATTGCATAGGGTGACCGCAAAATCACCAAAGGATGTTAACATTTAATAACCCCTTTTAAGCATTTGGTTACGAGAGAAAGGAATAACGAGGATTAACGTTTATTGTTAGTATATACGGTGTCGTACAAATATGTCAAAGCTAGATAAAATGTTCATTTCAGTGGTCGATTGTCAGGATGGCGATCAGGGTTAAGAGAAGCGTCGGGAGTTGACATATCTCTTGTACTGGCCTGGCCGAGGTCACAGCATATAGTCGGTTGCACGGTGATGGGTCGATTTCGTTTTTTGATAAGCCTGTTCTATGGGGCCCGGTGACGACTGCAAAGGAATGCAGTGTTGGTGGATTGGCGTCATGATGGTGAGTGGAGTGGGTTGCATGCTTATGGAGTCGGAGTCGGAGTCGGAGTCGCTTCCTTGTGGAGTCAGAGTCACTGCTTGCGGAGTCGGAGTCATTTGGTTGCGGAGTCGGAGTCTCTGCCTGCGTAGTCGATTGCTTGCGGATTCGGATTCGCTTGTTTTTGGAGACGGAATCGCTGCTCGTTGGTTCGGAGTAGCTTGCTTGCGGAGTATGGTTTGCCGAGGTGGTGAGGTCGATATCATGTCGAAGCTGGATAGCCAAGGTTGTTAGTCAAGCCTGGGAGTGGTAACGGTCGTTGAGAGGAGCGGTCATGTTAAGAGGTAGCAGTGGCGATGTCGATGACTATGGCGGTTGAAGCAGCAGCGGCGACAGCGCCCCGCGTATCAGCCGGTAGCTCGCCGACCCGCAACTGTCTTGGTCGCTTTCAGAGACCTGTTTTTTTCAGGTCTGGTAGTTCCCAGAAATATCTTCTTTTCCAGCAGAAACCTTCGCTTTCATTACAGGAGTTTAATTCATAGATCGGATGTAATGCGTGGAGCCTATGCACAGAAAACAACTTTTTTTTATTTCGTTCTCCGCCTTACTGGCGTTCACATTTGGCCAGCATGCATAATGAATCAGAAAGAGATCTAATTGCAAGGGCATATAACTATGCCATAGTATTATATAGAGTAGAGAAATAGATTTACACTAGTTGAGAAAGATTACATATCTCAAGTGGCGCCCATTTTCATCTTCGCACGCACGTGACTTGTCTAAGCTATTTTCTCTCACTGCTCTTAGTGTTTTCAGGCTTTGATGTCTATATGAATATTGTCCTTCAGCCGTTGGGGAGTCTGAGACTTGTTGACATAAGCCTTTTCTTTTGGTATAGCCGTAAGAATTCGCATGAGAATCTGGGTTGTAGCCCTTGTCGTATGAGCTGTTACCCCATCTTATATGGAAACAGGTCGATCGCCTTTGCGTTGGTCGGCTCAGATCTTCTTCGATACTTACTCGCTCAAATACTTCTTCGTTTCTAAACGAATGTGGTGGAAGCTCACTTACTGAACTTTTTCCCTCAAAACATGGATAATCTTTCACACCGCAATGGCGACGATATGCTCGTTGAGTTTAAATTATTTATCCTTCGTTTTTGATAGAACGATTTCGCTACTTATGTTCGTTTTTTAGACGGTTATTTTGATATGATTAATTTCCAAAGCCTCCTTTATAAAATCTTGAAAGAAAACTAAAAAAAAAAAAGTTAATAAACAAAAAGTTATTAAACCTCCAGGCCCCTTGATGACTTTTGGGACACATTTTACATAAGTAAAAACCGTCCTGGGTATGACGATAAACTACATTCGCGTCCTGGGTAAGACGATAAAATATATCCGACAGCAAGGCCTATGTTCAGGAGGTTTTGAGGAGCGTGGAACCACCTCTTAATTACTGGTGTTCTCAGATCCACCCTGACCCGGGGTGGTGGCACTTGTTAGGGTCCCACTTTTGGGCAAATAGTTAACACCTAAACTGGGGTCAAAACATTATGAAAGTGTAAAAATATGTATTAATACCAGCAATAGGTTTTTAAGAAAATAAATATTACCAGCAATGCATTTTTGAGGAAAAAAAAAATATTATCTGCAATATATTTTTGAAGGAAAAAATATTACCAGCAATACATTTTTGTAAATAATTATTACCAGCAATATATTATTGCCAGCAATACATTTTTGAAGAAAAAAATAATATTACCAGCAATACATTTTTTGAAGGAAAAATAAATTACCAACAATACATTTTTGGCAAAAATATTACCAGCAATACATTTTTGTAAATAATTATTGCCAGCAATACATTTTTGAAGAAAAATAAATTACCAACAATACATTTTTGAAGGAAAAAATATTACCAGCAATACATTTTTGTAAATAATTATTACCAGGAATACATTTTTGAAGAAAAATAAATTACCAACAATACATTTTTGAAGGAAAAAATATTACCAGCAATACATTTTTGGAAAAAATATTACCAGCAATAAAAATCTTGTCGACATTAAATAACCCATTGAGGTTGATATGGCGTAAAACAAATCAAACCTAACGATAAGCGAAGAATGTGTGCAATGTTTATACAAGAGCTTCTTCTTCTATGTGCCGTGTTCCTTCAGGATGTTGGTGATGATGGCTCACCACAACTTCCTATACTTTGTAGGTCTTAATACATTTTTGTTTGTTTGTTAATTCTCCTAAACCTTGTTCCGCAATCCATTTACTCAAGCTCGCTAGGGATTTTCTTCGTTGTTTTTCTCTGTCCATCTTGCCCCCAATCTGCCCTGTGAGTATCAGATTTTCCAAGCCCTCTTTCATCATTACGTGCTCTGGAAAAAGAAACAGGAATGTCATTTATTCTTACTGTACGCCATCATGTTATTTCGTGGTACTAAAATTAAGCGATTTTTTTCTAGGACAACTAAAAAGAATAAACGAGAGATATTTCTCTATAAATCGACTTTGGCTTGTTCCAACGAAAATATGAATTGTGTTCAGATTTTTTTCGGCCACCACCCATTTAATCCGCTTTACCTTCACCCCTAGAAATGATCATTCATCAGCTAAAGAAAAAAAGATTGCGTGCATGATTATGCTAAATATATTTGCTCGTAACCAAGCGTTTATTTTCATACTAGCTTAAAAGCCGCATTTTCCTCATTATGTGCCAGAAATTTTAATTGTCTCTCTGTTAAGTATATGTCCTTTTTGTTTCCATTTTCTCTAGAACTTCGTTGATGCTCCCATTTTTGGTCCATGCTATTCCCAACATCTTCTGCAGAACTACAGAAGTAATTAAATTTATTATTTAATAAAATGTTAAGCAATCAAAATTATTCAAATTCGTTTGGCAGAAGGCTACAATAATTTGTCATCACCAAATTGTAAATGCACTACACTAGCAAATTAGACTTAATCCCCATAAGTATGATAGGTGCTCAAGGGTTACTATTATAATTATTACTAAAATTAGCCGAGTCTGGCACAAGGCTATACTAGAAGTGCGCTCAGTAAGAAATGCATTCAAAATCAAGAATGGGACAGGAAGTGATGCAGTCGTTACTGTAAGAATAGAATATGTATATGCACAACATAAATGCATTGAAAATTAGAAAGGGACTGTCATGGGTCAAGAATTAATACGTGCATTACGAGCAAAATAAGAATATTATATGTATAATGCTAGGTGCTGTAAGCTTGAATGTGCGGGGATTGCAACAGTTAATGGGTCAGAATTAGAAATCTTGGAGCTGAGTTCCAATTCCAGTTGGGTTCGTTATATTCACTTACACGCAAATACCATTGGGAAAGGTATGAATGTGCCTCTACTCCCCCAGGTGTAGGTTAATGAGTAGAACTTTTGCAAGTAAATTATTAGCTCTAAATTTTCTTACAATCCCCCCAAAAATTTCCGGCTATATTTAAAAATAAAAAAGTTGAGTCATAAAAAATCAATCAATCTATCTATCTATCTATCTATCTATCTATCTATCTATCTATCTATATATATATATAATGTAAATACATTACTAATAATTTTACTATATAAAGGCAGTGAAATTATTTTCAGTATAAATGAAATATTGTTTAAATTAAAATTCTCAAGAGTGCTGCTATTGAGAATTTTAATTTAAACAATATTTCATCCACAGCATTTTTTTTCTTTTGTTTGCCCCTAAAATTTGCCTTTTGAAGATCTAACATTGTTCAGTGCAATGGTGACACAACAGTTATGGTGATTACAAATATATATATATATATATATATATATATATATATATATATATATATATATATATATATATATATATATATATATAGTTCTATATAGGCCATGGAAGTAACTTCTAGTTATGGCTTAATTAGTAGGACTTTTAACAGTAAATTATTAGCTTCAAAAATTCTTACAATCCATAAATATTTTCTGCCCTACATTTAAAAATAAAAATGGCTGAGTTGTAAAAATAAATCAATCAATGAATCAATGAATCAGTATATATTGTCGTCGTCGTCGTCGTCGTCGTCGTCGTCGTCGTCGTCGTCGTCGTCGTCGTCGTCCGTCCGTCTCGAGGAACGACGAAGTAGCAAGGTGCGCTACGACCCTGGGCGGGGTATATGGAGAACTAAGGCTGCCCAGACGTCTAGTTTCCCCTTTCGGCTTTGCTAGCAGAATCCAAAGGAGAGGATGAAGCAATACAGTTGCCGGAAGGTAGCACAAAGTTCTGTCCATCCGCCTTAGGGGCTCCACTCCGAGTTTGAATTCAGAGTTGTCCTTCTCCTATACCAGTTGCCATCCAAGGCTATAGAACCCAGTCTGTCCTGCTATTTGGCCATAGCTGGAAGGAGAAGACCATTCACACCTTTCCCAAGGGTAAGTGATAATGTAAGTGAATGTAATGGATTCGACTGGAATTCGAATTCGGTTTGGATCAGTATATATATATATATATATAATGTAAACACATTGCTAGTGATTTTACATTAGGAAGGTATTGAAAATTACAGTAATGAAATAGCCTGTAAGATTCGCTCACTAACCATATTACTATGCTAGATACTCAGCTAACATCGTTATAATTAGTTGGTTTTAATAGATGATATTAGGTTGGTGCAAAAGATAATGACGTAATAATGTCGTTTTTTGACGTATTTTTTAACGTTAAAAAACGACATTATTACCTCATTATTTTTGCACCAACCTAATATTTTGCATATAGATTATCAAGTATATTTAGTTCAGTTTGTAGAGCATTGGACTGAATACCTTTAACAAGTTGACGGCCACCTGATTTATCGCACAATCATATATGTAGACAGTACATTTTAGGGCTTCTAAAATCTGTGGAATGAAAGTGGTATAAAGCATAAAGATAAGAAATTCCAGCTCCAAAATAGGGTCTAAGTTTCATGTCAACAGTCAGCCTGATTCCTTTAAGATGTTTTAAAACCTAAAATTTGTTAGTAACCCCAATCACTAGATATAAAATTAGGAAACTCTTAGTGGCTTTATTACTTTGCTTTAGGTGAAATGATTAAGAAAATGCCATGTAATAAATATTACTGTCATATAGTGTAACAACTAATTTATTACTTATATTATTTACATTATTCGGACTGTTATCCTCATCTTCATTGTCATATTCACAACGTTTCTGCTGTTGTACGCTCAGGTCTTCTTCAGAACACATGGCCAGTGGATAAAGGCGTTGGTTAGATCTAGTGACTAGATCCAAAATGTCGTGAGTTCAATAGCAAGCTACAGCAGTGGTGAACCAAAAACTTGGAGAGTTAAAGGGGAATTTCTGAAACATCCAGAAGAGGCATAGCACGTGGAACTAGAACAATCTACCCCGGTGGACGAAATAAAGGGTTCGGTTCGAAATTCCAATCACATGAAAAAAGGCCGGAGCGTGCAACGACCGAAATGTTGTGAATATGGCAATGAAAATGAGGATAACAGTCCGAATAACGTAAGTCATCAGAATACCTCATCTCAGAGATATTGGCAGAAACTAATTTGTTCTTTAATAAAAATTTATGCAATCAGTGATAATTATTCAGATTCGTCTGAAACATGGCTACAATAATTTATCGCCATCAAGGAAATCAAGGACGAAACAAGCAAATAAAACTTGCCTCTTGTGATATGATAGGTATTCAAGGGTTATTATTATAACTATTACTAAAATTAGCACAAGGCTATAATGGAAGAGCGGCCAGTGAGAAATGCATTAAAAAAAAAAAAATGGACAGGAAGTAATGCAATTGTTACTGTAACATTTTCCTTTATCCGAAATTCCCAAATCCAAAATTCCCAAATCCGAAATTCCCAAATCCGAAAATCTCCAAAGTTTCGGTACTGACATGACTTGCCACAAATGGAAAATTTCAGATGTGCAACTGTTGTAAGTGACCTCTTCTGCCCTGGATGAGGATCTCCCAGCCCAGCTTCGTAGCCTACGTTTGCGCCAGTTTTTGTTAGCGATCGTCATAGCAACACCTTCGTTCGTGGATTATAATACTTACCAGGCGTTTCGTGTACAGTAAAGTTATTATTCAAAATTCCAAAAAGTCCTGCATTTATATATTTTTTGTAAGTAGTGATCATGTTTTTTGCACATGTACAGAAAGTACAAAACATTATTTTTCCGTGAAATTTTAATTTCACCACTTAAAAATACGCGTGAGCATTACATGACTAGCGTCGTTATCTACATCTACATGTACACAGAATCTATTAAATTTTATATAAAACTACTTTCCGGGTAGATGTTATTTACATAAAACTACCTTCAGGGTATATGTAGAAGCTGTGTTATGAAATATAAAAGGATATCGTATTTATGCTTGGGTTCCATTCCCAAGTTGGCCCCATTTTCTAGATTCTATAGATAAACTAACTAGCCTGTATTCCAAAATCCGAAAAAAACCTGAAAACCGAAGCACTTCCGGTCCCAAGAATTCTGGATAAAGGATTCTCAACCTGTACAAAAAATAGCTTAGTATGCCACAAGGACACAATAAAAGTGCGCAATGTAAGAATTGCATTGAAAATCAAGAAAAGGATTGTCAGTGATCAAGAATTAATACAATAGTTACCGTAATAATAGGGCAATTATATTTACAAAGTAAATGCATTGAAAATAAAGTATGTTTAGGTTGGCTCAAAATTGTAAACTATTAGTCAGAACTCTGACGACCCGAACTGAGTGAAGGTGGTTTGAATCCCATGGTCGTAGAATTATAAGTGTGTATTTTCTTTGTTTAAGTTATGATAAAAGGGCAAAACGGTGATTGTTTGGCCCACAAATTGGCTCTAATTGTACCCGTAGAAGCCACCAACTGAAGACTGGACACTGTTCGATCCGATAAAGAAATAACACAAGAAAATGCGAGCGTGTGTCTGTACGAGCGTGTATGAACGGCTGCTAAGTACGAAGCTAGGGGAGCGCTGTGCAGAGACTCGTGCGCGCTCCACCCCGGGTGTAGAGACTTGTGGTTAGACAGACGCCTCTCCCTTCCTCGGTAGCAACTGGCATCAGATGCAGTTGTTCCTCGCGTCTGGGTCAGTTGTGAACAATTCTTCGTGCCCTGGCAAACATTTTAATTTTCTTGTCAGCTCCAATTGCAGATCAGATCTGAGTGGATTTCGCTTGACAACCAAAAAGACAGACATCAGACACGAGGATTTATCTCTGGGTGGCAAGCGCATTTTGCACCCGATAATGACCCCAGAAAAATCCACAAGGAAATGAAAAAAAAAAAAAAAAAAAAAAAAGAGGATAAAAAGGAATTGAATATCTCTTCCAGACAAGTCTACGGAAAAATTCGCAAATCCATTTCTTTTATTATTTTATAGTATTACGGCTCTCAAATGTTTGTGTTTTTGCGCCAGTCTGTCTGTATGTCACTTTCTCTACCTTTCCCATCATTTCATTCTTTCCGTGTTTCATGAAATATGACCTAGATTTCTTGTTGATAACAATTTTTTCTATATTTTCGGGTCAATTCTACAAAGAGCATTACTCATGTATCTACGATAAAACGAAAAAAGATGGAAATAAACCCATTTTTTTAACAATCTATCTATCGATCTACCTACCTAAAATCTTTCATCACTGCCTCTTTTCTATCTATCTATCTATCTATCTATCTATCTATCTATCTCATTCTCTTCATTATTTATCTATGTGTAGTTTTGTGTGTTTTAATTTAATAATTGTGTAATTAAGCAAATAAAACAAATAAAAAGGGAGCCGACACGGAAAGCAACACTACAACATTAAGAAAAAAAAACCTTGTTTTACGACAAATAACAAATGAAAGGGATTATTGCCCAAATACGCAATTATTAGGTTGGTGCAAAAATAATGACGTAATAATGTCGTTTTTTGACGTTACAAAATACGCCAAAAAACGACATTATTACATTATTTTTGCACCAACCTAATATTAAATTACATGACACATCAGCCAACAACAGACATCAGCGTGCGGCACTTTTGGAAAGCGCCTTAAAACCATAGCACGGGTTGACCCAAGTCTTGTGAGTGAAACTGGTTAGACGGAACCTTGGGGGTCGTCGATAGCTGTGTTAGCACGCAGACACAAGTCATCGTGACCGAGGGTTTGAGCATGCTGGCCTTGTTCAAATTGTTGATCACGCTAGGTAACACGCTCTCTCCCAGAAACTGTAACCAAGGTATGCTCAGCATAGTTGCAGTATAAACCCCACAGTGGGCGTTGAATAAACACAAATGCACCTGAGCAAGTGTCTGCAATAGTGATTGGCTAGCCGCCCTAGTAAACGAGTTTCATCGAATACGAGTGGCCAGTTATACATACACACACACACACACACACACACACACACATATATATATATATATATATATGTGTGTGTGTGTGTGTGTGCGCACGAGCGCGCGTGTCTGTGTATGTTTCTTTGAATGTGACAGACAAGAAAAATCTTCTAAGATTTTATATTCAGTCATTCTAATGTTCTTAGAGTTTTTCTTTTGTGCGAAGGCCTCCGAAATGAAACATTTGTCATTTTGGTCATCTTAGGGAACCATTTTGGCCATCCATCAAAATGGCTGATTGCAGCCTCCAGGAAAGCGACTCATTGTGCTTTCTCGCTCACACGTTTTTCACTGACATAAACAAGGATGATTATATCGAATAAAATGCTGAGTCTGCTGTTCAATGTATCGTGTCAGACAATTTTTCTCGTCAGAATCTATTTTGCACTCTTATAAAACTATCATACTTCTATGCATTTAATAATGCTGCCACATCTGGTCTGTGCTTCTACTAAATATCTCGATATATTTGAGAAAATCCAATGTTATTGATCCGGACCTGGCATCTCGACTTCATTCACTCTCTTACCACAGTAACATAACTCTCACGGTTTCTTTTCTATATATATGAGCTTTCCTACTTGATATCTTGACCGTAGGGATTTAAGTGTAGTACTAGATTGGCAACCAGGTCTCATAGTTGAAATAGCTGCAAGAAACCCTGTGTTCGATTCTAATAGTTTTCTTTCTCGAACTTAACGCCTGTAAGACTCTATCCCGATTTTTTTTTTTTTTAAGCATTACGCCCCGAGCAAGGCATGAAGCCACTAGGATGCAGGGGGGTTGCAGAAGATTTGTAGCAAGAGCAGATAGGAGTGATAGAAGAAAGGATTTCTTGCTACCCTATCAACTATGATCTACAAAAATTTAAATCCAACATAAATCGCCATCTTCTGCTTTCCTGAATCCTGTTCTTTTATTGTTCTTTCTCTTCACTAACGTTTTCACTGATTCTTTCTCTCTCAGTAACCACTGAGGTCTTAGTGGCTTTATCAACTTGCTTGGAGTAAAATGATTCAAAAATAGATCAAATGGAGAACTTATGAATAGAAATATAGTTAAGAACAAGTCACAGAAACGAATGAAATTGTTTTTAGAAGTGAAAATGTCTCGTATGGTGTAGTGTTCGAAGGTACGGTGTGTGAAATGAGAGCATGAAAAAGGAGTATGCTTAGACCGGCTGACTGTTCACAGGAGGTCGTTTTCACAGCCTAGTGGTCGGACGGGCAGTCAACCGTGTTCCGAGTAGACTCTATGGTTAGTGTGTGCGTATGAAGTCTCTTTCTCTATTCTATGCTATCTCTGCCTGCTGTACAGCCTATCCAGCTTTACTTATAGCCTATATAAGGAAAAAGCACGGACGTAGTTGTAGATATCTGTGGCAAACGAGAGTCACGTCGATAATGGCCAACACACTGGTATATTTGTTTGTTTTAAATTTTGTTTTCAGTAGAGTACGGCGTGTATGTGACTTAACTATGTAATTAGAGATATATGTTTTTTAATAATAGTATAAATTTGGCTTTAATTTGTTACCTCTAACTATGTGTAAATTGTGTTTTTCTGCTACAGAGGCATTGTAGGAGAAATTGTCTGAAAATCAATGAAAGAAGGGATTCTGGGTTATTCGTAAAAAATTAAAATAAAATTAGACAAACCAACATTTATTTTTTTAGCATCAAACAGAAGGATACATTATCGCCTAAGCGTGTATCACGTATGGCACATAACTGACTGATTACTCGGAACCAGAAAGAGACAATTGAAATTTCTTTGACACATAACGAGGAAGAAGGACTAGGGAAACTGAAACGTCGCCGATATGTATCCCAATCAAAGATGACAACAATAGTTCGAAAAAATCCGTTTATAATGACAATTCCTCGTCTCAAAAATGAAAAGAACATTTATCAAAGCGGACGAACCCGCCGTGGCAACGAATATCAAAACATTGGACTTAAAAGCTCCCCAAATGCCCGGCTGATGTTTTTCGAGACTGTGAAATAGTGGCTAAGTGTTTGCAGGTATCTAGTTGTTTGTGTTCAATTCTTGGATCAGGTAGGGAAATGAATACATTTAGAGTCAGCAGAAACGAGAAGATAGGACATAACTAGGATAAAAACGCAATAATTAGCTATTGTAAGATATAAAAACAAATAAAAAAAATAACCTGATGATAACCTCAGAGTACACAGTCGACACCTTGTTTCTACAATAACACCTATAATAACAAAAAAGTTTGTTGGTTGCTTTTACGATATGTCAGCCCTTCTTGGGTTATTTAATGTTGAATGTTGTGTGGGGCACTCAGTGAGGATCAATGTAACTTTTGTTAGGCTGGCTGACTTTATGACAATGTCAACTCTTCTTCGGATATTTACTATCGTAATTTGTATGGGGTACCCAGTGAGGGTCAGTAACACTATTCAGTCGTAATGGTCAACTAGATTCACCTTGTTAATCATTAACTCACACCGAGGCGATTATAACAACCTTGAAAAAAAAAAGTATAAGCATAAAAAGACTGAACTACTGTTTAGTAAACCTGACTTCAAGTGAATGAATCATGTCTGTTTTAAAGAAGACAACCCTTCATCAGACCTGCTTGTGATGCTGTAACGCTAGTTACAGCATCACAAGCAAAGAACTTTGCCAAATTACAAAAAAGCACATCGTTTGAAGACTTCCAACAGTAGCAAAATCTAAAATGGAAAGCACATGTAACTAGAAAAGAAAATAATGATATAATCAAGATAGCTTCATCCACCGCAAGGAAAGTTGGTTCCCTGTGTCGCGCCAAAAAGTTTTTCTCGCCCGAGTCTATCCTTCAAATCTACAAATCAATCATTCGCCCTTGCATGGAATACTGCTGCCATATATGGTCTGGTGCCCCCGCTGCTGGCCTTAAGGTCGACAAAATCCAGGGACGGATAAGCAATGTAGTTGGTCCTGATCTGGCATCTCGTCTTCAGTCGCTCTCTTAGAGACGTGCCGTCGCCTCCCTCTGTCTTTTCTACAAATACTTTCATGGTAACTACTCCAACGTGCTACTTTCGCTAGTTCCCAAACTGCATGAATTTAAGCGTGCTACTAGGCTGGCATTACGGTCCCATCCTTTCACTGTCGAAATGGTTAAATGTGACCGTCTCTTCTACTCCAATGGCTTCATGTCTAGCACTTCACGTCTGTGGAACTCCCTTCCTCTTACTTGTTTCCCTGATAGCTATAATCTCCAACTATTCAAATGTAATGTCAATCGACATCTCCAGATGCCCTGAACTATCCCCTGCCCTTCTCTTCATCCTTTCCTTAATCACACCTCTTTACTCTCGCTCCCACTCTGTAACCCCCTGCGTACTAGTGGCGTCCCGCTTTGCTTGGGGTGAAATGATTAAAAAAAATGTTGACTTTCCACACTATCTTAAACAAAATGTTAGAAAGAAAATTCCCATCGATATTAGAAAGAGCGATAACAGTGAACAGTGGTATATTTCTCTGAAAAATTGTTTTAAGAAAAAAAAGATTTTATAAATCTCAACTAATAGTAATGCTAACTGTTCGGTCAATGAATACCGAAAACTTTCTGTATGGAAATGGTTATTCTCACCATTATAATCATTTTAGCAGAAGGCTGTATGTATGGAGTACTCGGTAGGTAGCGCAAATGATTTCCTAAAAAAAACAAAAAACAAAACAAAACAAAAAAAACAACACAAAAACGTATTTTAAATAATTTAAATGCCTTATTTGAACTTAAAAATTTCTGTTATATTTGAAAGGCCTAGAGCTAAACAATTAAAAGAAGAAGAAATTTCCGTATATAAATAAAGTTTTTAGACGTTTTTAAAACATTGCAACGTTTTTTCGTCACTCATCGAATCGCCATTATAGACAAAAAATGTAAAAAATATCTTAAAAATCCAATTTTCATCCTAGATATATGTTTTGAAGTCATTTAGTAAATTTAAGGATTAACTGGATTTTGTAAAATTAACGTTTACTCTCTAATTAAAACTTAGTGAAAATAGCGTTTGTTAATATACGGTAACCTGTGGGTTCAAAGGTTAAAAAAAAAGTATAATCATACTTAAAAAGCGTGCGAGAAATAAAATAAAAATAAAAATTAAAGAAATACAGAACACAATAAGAGTAATAATCAAGACATTGGTATTTATGTTTATAAATAGATCATTTTTAACCTTATATTACCAATAGTTTAAGAATATATTTTTTATTCCATATGATTTTATGAAACTTAGTAGAATGATCATTTTATTTTTTATACTACATTAGAAGTATTTTTTTTGTTAATATGTTTGAGTTTAATACATTGCTTTTAATTTTTTTAAAATTATTTTCGTACCTGTTTGATGTCATAAAATACCTAATTGCACTCAATGTGTGTTTTTTTATTTATCATTCTGAATTTAAGAGTTATTGAATTATCATATATGATATTACTCTTCCGATAGGGAAAAGTAGATAAAGGCCGTAATACAGAATTTTTTTCATTTTTGAACATCCATACCAAAAATATTTTAACAGTTGCTCAAATGGAATAAAAAATTTTTTTAAGAAAGGTTTACAATCGAAAATGGCATTAAACTTTTCGTTTTTTGATTCTTCAAACATTTATTAATACAAAAGAATCTTATGGACAGCAAGCAATGGGATAAATTTCAAATTCGCACTTTAAAAGATGACAAGCATTTTTTTTTAAATAAATATTAAATGAAGATTGAAAGAAAATAGTGTTACAGTGTAACCCGGATATAAGAGACCCGAATATAAGAGAGATTTTCTCCGGGCCGAAATTAGAGCCTGTGTTAATGTATATATAATAGACCAAACCCGGATATACGAGAAACCCGGATATAAGAAACTCCTTCTCAGGTCCCGACAACTCTCTTATATCCGGGTTACACTGTATTAAATTATGCAAGCACCACTTGTCAGAAAAAATATTTTTTGATTTTTATTGAATTATTTTTCGCAATGTTCGGGAAAGAAATTTCAGTATTTTCACACTTGACATTGCATGATTTCTTTTTTACTGAAATAACATCTCTAGGGATTTTCTTTCATATAACAGTAAAATAAATTGACGACCCCTTCAATTAAAAAATACAGACGAAATATCAAAATAGTGTGTGTGTGTGTGTGTATGTGTGTCCCCCTGAATATTTTCACAAAGTTTTCTTATAAAATAATCTATTCAGTGCACAATTTATTAATTAATAAGTACTGAAAATTCCGTTTGAATCGGATAATTTCCTGCTTTTTGGCAAATATTTTAAAACAGGGTAGCGATTTTTTTTTTTTTGCTTTCATTACGGAAAAGCAGCATCCATTTTGATTGTACCTTGTACGTAGTGCTACTTCTCTCAAACTGTGTGGCGACTTTGTTAACTATTTATTACACCACGACGAGGCGTCTGATATCAATTCGTCATGAGAAAAAAAAATCTTAGTTCAGAGGGAATAAATGTCCAACTAATGATAATAGATTGGGAGAAATAGAATTTAACATCGGGTTCTTTCTTTTTTGCTTTTTATTTACCACACACAAGTCATACCTAATTTCTGACTGTTAAACTATTCTTTTGTTCCCGCCAAGAAGAAATTCCACAGGCGTACATTTCTAAAATACCCTACTCGCCTTTCCTTCAATTCTGTTGTGATTCAGTTAGGCCTTCCTATCTTTACAAGATAAGGCCACCTTCTAACATTTCAAATGTAATGGAATATCTTATTGCACCAGAGAAACAAGAATGCCAGACCTTTTTTATTATTATTATTTATTTTTTTTACTAAATCCTCCCGCCACCTTTTTTAATTACCGTCTGTATAGATTTCATGTAAAGCGTAATCACTCGGTAGACACCTCTCGTTTGTCCTGCGTAAATGGTATCCAGCAAAGGAGAATAACATGGCTCCTGGCATAAAAAAGTAAACAAAAAAATAAAAATAAAACACCCACCCTTTCATCTACTGTAAATGCCACCCGAAAATTTCCGCCATTTACTGTTTCTAGTTTTTCTCTCAGATTACATTTTTTTTCTTTTTCTTCTTCGCTCAATTCTTTGTCAATGGCGTTTGTTCTCGGCGTTCTGTAATTATACTCAGCCTCAATTTGGATTTCTTTTCTTTTCTTCTTCTTCTGTAGCTTTTGCTATTTCGCCTTTTTCGTATCCGTTTATCCTTACTCATTTACGGATTTAATTTAAGATGATATTGATACTTTCAGTCGTTCATTAGTTACGATTGAGGCTTACTTATTTCAGCAGATAATCATATCAATTCTTAAAAAACTATCAATTTAAATTCTGACATTAAGTATTTTCATTATTATTATTATTTTTTACGTAGCTTTTTTCGTCTTACTGAAGCCTTTTCTCTTTTTCTTTCTCACGTATATCTTCTGATCATTTAAGAAGCGTAAAGTAACAGTTTAAAAAACTAACCCAGAAAATTAAAAATCGCTAGAAACAAAGAAAAGAGCGCTGAACTGCTATGCGATATCAACCGTCTTGTTTGGTGTTGAATGTTGCACAATCTCTCCACAGGTGAAGCGAAAACGGGAGGCAAGAGAAATGCTGTTCTACAGAAGGATACTGAGAATTCCATGGACGGAGCAAGTAAGCAACAAGGAAGTCCTCCGAAAGAAAATAACAACAAAAAGAGCAATTTGAGGAGGCACGATGGAGTAATGGATAGCGGCTTGGATTAAGAAATCGGAGAGCCGAGTTCGAATTCCAGTCAAATCCAATACATTCACTTACGTGCTAATAATTCTTGGGAAAAGTATGAATCCCCTTCATCTACCCCCAGCTATGGGTTAATAGCAGGACAGACCGGGTTCTATAGTCTTGGATGGCAACTGGTCTACCGCAGAAAGAAATGGCAACCTACTGCGGGAAAGATACATTATCGCCTAAGTGTGTATCACGTATGGCACATAACTGACTGATTACTCGGAACCAGAAAGACTGACTGATTACTCGGAACCAGAAAGAGACAATTGAAATTTCTTTGACACATAACGAGGAAGGAGGACTCGGGAAACTTAACTCTTTTGGGGAGTATTGAAGACAGGGGAGATAAAAAAAAAGCAGCCTATATGACGAGCTTGTGTGAATGGATGAGAGAAACACTACAGAGAACCAGCAAGATAGGAAGTTGTATATAGCCATGATCACCCATGCCCTGAAGGGGTGCGACACAGGGGGAAGAAGAAGAAGAAGAAGAAGAAGAAGAAGAAGAAGAAATAGAGAAGGGTCTTCTAACGAAACTGTAACTTGCATCTCATACTCTCTTGTCTTACATCGATGATGCCTTAACCAATTAGTGACCAAGTCTGCAGAGCCTAGAATATGCTGACTGCCTCCTTTGTAATCACCCCCACTCCAACAAAGCGGCCACTTAACTGATGGATTCTTTCGAACTCCATTATGGACGACTGATATTTGCTTATAGGAACCCGACATATAGACTCAAGTATTAACATGATCAATGATTATCTGTATGCATAAGTATCAACTCGACCAAGGTTTACTTCAAGTATAAAGCCTACCTATGTTTCCCTATAGACTTAAGTATAAACTCGACCTAAGTTTACCTATAAACTCAAGTATACATACCTATAAACTCGAGTATAAACTCGACCTATATTTGCCTATAGGGTCAAGTAAAAATTCAACCTGTGTCTACCTATAGATTCAAGTATAATCTCCAGATATTTAAATAGGCAAATGTCAATACGGTCAATGTTTACCTATAAACTGAAATATCAATACAGTCAATGATAAAAACGACCAATATAAATAGAAATAGGAACCCGATTAGTGTGTATGTGTGTGTGTATAGATTCGAGTATAAAAACGATCAATTATTGTAAATAAACTCAGGTACAAAACCGACATTAGTTTACCGTCAGACTCAAATATAAACACGGTCATTGAATATCTCTAGACTTAAGTATAAACTCGACTAACGTTTTCTTATAGGCTGAAGCACAAACCCAATCAATGATTACGTATAGGCTCAAGTATAAACATGGCCAATGATTGTGTATGGACTCAAGTATAAACATGTCCAATAATTTAGTATGGACTGAAGTATAAACATAACCAATGATTATGTATAAACTCAAGTATAAGCAAGGACCAATGATTACGTATAGACTCAAGTATAAACATGACCAATAATTTTGTATGGACTCAAGTCTAAACATGACCAATGATTATGTATAGACTCAAGTATAAAGACGAGCAATAATTACTTATAGACTCAATTATAAACATGACCAATGATTGGATATATACTCATGTATAAATATGACCAATAATTACGTATAGATTCGAGTATAAACACGACCAATGATTACGTAAAGACACAAGTATGAACATGACCAATGATTATGTATAGACTCAAGTATAAATATTACCAATAATAACTTATAGACTCAAGTATAAATATGACCAATGTTTTCGGATAATCTCAAGTATAATTTCGACATTAAATAACCCAACAGGAGTTGATGTGTTTTAAAATCCACCAACAACCAAACCTAGACCAACTCAACTTAACCAACTAGACCACGGACGCCTATGTTAGAAGGGGTATACATCTAGCCCTATTATATTCAAAATTTTGTAGTCATTATTGTGTTGGCAGTTAAGTGTTTAGTTTTATCAAGGTTATTTGTGTTATTGTGTTTTTTGATTTTGCGGCTTTTGTAAACTTTCCTCTTAGTATTATCTATGAAATCATTGGGATATCTGAAGAGTTTAAACGTATTTTCAATGTGATTTTCTGCATCAGTAGCACTCAAACTTTTTTTTACCCATGAACGACTTTTGCTCTTAATTTCTTTTTATGGACCCCCGTAAAGATTCGACGAAAAAAAAAAGCATATTTCATAGTTTACTAATAGATAATTTTAGGAATTGTATTATAGAAATAGTAAATGTATATGCTTTATTTTGAAGTAGAATTAATTTAATGAAAATAAACTTTTATTTAACAATTAAATTTTATGGAACATTTATCTACACTAGTAAAATAAATAATTTTTGGTATGGACCGCAGTAATGTTACATACTACCGAGGATCCATATGCACCCCGGTTGAGAACCTCTTGTCTACATCATTATTGAAGGCTATAAATTCTAAGTGCTCTTAAGTAGATCTCAATAATAATTCTGGATTTTATTTTCTCGTCGTGGTGTGAATAGAAGTTTATGAGGTCTTTTTTTGTTAGTAGATTTTCAATCGGCTGAAAAGAATTTATCTAAACTTAAAATAACACCTGGCATAATTGCTTAACCGGCAATAAAATATCTAAATGGACACAAAGCAAAATAAGAACAGCATTAAACTTGAAGGAAGAATTTAAAAAAAATAGGGTACAAAAATATCGCAAGAAAATAAACCTAACGTTTTAAATAAAAGATTATCTGAACATCAAAAGAATCTTTTACAAAAATATATACTCAACGCGTAACTTGTTAATCGTAACATGATTTTACCTGACGCTACTTAAGTAAACTATTTCACTCATAATAAATAGAGGAACTTTTTTGGGAAATAATTTCTCGTAGATTTGCATTCCTTAGACCTTCCTCAAGCTACAACATTTGTCAGAATCGAAAAATATTGATTTTTGTCTTTATTATTTTAGAAACTAAGTCCCGATCATAATATTGACGCATTGTAAAATCAATCCCTGACTTTTACGGAGTTATCTGGGTTTACTTTATTATTTACAAATGTCGTGCCTTGAAAAGGTGTTTACGTCATTGATATCTCTGTTATGAATAATCAAGAGTAGTCTCCCCTTGTTTCATTACTCTCCTCTTTGAGTGAGCTATTTCTATTAGGTTGGTGCAAAAATAATTTCGTTTTCTCACATAGTAACATATGTCAGAAAACGAAATTATTTTTGCACCAACCTAATATTTACTGGGATTATAAAAGAACACTATACGCGAACCTTGTATTCTCAGTTGAATAAAGCTTTCTTAAAGCCGACACCTGCGTACTTTTGTCATTACAATCTGTTAAGTAGAGTGATCCTGTTCATAATAGTGACACAGCGTAAATGGATCCCTGACATTTTACGGTGTTATCAGGACTTAGTTGTTCTGTGCACAGTTAACAGACCTTTTTTTTTTTTAGCAAAAAAAGATTTATTTTAAATAAAGAACAAACAATACATTTTTAATTAAAGAACCAAAATTTACATAAATTAATAGAGGTATATATCCGTTTATTCTTCGTTTAAGATAAATAATTATTATATCCCAATGTTTGTGCGTGTGCTTCCGAAAACATACACCCACCAAAAAGGTTTATAAATGTTTAAAAAAATTACAATAAATATACAGATATCAATGAGATAAGCAAATGTAACATTTGTAAACGACGGCCAGGCTCAATAACTACGTAAAAAGTTAAGTATAGATTTGAAACAACATAAATATTATGAAGAGAAAACCGTTTCTAAATCGATAAAAATCAATATTTTTCGATCCTGATAAATTTTGTTGTTTGATAAATGTCAATCATTTATTCTTTCGTTCGTTCATTCTCTCGTCTTATTTAATCCCCATCAATTCTTTCATTCTTTCATTCATTTATTCCTTTATTCTGTGTTCCATATTCTGCAATTAACTTTTCATTCGTTCTATTCATTAATTCCCTTGTCGTTCATTTTATCAATTCCCTTAATCTACATCCATTTTCTTATTAATTTATTTATTCGCGTCTTCACTCAACTCTTTGCAGATTTCTCCTGTCAAAATAATCTCGCTTGAAGACACCTATGTTGGTGATTTATAATGCACATGGTCTTTAGCTAAGCACAAAATAGAATCGAGTAAGATCAAAGATTATATTAGAAGTATAGAAGCTTTAATTCAATGTTTTAATTCCGGTCGAAATTACTACTCTGCCATTTAATCCATAGAAAGGGGGAGAAGAGATGGATACATAGCTTCCCAAAGACAACATTGTGAAAGCGGATGCAATAAAAATGGTCATGATATTTCAAGACGTATCAAATCATGACGCCCCACAGACTCCTTTTCGTTATTATCTGTGAACTGCTGCGACAACTTGAGAAAGATAATCGAATGGTTTACTGACGTCTGCTACACGATTTTGAATTCAGAACATTTAAGAACATGAATTTTTAGGTTAATGTTTTGATTTTGTATTTAGGTTAATGATTTTGTCGTGACTTTTTTCATCCCAAGCAATGCGAGAATGTCACTAGTACGCAGGGTGTTACAGAGAGTGAAGATGAGAGAAAAGACTGGCTATAGGGGGAACCGAGGAAAGGTAAATGCTGAATGGCGTTCAAGAAGATAGAAGATGGCGATTAATGTTGCATTTAAATTTTTGAAGATTGTAGTTGACAGGAAAGCAAGGAAACGGAAGGGAGTTCCACAGGCGGTAAGTGCGAGAAAAGAAACTATCGGAGTAGAAGTGGCGGTTGCATTTAACTAATTCAACAGTAAAAGGGTGGGACCTAGATGCCAGTCTAGTAGCACACTTAAACTCACGCAGTCCGGGAACTAGGGGAAAAAGCTCGTCAGAGCAGTAGCCATGAAAATATTCGTAGGAAAAGACACAGGGAAGCCACGTCACGTCGGTGAGAAAGTGACTGAAGTCGAGACCTTAAGTCAGGGTAGATTATGTTCCAGATCCTTCTTTGGATTTTGTCAAGAATCTCGAGATGAGTAGGAAGAACACCTGACCAGATTTTTTTTTTTTTTTTTTTTTTTTAACGTTTCACCCAAAGCAAGGCGGGAAGCCACTAGCACGCAAGGGGTTACAGAGAATTGGAGTGAGACCAAATAGGATTGATAGAGAAAAGGATGAAGAGGAGGATAGGGGATAGATCAAGGCATCTGGAGACGTGGATTGACATTACATTTGAATAGTTGGAGATTATAGCTATCAGGGAAACAGGAAAAGGTGAGGGAGTTCTACAGGCGAGAGGCACGAGACATGAAGCTAGTGTAGTAGAAGAGGCGGCTACATTTAACAGTTTCGACAGTGGAACGGTGAGAGTGAGATGCCAGCCTAGTAGAACACTTAAATTCGCGAAGTCTGGGAACCAGCGAAAGCAGCTCATCGGAGCAGTTACCATGAAAGTATTTGTAAAAAATCTGAGTGAGGCGACGGCACGTCAGTGAGAGAGCGACAGAAGACGTGATGCCAGATCAGGACCAATTACATTGCATATCCGTCTCTGGATCTTATCAAGAACCTTGAGACAAACAGAAGGGGCACCGGATCATATATGGCAGCAATACTCCATTCAAGGGCGAATGGTTGATTTGTAGATTTGAAGGATCGACTCCGGCGAGAAAAATTTCCTGGCGCGGCACAGGGAGCCAACATTCCTTGCGATGGACGAAGATATTGACACAATGTATTTGTTCCATCTCAGGTCAGCAGTCAATGTGAGACTGAGTAGTCACAAAGAGGAAATCTCGAGAAGTTGAGCGTCAGACATTTTAAGGGGAGTGGGTGATGGGATGGTTTTCTGTAATGAGTAATAGAGAGCAGTTTTGTTTTTGATGCGTTAAAGTTAACCAACCATTTCCTGCCCCAGTTCACAACCGATTGGAGGTCCTTTTCGAGACGAACGGCCAGGTTAGTTTTGTCAACTACACTAGATTTCTTTTTGAGGCAGGAGTAAATTGTAGTGTCGTCTGCGTTGATGCCTCTTTGGGAATCTATGACGTCAAGAAGATCATTGATGAAGATAAGGAACAGAGTAGGGCCTAGGATGGAGCCTTGGGGAAAACCTGCGTTCGTGGGATAGGAGCTGGAGGAGAATCCGTTGAGAACGACCTTCTATACACGGTTTGACAGGAATGATTGTATTAAGTCAAACAATCGATCTGAAATTCCATAACCCTGAAGCTTGCGAAGAAGGCCGGCACGCCAAACCCTATCAAACGCTTTGGAAATATCTAGAGCCACGGCACAAGCTTCTCCGTTATTATGAAGGGCTTGGTAGACAATTTCAGTGATGGCTGTAAGCACACCAGCTGTAGAACGGGCAAAGCGGAAACCATATTGCTTGTCGGAGAGCAGATCATGGGATGTAAGGTGTTTAACCACTTCGGCGTTGATTAAAGCTTCGCAGACTTTGCCGAAGAGGAATAGGAGACTGATAGGACGGTAATTACAAGGGTCAGAAGGGTCACCAGAGTTATTAAAGACAGGAATAATGGATGAGGATATAATATATATTTATTAATATTATTTATTATATAATTTGGAGAGGACAGGGGCCAGTTCAGGCGCACATTTCTTCAGGCTGGTATCCCATCTCCATCACTAGCCTTGTGGGGCTCTAAATTAGAGATAATGCCCAATACCGATGACGGGATAATGTGCAGCTCGATCAATAGAACCTCAATTCTAAGGGGGAAATTGGGTGTGGATACACCGGAAGAATCGAGCGTTGAATTGTCGACAGAAGAGGTCAGAACCTCGAACTGGTTGAACAAAGGAGGTTTGCTATTGTTAAGTAAGCTCTTGCAGAGACGCCAATAATCCTTGCAGACGAATTTGCGAGATGCAATGCGTTCTTTAATTCGAGCAGCAAATAGTGACTTTGCTTCATTGAGGACACACATACACTCGTTACGGGCAGAGACAAAGAGACGTCTATTGCAGTCAGACATGTCACTTCGATATAGGTGGAAGAAGTGGTTCTTATGGGCAATGGCAGCTGAGCAAGCAGCGGAAAACCAAGGGGAGGAGCGCGATTTGACCTTATATTTCCTTGAGGGGATAAAAGCCTCGATTCCAGCTTTAACCCAGGAGGAGACTTCGGAAGCACATTCTTGAACGGGGATCGTAAAGACAACATCCCAGGGGACATCGTGAAGGAAATCCCGGAACGAGTCCCAGTCTGCTCGTTGATAGCAGAACAAGGTTCTAGTGGTTGGAGGTTCTTTGCAGGGGGCGGAGTTGAAGGAGATGTTGATAGACACTACAGCATGATTAGAATTACCAAGAGGGCAGAGCTGCATGGCACTACAGGACTCGAGGATGGAGGTAAAACATAGATCGAGAAGAGAAGCCTTACCGCCCCGCTTGTAGGGGAAACGTGTGGGGAAGTCGACTATCTGCGTGAGGGATTGAGAAATTGAAAAATTAAGGGTTTGAATGCCTTCAGGGTCAGTAGTAGCGTTTTTGAGCCACTTGGTATGATAGGCGTTAAAATCACTAAACACGAATATGTGAGCAAACGGATGGAGAGAGAGAGAGAGAGAGAGCTTTGTCAATGCCGTCAGAAATGCATTCAATTATACCACAGTCGTGGGAGGATGGTGGGCGATAAAGGAAAAAGAGGTAGCTTATAGCATTGAGAAGAGATATCCGGAGACACATGTACGAATAGTCTGGAGATTCAAGAGACAACTCTCTAGCCAGCGGGAGATGGTCCTTGACGTAAACTCCAAGGCCATGCATGTGGGTTTGGGAGTCTTTTCTAAGGACGGGAAAGTAGCCGGGGATCGAGAGGTCAGAGGATGGGATAGACGAAGCAAGGTTGGTCTCACACAGAGCCAGAATATCCGGGCAGTTCGCAATGAAAAAAGATTCCACACTGCAGAAATTGGTTCTAATGCCACGGATGTTGGAAAAATGAAATGTTAAGGGGTTTAGGTGATTTTTTAAGGCCTGATTTAGGTTTTCTTTTCAGATTGTTGTTAGTTATCATGTGAAATTGTGTTTGTAAAAATGAGAAGGCCTGAAGTAAAAGAAGCAGACGATTTTTGACCGTAAGGTAGGCAGAGAGAAGTTGGCACAGCCTGCAACATAATGTGACCTCAGGGTTGCCGACCGGAAGTAAATGCAGGGATATAGTAACAGTATTCAATACACGGACGAATCGTAGATTTTTAAATGTGTAAGATGGACTTTAAGGAGAAAAACCTTCTGACACGACACTTTGACACAACTTTCCTTGCAATAGATGCAGCTATTGATTCGACGTAGTCGTTCCACTTCTTGTCAGTTGAAAAAGAGGCGAAGAAGGCGCATTGTGTTGTTCTCCATGAGACTAGCACCAGCCATACTGATCGTGAACAGGAAAGGTTCTCCATAGTGGTTAAATGAGAGCAGTTTCGTTTTGGAGGCATTAAAATTTACTAGCCATTTCCTGCCGCAGTTCACTGTACATAATCTAATAATCACTGATTAAAGGTCTTTTCAAGAGCAGCGCCCAGGCTAATTTTGTCAACTCTGACGGATTTGTTATTGAGATAGGAGTAAATGGCAGTGTCATCAGCATAAATGCCTACTTGGGAACTAATGTCATCAGGAAAATCTCTGATAAAGAATCAGAAACAGCGTAGAAACAAGGTAGAGCATTGGGGGACATCTACGTTTCTGTGAAGGATCTAGAAGCGAGTCCGTTCAAATCGACCTTCATTTCATGATTCGATAGAAACGGTTGGATTAAATCAAACAAACGTCCAGTAATACCGTAGCCCTTGAGCTTGCGTAGAAGACCAGCATGCCAAATCCTGTCAAACGTCTTCGAGTTATCTAGAGCCACAACTCGAGTTTCGTTGTTATTATCAAGAATTTAATATACATATTCAGTGATGGTCGTGAGCACATCAGCGGTAGACTTGGCAAAATGAATATCACTCAGTCGAGCCTCTGTTCTAGGAGGGAAATCCGGTATGTGTATTCTAATTGAGTCGAGTGCTGAGTTGGAAGAGAATTTCCGAGCAAAGCATTCAACCTTATTTGCTGTAGATGTCAAGACTTCGAATTGATTGAATAGAGGAGGGATTGAGGATTTGCTGTTGTTCAGCACACTCTTGCAGAGACGACAATAATCTCTGGAACCAAACTTGCGAGATGCTACACGTGGTTTCATTTTATCAGCAAACAGTAACTTCGCTTCTCTGAGGACACGCTTGAACTCGTTACGAACAGAGACAAAGATACTTATGTTGCAACCAGACGTGTCGTTCTGGTACAGCCGGAAGAAGTGATTCCTGAGGGTATAGCGGCAGTTGAGGACCAAGGATATTAATGCGGTATAACTTGGTATTTCCGTGCTGGAGCGAAAGTATCGATGTCGGAGTTCACTTCGGAGGAGACCCCAGACGACCATTTATAAATACGATGAATAAAAACTGCATTCCAAGGGACGTCACGAACGAAGTCAGGTAACGAGTCCCAGTCCGAATGTTGATAGCAGAAATATATTCTGTTGGTAGGAGGTTCTTGTCTGGTAGTGGAGCGGAAAGAGATGCTTATAGACACAACCGCATGATCAGTGTTGCCAAGAGGGCAGAGCGGCAAAGTACGACATGATTCAGGGATAGAGGTAAAAAAAGAGATCTAGAAGAGAGGCGTGTCCATCAGGGTTACTGGGGAAATGCGTGGGGAAGTCCACCACTTGCGTGAAAGATTGAGAAATTAAGGATCTGGATTCCAGCGGAGCCAGAGACAGACTGTTTAAACCACCTGACATAATGGACATTAAACTCCCCAAATACAAATATAGTTGCCGGCGGGGAGATGGCTTATTGAGTAAACAGCATGGTCTACAAGGATGAAGACAAACGAATTACTCAGTAGCAATAACTGCTTGACACTTATTACCTCATGTTGATGTGACCAAAGATGAAGACGTGATAATATATGGGAACACATCCTCTTGTTTTTCCACCATCTAACCGAATGGAACCTCTATCAATATTTGAAAATAAAGAATAATACTTGTGATATTCAGTGGTCCCAGGTGTATATGGCACTCAGTTAGGATCTACCCCCATTATTGTACTAATGGTCTACTAGACAAGCTTAATATTTAATACAATATAATACTATTTGTATTCATTTGGTGAGATGTAAGTTCCAGTTAAGTAACTTTTTCCCGTGAACCACTGCTCCGTGGAATTGACTGCCAAGAGAATGCTTGCCCGATCACTAGAATCTTAGCCTGTTCAAGTCTAGAGTTATTTTCCACACATATCCGCATAAGCTGTGCCTTTAACTCTAATCCTCTACCTCGAGTGGCGCTCGAACCTTGTACAGGGTGAACATCATTAAAAAAAAATAATGAGTCTCCCATGAAAATAAAATAGTCATACTCATCAATAATTCTAGAACTTGAGATGGAACCTAATTTTTTTTAACGGGTGGCGGATTCATTTTTTTTCTTTTGCCACTCTAGATGTACCAGCAAGAAAGTTGTTTAATATCTATTCAGTACAAAGCCAGATGGATGTGCAGGTGGCGTAATGGTTAGAGACTCTGGACGGTGAAAGCCGAGTTATACGAATCCATCTCTTCTCCTTCCAGCTATGGGATAAATAGCTAGGGTGACTGGACTCACTAGCTGGGGTTGGCAGCTATTATAGTAGAATGACCTCTCTGAATTCAAAACCATATGTGGTGTTGGTGGACCACATACTTGAACTGTAGCTAATCTCCGCTCAGTATACTTGCAGTATAAACAACAGGTCGGTTCTGTGGCTGTTGAAGTAACACAAATGAACCTAAGCAGATGGTCATGCCCGGAAACGAGTAGCCATGTCGAGTAGGAGAAATCACACTGATTTTCAGTGTGCCCTCAAGTGAAAACAGCGCTGATAATGTCAAAACCAGATTACTGAACGCCGAACGAATACCGAAAAGGTTTTCAAGAATAACTAAATATCATTATCCAGAAGACGCCGTGCAATTATCTCGTATGACTGGCCGCTTGTTTCCGATTAGGCATATTAGCTAGCTAGGTTGTTGCAGGCTCCAGCTCAGGCACATTTGTGTGCATTCGACAATAAGCTACATCCGGCAGCAAGGGGAGTTAAGTGTGAGGGTAGAGGTTTTGAGGAGTATGAAACCACCTCTTAATTGCTGTTGTTTGCATTTACACTCTGATCCGGTGTGATAGCACCTGTTAGGGTTCCAGCTACGGGCAAGTAGTGAACCTTCAAAAACAGAACACTATGAAAGTATAAAAACACATTTTTATAGTAAAATTACCAACAATACATTTTATAGCAATATGATAATGATAAACAATACATTTTATTTACAATTAAAGGCATACAATTACATTCAAAATATATTTATCTGAAGCTATAAAATTACGTTCAAAATATTTAAATTTCGGCATTAAATAACCCATAGATGTTGACATAGCACTAAACAATTTCAACCAATTAAATAAACCTTGCGCACACTATTTCATATTTCCAAACTCTAGAGATGACGTATAATGTTCATAATCTATTTAAGCAATTCCCATTGAGGTTAAATAGTTGATATGCTATTAAAGAAATCGAATCCAATCTACTGACTGTGCTCCAAGTATAATTATGCCAACACGTTTTCTATAGAAATGGGCATTTTTTTTCTTAAAAAGTAACACAGTCGCATAACATTCTCTCAACTTTCGTCAACAGGTTCTCTGGACTTTTTAAAAGAATAAGTGGCAATACACAACGATTCTGTCCTTTTCTTTATAAAAATTATAAAATGATTTCCAAGCAAAAGCAATTTATTACATATATATATATATATATATATATATATATATATATATATATATATATATATAGGAAGTAATTTTCTTATTAGCTATATAATTAATGAGAAAATTATACTGGAATTGAGGCAGCAATATCCTTAATATACTGAAAATATAAAATTATGTACAAATACCGTAGTTGAAGGAATATAATTGCATACCAAATATATTTAATTAAAACTATAAAATCATGTAGAAAATATTTCGATTTCGGCATTAAGTAACCCATAGAGGTGTTGATATGCCGCTAAACAAAATCAACCAACTATTCGACACCCACAGAGCCAAACCTCTGGGTTATTATTGCACTTATGCTTATCAATATTAGATATGCAGATGACACAGTGTTGATAGTAGACACAGAAATGAAGCTACAGGAACTCACAGAAATTAGTGAAGGAAAGCGAGAAGAAAGGTCTTAGCATCAGTTTTAAGAAGGCAGAATATATGGATGTATCAAATTTTCCAGGCCTTCTTTCCTCATTATGTGACCTAGAAACCACAACTGTCTCTTCCTGATGTTAAGTATAGGTGTCCTTTTTGTTTCCATTTTCTGTAAAACTTCGTCGTTGCTCACATGTTCAGTCCATTGTATCCTTAGCCTCCTTCTGTAGAGCCATATTTCTGTTACTTCAAGTCTCTTCTTCATCTTTGAGGAGATTATCCAGCATTCGCTGTCATATAGAAGGACTGATATCGCGTAAGAGTTCAGTAGTCTGTTCTCTGTTTCTAACGAATTTTTTCTGTTTCTTAATACTTTACTTAGCTTTTGCTGGATACAAAAACCTTAAATAAGATCAGAAAATCACCTGTAAACATTTCAGGCCATCTGTCACAACAACTAATAAAACAAGTCATTTTTTTCACCTTAAATTGCTTTACATGTACCAAGGATTTTAAAGAGTCACTAGTTTCATTAAATTAGCCTCAAGGTAAGTCATATCCGTTTATAGCAACTGAAACGAGAGTAAACTAAGAAGTTATCACTGAACCATGGAAAATGAGGTTTGCTTGTGCTTGTGTGGCATAGTGGATATGCCTTTGCGGTTGAGCATGGCCTTACTGACCCACTGAACTTCGGTCAGTGCTAAGGTCATTCATATGTACTTGCTAAATAATTTCTCGTCCCTACTCACTTTCCGAAATCAGTGTCTTAATAACCAAACATCAGAAAGGTGATTTGCAAAGTGGGCCAGAACAAGAACATTTCAACGCCTCCACTTCTATGGTATATTTGAAGAATGTACGAAAAATAAGGTACAGATAGACAAGGTTGTAAGTGCTAAACAAAGTGTGTACAGTACTTCTTGTAACAGCCAGAACAACTAATGCTGAGCGCATGCGTATTTGATGTCAAAACATAGATGACTACCCACAAAATGTTTATACAAAGAAAAAAAAGGAAGAAAAAAAACGCCTAAAGTCCAATCTAATTACATTTGAGTACATCTGAAAAAGAAATTAAAAAGCATTTCGCTATTTTTCTCTTGATTCGTTTCATGTTTCTTTAGGGATCATGGCTCTCCACAGATTCCTTTTCTTTATGATCAGTGAACTACTGTAAAAGATAAGCAAGTTCGGTCTTGTAGACAGGCTGCCATCCAATGCGAGAGAATCCAGTCTATCCTGCCATTTTAACCCGTAGTGTGACATGGATTCATACCTTCCCTATAGATATTAAAGCGAAAATGAACACAACTAAGCCAATAATTTGAAATCGGCTCCCTGATTTCACTTTGAACAACATTGGGCAATCATTCATCTGCAAGGCGTAATAAGATTTTGAATGTCAAGAACCAAAATGTAACATTAGGTTTCAAAACAGTTGATTGAATAACACAAGTTCCAGCCCCATGGGCATTTCATTGCATCTTTTGGAACAGCGTAGGGAAGTTATTTTTTTTTCTGGAAGTACACGATCATGGATTGAGTCATTACTATGTTTTGGAAAAATCCACAGCCACCGAGAAACCAACTATTCAAAGTTAGTAAGTCAGCAAATGAATTTATGGGAATTGTATTGTGTTAGGCATGGTCATCACTGGTTACTGAGAAGGACTTAATCGACGAAAGGGAAGCTGTTGGTCAAAAGAGACCACCGGTTAATGACGCGTTTAGGCGGACCAGCGAACTCCAATTACGTTCACACAACCCAATTCTTCAGCGAGTCGTGTCCCTTCAGGACGTGGGTAATCATGGATCTCCGCAACCTCCTATTCCTTGTAGCTCTTATCAGCATTTATCACTTTACCCTTGGGAAAGGTATGATTCCTCTTCTTCTTCTCCCAGCTATGGGTAAATTGCAGGACAGACCAGGTTTTATAACCTTGGATGGTAACTGGTCTACCGCAGAAAGAAATGGCAACTTACTGCGGGAAAAAATCTGCCTCGACAGTCATATATCGAAAGATACATGATCGTCTAAGCGTGTATCACTCATGGCACATAACTGACTTCAGTTCCGCCATCCATTTAGGCAAACCCGTCGTGTAAGTGGTTCGTTGCTCCCTGTCCCTTTCGGCTTCGATACTCCCTGTGAGTGTTAAATTCTTCCAACCCTCCTTCCTCATTATAGTGATTTTCTAAGCGTAGCTTAGATGGGACACAACGCCGAAAGTATAAGACACCCGGTTTCTATAGAAAACGTGTTGGCATAATTGCTTCTTGCCCAATCGTCAGTGGATTGGATTTGATTTCTTTAACAACATTGAAGTTATCTATTTAAGCTCAATGGAAAATGTTTAAATAGATTATGAACACTGTAAGTCCTCTCCAGAGTTTAGAAACATGAAATAATGTGGGCAATGTTTATTTAGTTGGTTGAATTTGTTCAGCGGTATATCAACCCTTATGAGTTATTTAATACCGAAATCTAATATTTTGTACACATTTTTTTTTGTATAATAATGGTTTAATAAGTTTTACTAATTAATCCATAGCAGGGAGGTTATGAGGTGGAGTCATACCTTTCCTAACGGTATTTGCGTGAAAGTGTATATAACAAACGCAACTGGAATTCGAACTCGGTTCTCCGATTAACAGTTCCGAGTAATTATTCATTAAGCCACCCGAACATCCAAGCTTACATCACCTGGTATTCCCAAACTGTTACCCATCTAGGTACTGACCAGGCTTGACGTTGATTAACTTCGTTGATCGTACGGAAACCGATATTTCAACGTGATATGACCGTAAGCCTTTTTTGGAGTATTACAATCTTTTTCCACGAGGAAAAAAATGCAGTACTTATGGCCTGAAAATTCGTTTCGATGAAAATCGATTAGCTGGTAAGCGATTGTGCAGTTATTTTTTTTAATTATACGTATATCATGATTTACTAAGATTAGCTTAGATATTACACAATGTCCAAAATACGGAGCACCCAATGTGGATCGAAATCCCTACCCCATCGTAATTAATCTATCGAGCTATGTTAACTATTACCTCACGCCGAAATGTCCAGCTTGGCTTACATGTGGCACCGAAAGTATGGGCCACCGAACTCACTATTCAGTCGTAATTGTTCTAGCGAGACAAATTTACTAACCATTATACCACGTCCAGGTGCCCCCTCCTTCATGATGATGTGACAAAAAATTCCAGCTGACTCTTCTTGATTCTGAGTATAAGTGTTTTTTTCCTTCCATTTTCTTTAAGACTTCCGCATTGCTCACTTGCTCCTTCCATGGAATTCTCAGTAATTTTCTGGAGAACCATATTTCTGTTGACTCTATTTTTCTCCATTTGTGGTGAGATTGTTCAGCATCCATTGTCATACAAGAGGGTTGATAGCATATAACAGTTTAGCAATCTTTTCTTTGTTTCTAACGAAATTATCCTTAGTAATTTGCTTAGCTTTTAGAATGCATCGTTTATTATTCCAATGCGCGTTCGGATTTCAATGATATATTTTCCATCCTCTGTTAAAATTTCTGTATTTGTTTGTTATTTTTTTCAAATATGCACTTGATCGAACGAATAAGAGAAAAAGCCCAAGAAGTGAGCTCTGAATTGGCGATGTCAAATCTACATTTCGTAGTTCGCATTTTGCTCATTTTCTCTTGCTGACAACCATACATTCTGTCTTCTTACAGTTGGTAGTTAGTCCTTTCTTCTTGCTTTCCTTCACTAATTTTTCTTTACAACACAGTGTCATCTGCATATCTTATACTGTTAAGATTTCGCCCAACGTTACACAACAAACACCATTACAGAACTCCCACTAGCATGTACGGTGCCATTTTGGCAGCTGAGGTCTTTGGCTTCATAGACTCTGGCTCTTACCCATACCCTACCATCGTTCCGAAATAACAAAAACCGTGACTCATCGGGCTACATCACATCTTGCCAGTTTCCCAGGGTCCAATTAACGACGTTACTGGCTAAGATGAGGCGCTGTGTACAGTGTCGTTGTGTTAAAACTGCACCCAGCTGCATCTTCACAAATTCCTTGCTGAAAAACACTAAATTGGCTCTCTGGACAAAAATTCCGATACCTCCAGTGTTGAATGTGATTTGAGCCACTGTAAAATGTCTGTTACTGCAGACAACTCTAGCCAGACGTCTCCGATCTTAAATCATTAAGGATCTATGGTTAGCCACTGTGTCCATTAATATCTACCATCTGACATCCTCAGTAAAAGCCGGGGGATATCAAATGACACCACAATTTCAGAAACGGCGCCCACTATCATGTCCCGATCGAATTTTGATAATTCATATCGCCTTACCAACATCAGATTAGCCGATGTTCATACAGTTTCACTAAATGTCAGAGTAAAACTGATATAAATCTGGGCATTTCTATGACGCCAAGGTTCGGTGGCACTACCTACCTTTACCTTTACATACTGATATCCCATGACTTTTGGCACGCCAGTTTATCTATTTACTTTTTAAGAATATATTTCCTATCTACCTATCAAGCTAGTTAATCCGTATGAGCGCATGGAAGTGTATGTAATTTAACAGTAACGTATATGTGAGTAATAATTCAGAAAGCTATTCAAACTTGAGCAGCGTTTAACGAATTCACTCTTTCGATCAGAGGCATATTTGAAAAAGACGGAATTGAAAGGCTAAACGATGGCCGACATTGAAGCGGGGCTCGTGTGAATTAATTTAAACCGCGTTTGCCGAGGGCAAGTAACCCGTGGTTCACAGTGGGTAATTAATTGGGGCCTTCCGTAGTTCATCTCTGGATGCTTCCGAGCCACGCATTATAGCGCAGCAGCGAAAATATTAGAGTATCTCTTTAATTGATTTTGCTTGCGTTCTTCTCGGTCGCTTGCGGGTAGGGCACAGCTCAAGGGTTAGACAATTGAACAATAATGGAAAGGTCAGCGGCACTCGTCCTCTCGTTCCGAGAAAGGCTGTTCTCGCTTTAAATCAGGGGAAAGAAATCTCATATATTCCATTTTATTCGTAAAATCAAAGTCAGACACACGCGCACACAAAGAGGAAAATTTAAACGATTTTCACGCAGGTTTCGATTCCTATATGCAAAAGGTGCATAAAAAGGTCACTGTTGGTAGATCCTTTCTCCGGAAGACGTAAATACGTCTAATAAACTCAATGGTGCATCAGTCATTATTTTAGGAGACATTTCAATTATAGAAATTCGTATTGGGTACTGGCTTACGTCCACATTGAAACACTGGTTCCCGTACGATCACCAAAGTTAAGCAACGTCAAACCTGGTAGGTACCTTGATAGGAGACCATTTGTTCTTCAGTAACGTAAGCACGGGAAAGCAAGTAAATAAATAGAAGCTAGTAACCCCCCCCCCAAAAAAAAAACAAACAAACAAACAAACAAACAAACAAAAATAGATGCGTTCTGGAATTTTCCCAGAGATTTTACAATCAGTTTTATTATCTTTTGTTACAATTCATAGAAAAAAAAAAAAAATTATAACGAAAGTTTCGCAAAATGAAACCCGTTTTATAACTGGGGTCTTACCACCATATCACGTTGAAACATCGGTTCCCGTATGATTACCGAAGTTAAGCAACGTCGAGCCTAATCATTACCTAAATAGGTGACCATTTGGGAATACCAGGTACTGTAAGCTTGTATCTGTGGGTGGTGTAATGGATAATGGCTCTTTTTTATAGTGAGGTTCACCCTATACAAGGCCCGGGAGCCACTGGAAGTAGAGGGCTAGAGAGTAAAAAGCACAGTTTATGCGAATATGTGGGGAAGATAACGACTAACCCTAGACTTGAAGAGATTAAGAGATCAGGAAAACATCCTTTTGAGAGCCGGTTCCACAGAGCAGTGGTTCTCGAGAAGCTGCTGTTCGAGTGGAACTTCATCGATCGAATGCGGAGGGAATGGGTTTCGCTCGGAACTGTTCATCGAAGAGCCCAGTTCTAATTCCTGTTGGGTTCGTCACATTCACTAACCCGCAAATACCCTTGGGAAAAGTATGAACCCACTTCTCCCTACAGATATGGGTTAATTAGTAAAACTTGTATCACTAAAACATTATCATCCCTCCCATTCCCAAATTCTTACTAAAGATATTTTCTTGCTTTAAATAGCCTACAAAGGGTTGATAAACCGTAGAAAACGAATCATCATGGCTAAATTATTGAGTCGGAACAAAAGTGCGGGAGCTTTTTTAAAATTTCCAAATTTCAATGGCAATACTTAGATACTTGTACGTAGATTAATTCAAGCACAAATATGCCATCTTTGAAGCAGCTTCTTGATTCCATCCTCTCAGAACCAAGCATCTTCCTGGATGATAAACTAGTGGATATATGTCTATGTTCCTGAGATGAGGTATTGTGACTATTTACACTATTTGCATTGTTCGGACTGTTATCACATTCACGACGTTTCGGTTGTTGTACGCTCCGGCCTTCTTCATGTGATTGAAATTTCGAACCGAACAATTTTAATTCGTCCACCACGGTAGATTGTTCTAGTTCCACGTGCCATGCCTTTTCCGGATATCCCAGTTCAGTTATTTCTCTTTAGTAACTCAACTCTCCAAGATTTTGTTCACCTCTGCTGTGCTCACCATTCTTTGGGTCAAGTCACTGGATTACTTCAACCAACGCTTTTATTCACCGGGCCATGTGTCCTTGAGGAAATCAGTGTATGTGTTTTTTGGACTTATCTCAGTAAGCATTTTTTTTACCAGAGCTCATATTACAATTTATTGTTGTTATTGTTTTTCTCTAGCATTCAGTATTATTGGTTCCCATGTTGTATTCATGTCTATGTTTGGCTGGTTTAGGAAATTTTTCGGCCTAGCATATGCGCTGATTGCTTAACTTTTCGTATTTTCCATTAATGTCACCTGTCTATTATTTCAACCTCAACCAACAGGGTTTTTACCTCCATATAAGGTCGGCCACGCCTGATTTTTCTATTTCTCCTCGTGTTACGGCTTTACGGTGTTTCTGTAGTCTAATCTTAAGGGAGTTAGCCTGTTTCTCCTTTATATTTCTTGCCACAACTGCATGGGATGGCGTACACACAGTCCTTAATCATGTTCACCTCCATAGGAGAAGACCCTTGACAACATAATCATACTACTAGCTGACAAAAGCATTGCGACTGTAGTGATGAACAAAACGGAATACAAAAAAAAAAAAAAATGGAGAACCTCATTATAAAATGGTAACTAGAGTAAAGTCAAGAAAGACCCAACAATGAAAACATAACGAAAATTGTCGCAGATTCTCATCTAGGACAAGACCACTTCCTACCTAAGACATAGAGGCAGTTGTCACAACTTTATAGTAAGCTATCTCACATAAATTCACAAGACGGTATTCCTCTCAGGCCAATTGTTAGTTGCCAAAGTTTTGTGTGCCAGCCTCTGAGTCGCTTCCTTGTAGATAAAATTGACCCATTAATCACTATCATATGTCCGAAACTCTGCCCACTTCGTGGAAATAATCAAAGATGCCCCCATCCAATCCAACCAGATGGTGAGCCTGTGCATGGTGAGTTTTGTTCACCAAGTTACCTACGGAAGAGCCAGTATCGGTAGTCAGGGACAAACTGGCCTCAGACTCATCCCTAGGAGAACGTACCGCTATGCCAATAGATGGAGATGCTGACTGTACACAAACACAAACACTTCGAAATGGGATCAGACATAGATTGGTAGGATGAATGTTTAGCAACGGGCTCTCCATTATCATCAGCAATGGCTAATATATACATGGAATACTTTGAGGAAATAGCATTGGAATCAGCACTGAAGCCAACTCTTTGGTTGAGATACGTAGATGGTACCTTCATACTCTGGCCACACCTCTGGACCATGTGAACTCATCGATACAATTCGCAATGCAGAGATAACACCACAACAAACTAGCATTCCTAGATGTACTAATATCTCGAACAGAGCATGAGTTCAAGACATTTGCAAAACACAAGCCAACATTTGCCGGTCAATATTTCAGCATCAACTCCCACCATCCATACAGTGTAAAGAAATGGATCGCTCACATCGAGCAAAATTCATGTAGCGACCTAGAGACATGTGAACAAGAAGTGGTCAGTATAAGCAGTACCCCACAACCTAACAGCTACCCTGTGTACATGACATCAGCTCCGACAGACTGGGATAGACAGGTGTAAGACACTCAAAAAACAGCCACGGCCTGCCTATCATATGTGAAGGGATTATCGGAAAAATACAAAAGATCTGCGGTCCATATAACATCAGGAAAACCGTCAAAAGTGCAATACTTCGCGGACACCTCTTCCGAGTAAGACCTCCCGTAGAGGAGAACATGATTAAGGACTGTGTGTACGCCATCCCATGCAACTATCGCAAAAAATATAAAAGAGAAACAGGTTGCCTCCTTATTATAAGACTGCAGGAACACCGTAAAGCCGTAACACGAGGGGAAATAAAAAAAATCAGGTGTGGCTGAATATATATGGATGAAAAAGGGACTTCCGCCCTCTGTGGGATGAAGTCGAAATAACAGAGAACATCACTGGAAAATAAGAAAACTAAAGGAATCAGCACATATGGGGAAAAAAAAGGGAATTTTGTAGGGATTGAAATAAGTGGTACATCAAATGTTTGTTTAACGGTATATCAACTTCTTATGGGTCATTTAATGCCGAAATTTAATTTTCTTAGGAACATTATTAATTTCTTTTACAAAAATGCATTGCTGATATTTTTTTCCTTACAGAAATTCATTGCTGGTAAATTTTTATTTTTTTTTATTATGAAAATGTATTTTTGGCATTTTTACTATAAACATTGATTGGGGAAACTTTCTGGAATGGAAACAAATTCAAAAGTTCGTCGAAAACTGTTCATGCGAAAAACCTACGGAAGTTTACTCAAAAGATATGTAAGAGTGGCCTAGTAACCGGTGAGAATTCGTTACAATGATGAATATATAATTGAATAAAATGTAATAGCACTTTATTTTTGATGAATAGTTTATTTAGGGTCAAATTGAGGTTCTTTTCATTAAGGAATTTTTTTAGGGATTGAAATAAGTGGTACGCTGACCATTTACTTTTTTTGGCGGCATATCAACTTCTTATGGGTCGCTTAATGTCGAAATTTGATTTATTTGGGAGCATTAGCAATTTCTTGTATTATGTATTACTGGTAATTTTGTATTAGTTTGGTGCAAAAATAATGTCGTTTTCTCACATAGTAACATATGTGAGAAAACGACATTATTTTTGCACCAAACTAATAAAAATATATTGCTGGTAATATTTTTTACTATGAAAATGCATTGGAGGTATTATAACTATAAAATGTATTTTTATACTTTCATAGTGTTTTGACCCAAGTTTGGGGGTTAAATATTTGCCCATAACTGGGACTAACAGGTCCTACCACCCAGGGTAAGGGTGGACCTGGGAACAACAGCAATTAAGCGGTGATTCCTCGCTCCTTAAAACTTCCCGATCAAAGACCTTGCTGCCGGATGTAGTTTATCGTCATACACAGGACGCTTATCCCAACATAGACTGATGAGTATAGCGGCAGTAGTAAGACACCCCAATTAAGCTATACCAATTTCTGCAGGAATCTGCAAAGAGATGTGGTGTCTGCTTTTGTACTGATGGAAGATGACGCCCTTCTGATAGATCAATTCTGGACGTTTTACATCAAGTTCTGCTACAATACAATATTTGTTTGAATTCAGCGCTTGATTTTTCACACGTGCTCGCATTCTGCTCAGGGCATGACTTGCCGTACTGATCTTAGCGTTGATCTCTTTCTTGAGGGATAATAATTATTATATTTAATAAATGTCAGCTATTTAATAAAGGTCACATCAGCGTCGGGTAATGGCAATTTTGCTATGTTGGTAATCGAAAGTTAATTTTTGTAATTCGATTACTAATATAACAAAAATTACTTCCTTCGTAACATTGAAAATTTTTAAAGTATTTTGTAACGCATTACGTCATTTTCTCAACGGTAAGTTGTTTGTGGGAAGACATTCTTCACTCTGAAGCTTCTCATCCACCGATAGAATTTTGTATTTTTATTTTCAGATTAGTTGATTCACTGTGTCGTGTAAGACAATTTTTCTGTATCTGTTTATATTTCTGATGTATTATGTACGCTGTTTACATTGCTCGGACTATCATTCTTATATTTGTTGCCATATTTATCATAACATTTCGGCCGCTGTACGCTCTGGCCTTCTTCAGGTAGTTGAAATAAAATAAAAGGTTCAGTTCGACATTCCAACCACCTGAAGAAGGCTGGAGCGTACAATGGCCGAAACGTTGTGATAAATATGGCAACAAAGATGAGGATGATAGTCCGAGCAATGTAAATAGTGGACAATTTTTCTCTTCGAAATCTATAAGTGTACGAAATACCTTGAGATTCTTCATAAAATCCAAAGAAACATCAGCAATATTATCGGTCCTGCTGTGGCTGTTCGGCTTCAGTCACCTTCCCACCGCCATAGATTACCACTCTGTGTCTTTTCTATAAATACTTTCATGGTAATTGTTCGGATGAGCTCTTCGCTATGGTACCTAGACTTTTTGAATTTAAGAGCGGTACTGGACAGACATCGAGAACTCATCAATTTACAGTTGATCTGGATAGATGTAGCCGTAAATTCTACGCTATTAGTTTCTTTTCGCGCTTTTGGAACTCCCTTCCGGCTCCATGTTTTCCAGCCAACTTTGTAAAGTTTTTGAAAAAATTTAAAAGCAATGTCAATCTCCTGATTACACCTTTCTCTTCCCGCTCATTATTAATGTTTCTGTTCCTAATTATCTCCCACCCAGTAGCCCCTTTGCGTTTTAGTGGTTTTACTATCTTGCATGGGATGAAATCGAAAAAAAATAATCACCTATGAATTCCTCCTATGCGGTGGTGGTGTTTGAATTATGAACGCTGCTTGACAAGACAGATGCACCTGAGGCCTGCTTAACCAATGAAGAACATTGGGACATTCTAAACCCTGAAGCTTCTCCTCCATTGATGGAACGTTGTGAACCTGTCACTACACTATCGCTATTTACATGGCAAATGCTCAGCTGAGTTCCATTCTTAATTTCCATCAGTTCAGACCTTTACAGTTTAGACGTGCTTTGTTACTTCCACGCAGTCGAATCATTTCCCAGTGATCCAAATGTAAGAAGAAAGTTGCACTTTGATTTTTTTCCCAGGAGCTGCCATTTTGTAAGAAACAGACACCCGCGTGGATGCTTTCCAGAATACGACAATCTTTATTCCTTCAAGTCAATGGTTACACGTTATCAGCCTTATCCCCATCATCTTTACTTACCACCAGCGCCGCCTCTTTTATATCGTGCACTTAATTCATCATAACCATATTAATAGTAGCCTGGTAACTTGAGTGGCTCTCGAGTCTTGTATTTGTTGAATTTTAGTATTAAAAAGCCTGATCTCAAAGTCCCTTCGTGGATTATATCTTTTACATGTTTTCATGTCTGATATTTTTTTGTAGGCGAGCATTTGATGTGATTCTTTTGTACACACAGTAGCTATTTAACAGCTTTCTCAAATATTATCTCCGTATAAATATCTGAGAAGTGATTTTTTTTCAGGTCGTTGACACTAAAGAAAATTTCTGTCATATTTACGGCATCTGTTACTAATGCTATCCAGATAGTTAAATTTCCGTACGTACTTGATTTTGACATCCCCGAAATGTAATTTGCAATATAGGCTGCCTCATTTGCTGACGACCATGTATACATCACGCTACAGTAGACGCTCATAAACAGTCTTAGAAGTTTTCTATTTTGGGAATCAAATTCCTTAGATATTAGAGGAACGCCCTGATGAAGGCCTTTACTGAATAGAAAATGATAAGGAAAAATTAGGTTATTTTATTCTTAGTGTTATCTTTTTTTTCTGTTCCAAAACGGGAAATCGGGTGTTAAAATGTCATTCAAGCATGAAGTTAAGTGTTAGTAGATGTTCTTTCATGTGAGCCGCACTCAGGTGAAAGAGCCACCCAACCGTGCGGTTTCATAATTTCGTTAGAAACAAAGCAAGCGTCTGAGTGGAAAGCGCCTGCGACCCTCTCCCTATGTTAAATTTCCTGTTTACAGTCTCACTTAAAACATAGATAGATAAACCGTAAAGTAGAAATAAAACATAAACAGAAAAAAAGGAAATAATTAATGAAACTGAGAAGTGTTTTTCCAGTTTGTCGACATTGAAGAAGATTTCTGTCACATTTACGTGGTCTGCTACCAATGCTATTCAGATAGTTAAATATCTTTATGTGCTTAATTTCAACACCCCCAATATGTAATTTACAACACTTGCTGACGACCATATCTGGGTAGAATTAGTTTAAAAAAAGACCTAAATTTGACAGGAATCCAAAGTTGCGTAGAAATAACATCAATATAAACGTTTTAAAGCATTTGAAAACACTTAGATATGTGAATCCCTGTGATGTTTGGGTGCCACGCAATATCAAGGGGAAAGTTAATGAATTATACTTCCAAACGTAACGAAAACGATACATTTTCGAAAAGGACGATGAAAAATGGATTGTTTACAACAATGTGGAGCGAAAATGTTCCCAGGATAAACAAAAATGAGTTACATTTAACCACTTTAAAGATGTACACTGGAATGAATCATATCCATTCCCTTCGTATTTCATTGGTAAGAAGTTCCACTCCAAAGAGAATCTTAACCACTTTAATCTAGGTCTAACCGTTATCTTACCTACATAACTTCCTAAACTGCACTTCTTACCTTTCCTTTTACTCTTTTCCTCGAGCAACTCATGGTCATTGTATGGGGTAAACATTATTAAAACGCACACACACACACACACACACACACACACACACACGCACTCCAAAACCCTGTCTGCATTTGAAGAAGTTGATTGTGTGATTGGAAGAATATTGTATGTCACGAGCTACTTCGGCAAAACAAGATGTTGAATTCAGACAAGTACTGTTCCCACTTGAGTCGATTAAAGATAAGTGATCGATGGAAAGCGTCCGGACTACAAATCACGTGACCTTGCACATTTGGATTACCACTTACTTCGATTCATAAAAAAATCTCTAATGAAAAGAACTTCGATAATCTGGAAGCCTGTAAAAACAACCTAGATTACTTCATCGACTGTTAAGATGCCATGTTCTTGGTTGGAGAGAATGGAATTTTGAAACTGCCTCAAAAATGGCGAAAGATAGGGGAACAAAATGGTGCATACCTGGTTGAATAAAGCTGCACGATAGGCCAAAATTTTGTGGCCACACTCTGGATTTAATAATTACTAATTTCATACATTATTTGGCATAATCAACTCCAACTAAGCTTCACCGCTAAAACTATATAACCCATGACGGCCAATTGTTTTTGGAGAGGGGGTTATCTAAAATTTTAAACTAACCTGCTATAAGATTACCATAAACCAGCAATGTAGATTAGGTAGAAAGAGCTAAAATTTGAAGGAAAATTTATGCAATAATGGATTAATTTCGTTGTTATCTTATTATAATTGTGCTTGTTCGTTAGTTTGCACGACTGTTACGCCCTGCCAATATCTCATAAATAATGAACAATTCCCTTTTTATCGTGTGGAGAGAGGGGAAAAGACATTACATTGCTTTCGGTGACAAAATGAAAGAAAAATAAGAAGGAAGGGCTGTTTCAGTGAAATGGAAAGGGGAGATAGAAGTGTTTAGCGTCTCCCGTCAATACCTCATAAATAATAGATTATTCCGTTTTGATTGCGTAGAAAGAGGGGAAAAGACACTACTTGGTTTCAGTGACAAAATGAAAGAAAGAAAGAAAGAAGACAAGATAGTAGTAGTTTAACTTCTTTTTCAGTGAAATGGAAAAAGTTATCAATTTCAAAACTTTTAATTTGTTCCCACTTTTCAAAATAACGACTAGCATTCATACTTATGATTTTCTAAGCATAGCTTAGATGTAGCACAAGGCCGAATATATAAGGCACCCAGTGAGGATCAAACTCACTTTACAGTTGTAATTGTGGCCATTACACCACGTCGAAGTCCCCAAGCATCCATATTTATGATTGATTTTGCTCAATTTTATATATGGTACTTATGAAAACTAATGGGTATGTCCCAATCCTCAAAAATACGTTGGACACTATTGTAAGTGGGGATAATATGTTGCCTAAGCAGTCAGCGTGAGCTGTCAGCGTGGGAAGCTCTTGCTGTGTCGAACTCTCCGGCTTTGTACAGAGAGGAACCCGGACGAGGCTTTGCCGAAGGGCAGAGTCTCCTCCGAGGTGGTGGACAAATATCCGATCCCGCGTATGCGGGCTCTACGGGCAATTATTGCCCGAGCCCACGGGTTCGGATTTCCCAACATTAAATTTGGCCTTGTGCCGCATCCTACCTCATTGGGAGGCAGGTAAATATCGTAATATGCTGTCTAAGTAGTCCACCACTAGCAGTGGTTTACCTACTTTACAGCGCTGGCGAGTATTGTATTTTGTTGATGTTATAAAGATTACCATTTCATCTCCAACCTCCGTTTTGGTTATTTCTCATCCAGCAACCCTTTCTAGGTTACAACACTCAAATATTTACAGTTATTTACAGGGGAATTTCTAGGGATATTTTATTGTCGTAGAACTCGCCTTTCCGTGTTTGCTATCAACACGGTGTCATCGGCATATCATATGTTGTTAAGATTGTGGCCGCCAACTACAAATCCCGACAGCACATTTAATTATTTCAGAATTGCCTCGATGTATAGATTGAACAACTCTGGTGAGAAGATACACCCTTATCTTACACCCTTTTCTATTTTTGTATATCTCCTGAACACATTTTCTATCCGTATGTAGGCGGTTTGCTTCCAGTATAGGTTCTTGATTATTCTAATATCCTTCCCAAATACGTCAAGGTTGCTGAGAGGCACTAATGATCCACGAAAAAGAAACCAAGCGTTTAATACTCCATGTTGCTTCTCGCTAAAGTAGCTTTTCTCGTGAAATAGATTTCTTTCTCTGATGACACCACTATAAGTAAAACCTTTCCAAAGTATATATGTCAACACCACCTATCCTATACGTACCAGTTTATCACCAAGAATGTCATTGTTTGACAAGCAATATAGACATTAAAAGTCATCAGCTGATTCTACTTCAAATGACTTCCGGTGACTTCCAATGTCGATTTGGACGCCATCCATTCTCCCATTTGTGAGGTTAAAAAGCCTTAAGTTTCATATGTAACTTAATATCTGAGTCCATCTTGCGATAAATTGCTCCATTTGGCGTGGAATAAGGTGCTCTATTCTTTGAATTGTGTGCAAGTTGTGTAATCAGAACGAGAAATCCGAGAAAGAGATCCGAGTTCGATTTCAGGACGAGTTCGTTCCATTCACTTTCATCACAAATACTCCTGGGAAACGTTTAAATCCAAAACTCCGCTCAGTTATGGGTTAAATAGTCGACAGTTTGCTCTCTAGCTGTAGTCTAGAAGGACAATTGTTGCGGGTATTAGCCTTTTCTTATTTAAAACTTTTAAAGGTAGCTCCCTAAACTATATTCAAACAAAGACACATGGTCATGCTGCCTGAAAGTAACAAGTTATGTTACTGTCTGACGTTTTCATTAATCGTAGTAGTCGGGAAAATAAGATTTAGAGAGAAACAGAAATTTGTAAAGACGAGGTACCAAAGAGGAACGCTCAACGGAACAATATAATATATAATAAAAATTCAAAGATTATTAAATTTATTTTTCTTCTTTAAAAAAAATCATTTCACCCGTAAATAAAGGTCGGTAGACGAAAATAAATAAATATACAGTTTAATAAATAAACAGGGCGTTTACTCAAATATGAGTATTCACTAAAACGGCAGATCATGTAAAACTGGATACTGCCAGTAAATAAGACCGAACCATTTATTCAGCTACAAGTATGGTTGGTGTATAAAATGTCCCTACCTGACATGTTCAATTGTACGAAACTTTTTTCAGGACTATGAAATACGTCCTGGTTATGAAGGCTGCATTTTGGAAGACGTTAACTGGTAGTCTAGTGACGAACCAATAAAAAAAAGATGCTGAAACGCTTGAGCAATGTCCGGAGAGCAACAAAAAAAAAAAAAAAAATAAGAGGAAGAAAGGGGTTACTGCCATTTTTTATACATTCTCGCGAGCGATTCTCATTGGTTTCGCGGTAGCCTACGCAATATCTATTTTTGGTCACGGAAATAAACGTGATTTTAATTTCCTCTAATATCCACTTAACAGTGGATTCAAAGCCTGGTCGCCTGACGCTGTACAAAGGTGGTTTAAACATGTATTGGAGCAATTATTTCGTTAAAACCAAAAACATGATAGATTAAAAAATATGAATAATCCCCTGATTATCAAGAATGTTACTGATAGCAACAGGCATTTGACCCAAGTAAGGTTGATTCATGGATGGATGGTTCTTTGATAAATTCTGGTAACTTCGAAATTCATTCGAAGTCAACCTAACATGGCCTACGTTATTACTTGAGATCTTTTTTTAATCATTTTACCCCAATCAAGGAAATAAAAACCATTAGTATGCTGAGGTTACTGGGAGTGAAAGAAACACAGAGGACAATAAAAGAACAGATTTTAAGGGGACAGAAAAAGTGACGATTGGCATTGCACTTAAATTTTTGAAGATTGTAGTTGATAGGAACAGGCGGTTCGGATTGGGGTATCGGAGAGCCGAGTTCGAATTCTACTCGGGTCCATTACACTCACTTACGTGCTAATAACCTTGGGAAATAATCATCTTCTCCCACTCTCCAGCTATAGGTAAATAACAGGACTTGCCTTAGGTTGCAACCGCTCTAGGAGAAGGAAACTGAATTCAAAACCGGCCTGAAGAAGGTTGGGTTGGGTCAGGCCCCATGGGATTTGTGATCGCGAGTTGATAGGAAAGCCAGAAGAGAGATTCACAGGCGAGAAGAGTAGAAGAAACTATTAGGTTGGTGCAAAAATAATGACGTAATAATGTCGTTTTTTGACGTATTTTTAACGTCAAAAAATGACATTATTACGTCATTATTTTTGAACCAACGTAATATTATAATAGAATTTATGGTTAGCGAAATTATGAGACCGAGATGCGGTTAAATTCGTGAAAACGAGGTACGGAACAATTTCCGTACCTCGTTTTCACGAATTTAATAATAATAAGTAATAGAAATTCGAAGAATGTTTTTTTTTTAAATTTTTTAAAAGTCATTTCACCCCCAAGTAAAGCAAACAAAGCCGCTAGTATGCAAGGAGTTACTGACAGAAATAGAAAGGATAATGAAAAAACAGGATTCAAAGATGATGACGATTGACATTGCATTAAATTATTGTCCAGTGGATGCTTATACGAATGTTAAATTTCATGCTACTCTTTGTAGCGAGAATCCTTTTATTAAAAGACTCCTGTTGATTGTTTTGAAAACCGGAATAATGTCTGTTCGCCTTGCATCTATTACCGCCACCGAACGCCGAAATTAGCCCATTATTGCATAAAGTTTTCTTAAAATTTTAGCTCTTTTTTCCTCTTTCTGGCTAATCGTAATTTTACGGCAGGCGAGTCTTAAATTTCAGGTAATCACCTCTTAAAAACAACAACTCTTTTCTTGGTTAAGATTTCCTTTCGCCGCAGGACAGGATATAGTACCGTCTTGGGTATGACGATAAACTAAATTCGACAGCAAGGCCTTTGATCAGGAGGCATTGAGGAGCTTGGAACCATCTCTTAATTGCTGGTGTTTTCAGATCCACCCTGATTCGGGGTGGTAGCACCTGTCAGGGTCCCAGCTATGGGCAAATAATTAATCCCTCCAAAAGGAGTTAAAATACCATGAAAGTATAAAAGTAGGTGTTAATACCAGGAAGACATTTTTTGAAAATTTTTTATCAACAATACATTAAAAAAAAAAAAAAATTACCAGCAATACATTTTGAAAAAAATATTACCAGTAAGAAAAATCTTGTCGGCATTAAATAACCCATTGAGGTTGATATGCCGTAAAACAAACCAAACCAGAATATAGTAGGGAGAAAGAATTAATTTTAAAAAAATTTAAAACCACTGAAAACGGTTTTGGTTGCTTCCCAATCTATTTTGTGATTATATTTTTCGTATTTTTCTTTTAAAGAAATTTTCAAGTAAATATTAGAGTTATTAAACGGAGAGGGGGTGGAATACACGGTTAGCTTTGAATCGCTGAGATGATATATATTCAGTCTTGTTTGTTTGCAAATGATCTTCGTGACCGAGTTCGTTAAAGCACATCAAGTTTAATGACGGTTCCCTCTGTCCATGTTCATGCTATCGGCGGGAGCATAGTTTTCTTTAATAAGATTTCTCGAATATTCGGACCGTTAGACGAAAATAAATAAATATATTGTTTAATTAAAAAACGGAGCGTCTACTCAAATGCGAGTATCCACTGAAAATAATGTTTAAAGTGATAAAAATCAAAAATCCATTTCTTCTTTAGAAATCACAGATTATATATATATATATATATATATATATATATATATATATATATATATATATATATATATATATATATATATATATATATATATATATATATATATATATATATATATATATATATAACCTTTGTTTCACTAAGACGGATCAAAGTCAGCAGTAAATAAATCATTTTTATTGGTGAAAATGTATTTATTTCTCTATTGGATCATGTTATTTAAGTCATGGCAATTATGTGTGAAAAATAATATCGCCCAAATGTCCATCAAGGCTTCGGCGGCACACCTCCAATCGATGGTGAAAATTTTTGATGACGTCTCTGCATAGTTGCTCCTCGATCTCACCTAATATGCCTTATTATCTCATCCTTCAGCTGTTGAATTGTTGTTGGCTTGTTGGCATAGACCTTACTTTTGAGATGACCCCAAAGAAAGAAATCTAAAGGCGTCAAGTCGCACGATCGTGGTGGCCAATTGACTTCGCTGTTTCGAAAGATGAGGTGTCCTGGGGACTCCTCATTGCATTTCGGTTTGAACGTTCATTTTCGTAATAGGCTTTGATAACTTTAACACGTTGTTTGATTGTTAATCTTTCCATGGTTGAAATTGGCAAAGACTTAAGATGTTAAATGTTAAATCTGAAAGAAAAGAAAAAAATCATGAGACGCTTAAACTTAATTCACATTTAAAATCGGTCCAAGTTATTGGAAACAGACTTTATATATTCGCAACAGGTGCTGTTTTCGAAAAATGTAGAAGAAAAATTTAAAAGCTTTTTCTTTTCGTTTTTTCTGGTAAATGCTTTTTTTTTTTTTTTAATTTAAAAAAAATTGTTTTTTTTCACAACCAAACTTTTGGATCAGAAATAGAATACTTAAAATTTATACAAATAAAAATATTATTCATATATCTACCGTGTTAAAATATAATACAAATTCAAAGAATGTTAAATACAATTTACTTTTTCTTTTTTTAACCATTTCACCCTCAACAAGTCAATAAAAGACACTAGGATGCAAGGTTTTTTTTACTGAGAGTGAAATAAACAGGGAGGATAATAAAGGAACAGAATAAATGGAGACTGAAAGTGACAATTGATAGGAAAACAGGAAACCGGAAAGAAAGTCCCACAAGCAAGGAGTGCGTGAGAATAAACTATTAGCATAGAACTTATGGTTGCATCAAGCAATTTACACAGTGAAATGATGAGACCTAGCTACCAATTGCGCTTAAATTCGGGGAGACAAGGTATCCATACAGTTATTCAAAAATTAGATCCCTGCTCGTGATATGCAAACACACGCACGCACATACAAAATACGGCATCGTTGTATAAATATGTTTGAAAGAGTGAAACTGAAAGATACATATATACATATCGCAGATGTATAAAAATATACATTGGATTTTCCATCACTTTAATATCCCCGACTCCAATGAAATAGCTTCTTGGTTTTATAGACAAAATTAAAGCAGATGTTGTTTGTTCATATGAATATATATATATATTACGTATTAAATGCAATATAACCAAATTTGTTCCGACATTTCTAAGCAAAAACCAACGAAACTTCTTGCGCATCAGGTCCACTTCAGTGTTTTATCGTATTCGTCACATTCATCTATTTATTTTTAATATATATATATATATATATATATATATATATATATATATATAGTGTAACCCGGATATAAGAGAAACCCGGATATACGATACCCTGATATAAGAAACCCGGATATATGAGAGATTTTATCTGGTCCCAAATTAGAGCCTGTGTTAATGTATATAAATTAGACCAAACCCGGATATAAGATAAACCCGGATATAAGAGACTTATTATCCGGTCCCGACAACTCTCTTATATCCGGATTACACTGTATATATTGACATTTAGTTTAATGATGCAAATTAAAATTTGAATCTAGCATATGTAGTTCTGGTCAAAAGAATGACACACGCAGTTAAACATCTACAGCAGCAAGATGGCGCAAGGCAATGTAAAAGTTCATTTTTTATAAGGTTGTTTTGCAACCAGCGAAGAATAACGTTGTGAACGTATTCTCCCTAAGTCATTGAATCCTCTTCCTTAAACCATTCTAGGGGGTGGCGGAGGTGAGGGAGGATAAAAGAAGAAGGTGGTAAATTGATTTTTTTCTTTTTTTTTTTTTTTAGTCTTACCTTTTTTAATGTTTCTTCAAATTTTAAGGTTACTTTTTTTTTGCTCGTTTACCTTCAAAAATTCTTTTGTAATCCCACAATTTTCTTTCTTCCGCTTTTTTCTTTCTTTCTTTTTTTTTTTTTGTCACAATCGTTATTCTCTTTCTTTTCACAGATCTTCTCTAAACTTCTTTCTATCTTTTTTCATACATTTCCTTTTTTCTTTTCTCTTTGTCTCATTTGTTCCTTTTTTCTCTCTTTCTCTCATTTGTTCTTTTGTTCCTTCCTTCATTTTATTTGTTTATTTGTTGCTTTCTTTTGTTTCATTCTTTCCTTTCTTTCTATCCTTCTTTCCTTCTTTTATTTTTGTTTGTTTCTTTTGTTTGTTTGTTTCTTTCTTTCTTTCTTTTGTTTCTTTGGTTATTCCTTCCTTCCTTTTGTTTTTGTTTGTTTCTTTTGTTTGTTTCTTTCCTTTTTCATTATTTCTTTCTTTTCTCTCTTCTTCTCATGTCTTTCTTGCTTTCTTTTTGTTTTTTGTTAGTTTCTTTTTTCTTTCATTTTTTTCTTTCTTTCTTTTGTTTTTTTTTTGTTTTTGTTTTTGTTTCTTTCTTTGTTTCTGTTTCTTTCTTGTCTTTCTTTCTTTGCGCTCCCTTTCTCTCGTTTGTTCCTTTCTTTCTTTCTCTTTCTTTCTTTATTTTCTTTCTCTCATATGTTCTATTCTTTAGGTTTTTGTTTGTTTGTTTGTTTCTTTCGCCTTATTTCCGCCTCATCTTTCTTCAAAAATTACCTTTTTCCTGAATTCCTTTTCCTCTGCAAACAATATAAGAACGTAAATAAATAAAACCTTTAAGATCCCTGCACCAGAATGAACTTTAACCTAAACCTCCCTTCAAAAATACCTTAACTGAACTGACAAGACCTCCTTAGGGGCTCGATATCCCGCCACTCCACAAGGACATAACAGTTTGATTTTGCGTATCGTAAAGGAGGACATAAGCTCTTCGCCGTAATATCTGTAATTCGCTCAGTCTGTTATTTTACATATTTTTGTCTGCTTTTAACAACTGGATTCATTTTAAACAGATTTACAAACAGAAGACTTCAATAAAGAACAGAAGACGCCATAAGGGAGTAGGTCATATTCACTTGCCAAAACTAATGGGTTTTTGATCTGTTAAATGCAGTAAAAAACAAAAAACAAAACAAAAAAAAACACACACACACAAACTAAAAAACACTAGCTAAATTCAAGAAAAAGTACTTACTTTCACTTCGACTTATTTTTGAAACGGAAGCGCATTTAGTGAACTGTGAACAACCCATTTTGTTGTTATACTCGCTAGTGTTGCCCAGTGGTTAGTGCAAGAGAATAAAGCTTGAAAGATAATGAGGTTTTTCGAGCCATGAAGTTGTGGAGAATATTTGTTTTTTTCTAATTTTTTTAAAAACATGCATTACGTTTGTTTTTCTTGCACTTTTGAAAAAGCAAACATCTAGAACCACACACATACGGTAAATACATATACACACGCGCATACATACATACATACATACATACATACATACATACATACACACATGCACACTCACAAATACTAAATGGACACACACTCACAATTTGTCTTATAGATAGATAGATAGATAGATAGATAGATAGAGAGATAGATAGATAGATAGATATGAACAGACTGTAATAGATATGAAACGACTGAGATACATAATGGGCAGATTGCGATATGAACTGAGATAGGCAGATAGATAGATTTGAACAGACTGGGATAGATAGATACATAGATAGATAGATAGATAGATAGATGGATAGATAAGCAAATAGCTAGCTAGCTAGCTAGATAGATATGAACAGACAGAAATAGATAGATATGAACTGACTGAGATAGATAAATATGAACAGACTAAGATAGATAGATAGATAGATAGATAATGAACAGACTTGGATAGCTAATTTTAAGTAGTTAATGAATTCTTTAATCCGACATTATTTCTTATGTATAAACATTTTTAGTGGGTACATATGTTTTAGAAGTCATCCCCTTTTTTAAACAATTAAATTAATGTCAACCGGTCTAGAGATCGAAAGTCTTATTAAAGAAAGTGTGCCTCTCGATTGTAATGAAGGTAGGGGGCTACAGTCAGGATAGTAATGCTGAAGGATGTGTGTGATATTAATGGAAGAGTAAAAGTTTAGTTAGTGAAGATTATCAGGGTTTAGGAGGAAAGATGTCGATTGACCCTTGACGTCAAGATTTAACGGTTCAGAGGGAAGCAGACACGCGGATGTCAGTTCTATAAAAGTATTAATACTTGTGAAAAAAAGCTCTCCGAGGGGAACTTTCTCTTAACATTTGGAGCACAGAGGCAATGAGTGTGATTCGAATCTGTGGGAGTGGCATTGCGCGTCCTAGTTGGAAAGGTCGAAACAGGTGGGACTAAAGCCTGGAGCTCGTATGAGTTTTTGTCAAGAGAGCGTACCGACAGGCTTGCAACTTTGCGTCTGCGGGGAAAGAGGCTGCACAGTGGAAATTAAGTTTTCTCATCGTATGCATAATAATAATAATAATAATAATAATAAGAAGAAGAAGAAGAAGAAGAAGAAGAAGAAGGAGAAAAAGAAGAAGAAGAAAAAGAAAACTGTGACACTATTTAGCTATAGTAATTAGCTAACTAATTAACCATAGAAATTAAAAACAGGAAAGACTTACCCAGTCGAGAAAGAGCTATGTCGAAAGATAGATTGATCGACGTTAAAAAAAGAAGATTTTATTTTTATTTACGAAGAAAGATACTTTTCGCACGAGACAGAAAATCCGTAAGAAAAAGCGAGATATAAGATTCTGTCAAAACTGATTAATGCCATGTTAAGGGAGTGACGCACCAAGGGAAACGGAATTCAGAAAGAAAAACAATGCCAACCAACACATGCGGCCATGAAAAAATTCCGGCTTGAGACCATCACGGAGAATAGATATTAGTTATCTTTCAGAGATATCATTTAATTTGAATTCCTGGGTCCAACGAAGGGATCCATCTGGTGTGTGTTAGAATTCTGGCATAAGGAAGAAAATCGTATTATTATTGCTTATTCAAACTGTTGACGGCAGACACAGCGTCGTCGAAAATGGGCATTTGGTGATAAGAGGATTTTAAGGCATGAGAAAAATAAAGAATTTGATTCTCAGGTAAAATATGAACCTCCTAGCTAAAAGTTGACTTAGCAGAAGAAACCATGTGTCGGGTTTTGACAGTGATTGATGAGTCGGTTGAGAGACCCGACTAAGTGAATTTTGGGTGTCCCCGAAAGAAAGATGTGATAAGAATTATTTGGCAATCTGGGATTTGTAAATGTTTTGACCGAAGAAAAAAAAAAAGAAAAAAAAAAAAAGGATTTTGTAAACAAAATTCTAGATAATAATTTCAAGAGGTCCAGTTTAGCCACACCGACACCGCCGAGAGATCATTGGTCAAGTGGTAGCATGGGTGATATGCGGAGGTGAATGTATGAGAAAGACAGAGAAGTTGCTAACACCCACTGAGAGGATTGGTATGAGATACCAATGTGAGAGAGGAAGAGTCTAGGAGGATAACTATCCTCCGACCTTCCCTCACGGACGAGGGAGAAACACCCGAAATGGAAAGTGATTAATCTTCCAAAAATGGGAAGTAATTAATTTTCCTGGACTAAGAACAAAGAGAATTCTTGCTGAGAATCGAGAATTATCGGGAACCCAAGCCACGCCAGGCCCTCACACCGGGTTTTGGTCGGTATCCATATAAACGAACGTCTCGAGGCAGCTGATCAGTTCGAGTTAGTTAGTTCCAGCAGTTGATTCACAGTTGCAGTCAGGCCGTTGCCTCGCAGAAGCTGACCGAGAAATCCACGCCCTTCCGACTTAGCCTTCCTACTAAAAGCAAGTTATATTGACGAACGATTTAAGATACCAAAACTCGCTTAAGAAACGCAAGTGTCACGAATCCATATGAACGAGCTGGGAGAGAAACACATTTCTGTATTCAACAGACGGATAAAGATAATTTGTTATTTCTCAACATATTTGAACTCTTGAGTTTGTTTTATTACTTCTTTTACTTACGCTTGTGCGATATCACGTTTACCCCGGATTCAGCTTGCACTTCGGCCCGACGCCTGATTGTCTACCTAAGATCAAAGTCAACAACGTGGGTAGGATAGACTTGAGATCAAAGTAGTTATTTCGGTTAACAGACGTTGGAGGTGAGCTGAGAACGACAGAGCTTGTATCGAACCGGGAACGACCAGATCGACCGGGACACAGGCTGGCGGCAGCAACAAAGAGTCAACCCCAAAACGCTGGTGGAAGAAACCTTACATACAGCTTCGCGCCGCAACTGGGAGTTGACCACGGGCTGACAGCGCAGTGTTACATATTGGCGTCGCGACCAGAGGACGTCACATATTGGCACTGCGACCGCGACCACCGGTGGGTGTCACAAAACCTTAAAAATAAAGTAACCATCTTTATTATTTTATCGATAATTTTATATTTCGGACGTAGTTGATCTTTTGGAAAAGAGTTAATGTCTGGTTCACGTTTGGGAGTTTTGTTATAATCATTTCACACCAAGCAAGGCAATAAAGCCACTAAGACGCAATGTGTTACTGAGTGTTAGAGAATATGAAAAAAATATACTATTAAAGAAGGGGGACAACAACAGAACCAAAATTAAGAAGACAGACGATAACGATTGACATTACATTTAAATTTTTGAAGATCAAATTTGACTGGGAAGTAAGAAAATGGAAGAGTGTTTCACAAGCGAAAAGCGCGAGTGAAGAAACTGTTAGCATAGAACTTACGGTTACATCTAGCCATTTCAACTTACTGCCAATCCGGTACTGTGCTTAAATTCATAAAGTCTAGGGACCATAGAGGAAAGTTTATCAGAACAATTACCATGAAAATATTTATAGAAAAGGCACAGGAAAGCTACATTACGGCTGTGGGAAAGTGACTGAAGCCTAGATGCTAGGTCAGGACCAAGAACATTGCAGATTCTTCTTTGGATTTTATCAAGAATCTTTAAATATATAGAAGAAGCACCAGACCAGATATGGTAGCAATATTCAAAGTAAAGACAAATTGTAGACTTATTATTAATATGTAAAATAGATTCTGGCGAGAAAAATTGCCTGGTTCGACACAGTGAACTCGCAGCAGACTTAGCAGTTGATTCAATATAATCTTTCCATTTTATGTCAACCGAGAATGTTAGTCCTAGAAAGCGCAATGGGTCATTCCTCTGAAGGTTAGCATTTGCCATACTGATGGAAGGTAAAGAGGGTTTTCTCAGACGATTAAAAGAGAGAGCATAATTTTTATTCATCCTCCTTTTAGATTCGTCTGCTTTGCAAAGTACGCATTTACAAAGCTAACACTAAACTTTGGCGCCAGATAATAATTATTTTTTATTCAATGGTAAATTTGCGCCCCCACTTCATTATTGTTTCTCTATAAAATTCGTTTTAGCTTGACGTTTCTTTATGCTATTTTCAATTTCTGTTTCTCTTTCTATATTAGACACGTTTTTTCCCTAAAAATAATTATAATAATGATAATACATAAAACTACGATATTCTCTGTTGTGATAGGGGCACTGGGTAAGGTAAGGAAGGGTGCCAAAAAAGTCATGCAAGTAAAATTCCTGTATATATCAGTATCCCAGAGCTGCAAAAGATTACATTGTGCAGAGCTGCACATATCCGCAAAATATCTCCCCATCTAAACGAAACGTCCCAAATGTTCATAGATAACTCACCTACAGTGCCCTTTTTACCGATAAACCCCAGAGAGGACTTGGGTAATTATGTACTTAAAATTACTCTCTGACAATAATAATAAAACAATCAAGGCAAACATAGTGATCAAAGACTACAAAAGTAGAATCCGCTTTCTTATTGACATTATGTAGGGTGTAATGTATCATTGAAGATCCTCAAAAAAATATCAAAATACAAGGGTGTTGAAGTAGAAATCTCATGTGGCTCATGAGGGCATCCGTAATTCTAGTTGTGATTGGAGCACTCGGGTTGACTGGAAAAGATAACGGCAACTGCTTTGATGAGCTTTTTTTCCCTAGTGTCCCGACTGCATGAATTTAAGTGTGCCACTAGATTGATATCTAAGTCCAACCCGTTTATTGTTGAAATAGCTAAATGCAACCGCCATTCTACTTCAACTGTTTTTCTCGCACTTTCAGCCTGTGGGACTCCTATCCGTTTACTTGCTTCCCAGATAACTACAATTTTCAAACATTTAAATTCAACGTCAATCGCCATCTATTTTCTTGAATCCAGTTCATCTTTTGCCCTTTCCGCAACCCTCCCTATAGTCAGTCTTTTCTTACATGTTTACTCCCTGTAACCCCCTGCGTACTAGTGGCATTCCCGCCTTTCTTGGGGTGAAATGATTTAAAAAAAAAGATTTATTAATTCCACCTAACCGATGCCTTAAAGAAATACCAAAAATCGTTTTACATGCACAGCTCATACATTTTTTTTAAATTTTTTCTACAGAAATGTTCAAGAATGGTGCTATTTCTGATTTTAGGGCTTTAGTTGGGACCCGGGAGGAAATGTGTATATAAGAGAAATCAAAACGATAATAATAATAATACAAATAATACATTATCGCGTCGATTAAGGTGCCATTTATCTGATAATAGTTCAATTAAATCACTTTTCAGCAAACAATACAACAAAATACACAACTATGAATCCTACAAATACTCACCAATAATGCAAAAATACTATATCACATAAACTGTAAAAAACGATTACAAATACAAGAAGTATTAATTCTAAAAAGCAAACAAAGCTAACCCCAATAAAATGTTACGAAATTTAGGAGCATATATATTAAATATTTTCCGTTAATTTTATTTTTATTTGAAGAGTGACTGGAATTTCCATAAAACTCATAGTAGGGATAGATGAGTGAACATTTAATTTTATTTGTTACTATTAATGCTCTGTCTCTTGATATTGAGTACATTTATTGCAATGTTTGTCTCGAAAGCATTATCTTCTAGACATACGATGGTCAGCTTTTATTTTTTTAGTCGAAACTTAGTCTTTATATTATATATACGTATATATTTTAAAAATTACTCATTTTCTTTCTTTTTTTTTTTGTCACGTGAAACGCTAGCTTAGGAAAAAAATAAGATTTCATTATTTAAACATCCGCAAATACACATACATCCACATACGCACAAATACACATACACACATTTCATTTTTTCGCTTTCGGATCTGATGAAGGCTTAAATAGCGAAATGCATTATCGGATATATTTCGAAACAAATCTACTTTCATGAACGTCTTTCCAATTGTCAACACACACACACACACACACACACACAGATATATCTATCTATATATATATATATGTATATATACACATACAGCGTATGATGGATAAATTGTCAAATAAATTACACAAAATGAAAATTATAATGACATCTCATTTTAACAGGCATATTTAGCAAAATTACACAAAAATATCTTGAAATACTAAAGAGTAAATATAATCGCCATTGGTTTCAACCACGGAAATTCCAGACAACTTCGGAATCTCCTGCAACTCTTCTGGACGGTTCCTTTGTTTAAGTTGGTGAATGCTACCATAATCGTCATTTGTCTTCAGTCATCTGCGATGTTAAAGGAGTTTTGTTGGTCTCTCACTCAACTGCGCCCCACACATAATAATCAAGGGGGTTGCAGTCTGGGGAGTTAGGTGGCCAGATGTAAGGGGTGATGTGGTCGCAGAAATGACAAACATGACTGGGTATTCCTGCTTGTGTGTCCTGTTGGCAGACATAGGGTCTTTCAACAGCCACCCTCTTGACCCAGGGCAGCATTACCTCCTCGAGGTATTTGATGTAGGCCTCCGCGTTGAGTCAGAGATTCTTTGGGAAGATGAATGAAAGCATAACGTCGCCATCACAAGTGATCACTCCAAACACCTTCGTAATCACCATTAGACTCCCCCAACTCTTTCCGAATCGTTTGCACTGTCCTCAGATCTACATCCAAACAATCTGAAATGTTCATATTGAAGCTTACGGTGCGAATGCCAAGCAGTAAAGCATGTCATTTCCAAATTTCTGTCGGATTGAATTGCGTCATGGTGCTTTTTCTTTCTTACAGATAGTACCCAACTGACCTACTATACTCTGTAGTCGATAAAATAAAAATAAACAACGCGCATGCAGGAAATTAAAAATATAAAATAGTGACAATTTACCCATCGTGTCCTTTATACAGAATATATATATATATATATATGATCCGTCTTTTGATTGGTTAATCAAGATATGTACATAAATGTTTTAAGTCTGAAATGGGTTACCGAATTGTTTTCTGATTTCCCAAGTAAACCATTTTCATCATAAATTATCTGTTATGGTGTAGTACAATAGAAAGATAACACGGACCCGGATATAAGGTTAAATAGTAGATTCTCGGAAACGTAGTACAAAGATAAATGTGGACTGGAGAGTACTTTCTCTCACTGGTGTCCTCACTCACTCACTCTACTCAGAATTGGTAGCCATATTATATAGGTGTGGAAGAGTCCATTTGTAGGTATGTCCCCACAACACTAACATCGTCTGATGAGGAACAATTTTAAAGTTCCGAAACAGAATTTTTTGTTTAGCGATGTAAAATATTATAATAATATATATATATTACACACACACACATACAGCAGGGTATCTCCCCACAAAGCTACTAACTGTTTAAAATGACAATTAATGAAGTGTCTATTGACTTGCAAACAAGAAAATGGTTAAAATTAAGAAATATTAATGTTTATTGAGCTGCAAAGAAGATTAACGGTTTAAATGAAATATTAAATGAAATTGAATGGATGTATCTGGAAAAAAGAAAAGAAAAAGAAATTCAAGAAGTTATAGGAAGTCAAAAAGTGAGTACATTTATTGTGTGTATATATATATATATATATATATATATATATATATATATATAATGTGTGTGTGTTTACTAGGCACTAAAACTGATCATTTGCTCAGGTTTTGCAGCGTGTGTCTGACTGAGAACATTTTTTTAAATGAACTAAGTTTTTTTTTCTTTTATGTACCAAGTTTCTTCAAGACGTGGGCGTTCATAGTCCTCCACAAGTTCCTATCCTTCATAACACTACGCAATTTTTATCCCTTACTGCACTTGTTTTTGCATTTTCTTATTATTTCTCTGTCTTGTACGTTCCTCTTCTCTCTGACGTTTTATGGAGATCATCAGGAAGTCCTGCTTCTAATTTTAAAATTTTATTTAATTTGTGCATATGTTTGCTAGTATCACTTTCAAATGTCGTTGAACTAATTTGTGGTTTTAGACAAAATTATCCAAGGCGACATTTTGGCGTTTAAATTCGATGTCGTCGGCAGCCTGGCGCAAATGCAAAGTTCCCGTTCATATTTGGGGAAAAGAGAACGAACATGACAATCGCATTTTAGAAGAAAAATAAACAGAACGCCATTTCAGTGATAATAATGCCGTGGCAGAGATATTTATAGTTTGTATACCTAATAGTAGATAAGGATGTGTTTGCCCTTCTGTATAAACACGCACACACATCCAAGCACACACACACACACGTACACACACACATACGCACACAAATGAAGGGTGTTTCAATAACTTGGACCGATTTTAAATGTGAATTAAGTTTAAGCATCTAATGATTTTTTTCTTTTTCTTTCAAATTTAACAACTTAAGTCTTTTGGCAATTTCAACCATGGAAAGATTAAATTTCAAACAACGTGTTAAAGTTTCAAGCGTACACTTGGAAAAATTGTTCGTAAATTCAAACAAACTGGGTCGGTGGCAGATGTGAAAACACCATTGCGTGCTCGTTTACGCCGTTCAGCCGAAAACTTTGCTGCAATGCACGAGAATTTGACCGAAAATCCAGACACCTCTATTCGTCATCGCGCGCAGGAACTGAACCTCTCCACAAGAAAGTTACATCGTTTCCAATTGCACTCTCGGTTGGTCGATTATGTTGACCAGAAAAATTGCGAAATGCATTTCTGTTTGAACGTCCATTTTCGTAATAGGCTTCGTTAACTTTAACACGTTGTTTGATTGTTAATCTTTCCATGGTTGAAATTGCCAAAGGCTTAAGTTGTTAAATCTGAGAGAAAAAGAAAAAAAATCATTAGCCGCTTAAACTTAATTCACATTTAAAATCGGTCCAAGTTATTGGGAACAGACTTTATATATATATATATATATATGTGTGTTCGTATGTGTAAATGTGCGTATAACGTTAATTATTAAGACGAAGGAGTTTTATGAAGTTGGTTTTACGCCAACGTATTAAAATTAAAATTGGCACGACCATAGCGTCTAGATGAACAATATGCTGACGGCATCCTGTGAAGACCAAACCAAAAGGACCACCTACTTAGTAAATGCATACAAATTCAAATATAAACGCCCAATATTTCCTATCCCCGAACCAAGTAGATGAATGTAGACCCAAATATAAACGCCCAATATTTGCCTTTTCCCGATAGAAGATGCTTCCAAGCCTAAATATAAACGATTAATATTTACCTATGCCTGGACAGAGTAGAGGCTTGTAGAACCAAATATAAACGCCCAATATTTGTCTATCTCCGAACCAAGTAAATTCTTGCAGATAAAACTATAAACGACTAATATTTACCTATTTCAGAACCAAATAAATGCGGATAGATTCAAATATAAAAAATCAAACTATATTTACCTATCCCCGTGTAAAATTATAGATGTCGAATAATAATAATAATAAAAGAAAAAAAAAAGATCGTTTTCGGCATGAACCCAACGCAGGTTGACATGGAAAATCAACCCCAAGTTGGTCATATTTGAAACATTATTAATCTGATAGTAGGAAAGACGTTGATATATTCATTTTTGGGGTGCGAAGTTGCTTCTTAAATTAGGCGTGGTTTTTTACTTTGTTAACAGCACTGTTCCGCAAATTTTTTATAACGTCAAACGTGTTAAGATGAAGGGAAGGAAATTCATTGTATTTATCCCATTGGATGAAGTAAAAATTGTGCAAATTCAAAGGATGGAAAAAATGATAAAATCATACGTAAAATATAGATTGAAACTTTATATACACTTTAATAATATGCTTGTGGACAGAGCTGCTGTAAGGGTGTCTTGCCCCCCCCCCCCTTCCCGGATTCTATGATACAGAGCTCCGCACTCTACTACATGTCAAATTTCAGAAAGTAGTAATCATATAAACTAAACATTTTATTGTAACCTAATTATGTCCAATAATGGACCATATGCAATATAAGCGAGAAATTCAAGCAGAAAAATTGAAAATAAAATGTAAATTAGAGCTACGTTATAATTGATCAGTAGTAGACCTCCGTCGGTCAGGGTTGACCATGGGTAGCATGCTAGTTGTCTGTTTGGCTGGAGCATCGACGTCTGTGACTGTAGAGGCCGATGCGGGAGTGACAATCTCTGTTGCAGAGGTCGCTTGTGTGTTCTGTCTCTGGTCTGTTGGAGCTGTCACTTTGCTTTCTACGGATCTTCTTCCAGAGACCAGCTACAGGAGGTCTTTGGGGATGCAGCCGTCTGGCATGCGGTGGACGTGGCCCAACCAACGGAGTCTGCGGTGTTTGAGCAGTGTGAACATGCTGGACAAACCTGCTCGAAACAGGACCTCAGTGTTGGGCGTCTTGTAACAGGACTATATTTAAAAAGAAACAAATGAATGAATAAGCGCGCGATGTGAGGTGTGGTAGAAGGTGAGGAGAAGGTGGAGGCGGGAGGAGGAGGAGGAGTGGAAAATCAAGTGCATTGGAAATGTATCGGTGGGAGATTAAATGACGTATACATACGTTCATTTTATCCCACTTCAAATGAACTCTAAAGGAACTTTTTTTAGTATGAATACAAAGGGTCATAATTTCCGATCTCTGATCAAAAGTTGTTTTTGGTCCGGAAATGTTATTATAGTTAATTTTTATTGTTGACAAAGTGTTATAGTGTAACACACCTATTCTATAATAAGTAGGAGTAGTAAGAGTAACAAGTCAGTCGGGTAGTGAGTGAGTGAGTCGATGCCGGACGACCGTTAGTCGGATATTAAAGTATCAGCCACCACAACTAGATTACTGCGTCATTACCTATTATATCAAGTTCCTAACGTTTTGTACGTCGAACCTATTTTAGGACCGACTTAGTACAAATACAAGCCTCCACTGTGAAACCACTACATAACATAAAGTTTGCAGATGTTGCTATGACTATTGTAAGGTTTTGCTTCTTTTTTTTTTTTTTTTTTTTTTAATTTTCCAGTTTACAATCGGATCATTTTTCTTTTTCTTCCTTAATTTCCTTAATGGTTAATTTAGTAGAATTTCTAAAGCCTTCTAGCTTAAAAAAAATACCTGGGGTCTTTTTCCGTCCGAATCCGTGAATTTGTATTGCTCGAAGTCACGAAAAAACATTATATAAAATTCACTAGTTTTTATCCAATAGTTGAATGTGTTAAAATTATTCAATTTTTAAGAAGAAAAATCTGAAGTTGATGTTGAAGTTGTTTGCCGAAAAACATTGTTGATTTAAGATGGGATGATCTATTATATATAATTTCACATGATAAGCTTTAAGTCCGAGAGAAGAAACTATTAGCATAGAACTTACGGTTACCTCTAGTCATTTCAACAATAAAATGATGAGACCTTGCTGCCAATCTAGTACTGAGCTTAAATTCATAGAGTCTAGGTACCATAGAGGAAGATTCATCAGAACAATTACCATGAAAGTATTTATAGAAAAGGCACAGGGAAGCAACATTACACGGCAGCGGTAAAGTGACTGAAGCCGAAATGCCAGCTGAAGGCAGTTAACATTCATCTGCTATATATAGCAGGAGCACCAGACCGTATGTGAAAGCAATATTCAAAGCATATATGAATGGTAGACATAAATGTGTAGGATACATTCTGTCGAGAAAAATTGCCTCGCACGACACAATGAACCAATTTTCCTAGCAGCAGACCTAGAATTGATTTAATATAATCTTTCAGCAAAAAACTGAAACTGGGCAATTGGTCACTCTCCCGGAGGTTAGTATCAACGCAGTACTAGATTGGCGGCAAGGTCCTCTCTATTCAGTTGATTTGGCTAGATGTATGTTAACAGTTTCTTTTATATATATAATATAGGTATATAGGTATCTTCAAAGAAAAGCGATACCTAAGGTTTAAAATTCATTTTAACAAATGAAACAATCTTTTGAGAAGCTTTTATTTTAGCTTTAATTTTCAGCTCACAGATTAAATTTAATATTTCCAATAAGCAAAATACTTTGCTGTATTTCAAAACGAATTTAAATTGAGTGATATTAGTTTTCTAACCGTTAAAAATGTTTGATTTTATCCATTTTTAGCCATATTTACAAATCTCCCAGCACAACTTAATTCTCTTTATTGAAAAAAGAAAATAAAACATACTTTTCCGAAACTTTATTTGAGTGATATTAGCCCATTTAAAGTTTAATTAATCTGATTTGAAACAAATATTACTTTTAGTTTAAAATATCGTAGAAAAGCATTTTTAATACGGAGGTGGTTGTTTTTATGAAGTGCTGACAACTCTCTCTCTCTTTCTTTCTCTCTCTCTCTATCTATCGGGAGAGAGAGAGAGAGAGTGACTTGTTTGAGATTTTTGGGATGGGGGCAATTACTATTTGTCCATGCTTTAAATATTGCTGCCACATCAGGACTTTTTTTTTGTTTTTTGTTTTTTTTAAGCATTACGCCCCGAGCAAGGCGTGAAGCCACTAGGATGCAGGGGGTTGCATAAGATTTGGAGCAAGAGCAGATAGGAATGATAGAAGAAAGGATGAGGAGAAGGATAGTCGATAGATCAAGGTAACTGGAGATGTCGATTGAAATTACATTTGAATAGTTGGAGATTATAGCTCTCAGATAAACAGGAATAGGGAAGGGTGTTCCACAGGCGAGAGGTGCGAGGTATGAAGCTATTGGAGTAGAAGAGACGGATACATTTAAAGGTTTCTACAGTGAAAGGGTGAGAGCGGGATGCCAACCTCGTAGGGCGCTTAAATTCATGAAGTCTGGGAACCAGTGAAAGCAGCTCATCGGAGCAATTACCATGAAAGTACTTGTAAAAAAGACAGAGAGAGGTGACGGCGCGTCTGTGAGAGAGCAACTGTAGACGAGATGCCAGATCAGGGCCAATTATATTACATATCCGCCTCTGGATCTTGTCAAGAACTCCGAGGTGGTGATCCAGTTTTATATTTAGGATAAAATCTGCAATGTTATTGGTCCTGATCTGGAATCTCGGCTTCAGTCACTTTCCCGCCACTCTAACATAGCTTGTCTGTGCCTTTTCTTTAAATACTTTTATGGTAATTGTTCCAACGAATTTTCCTCTTTTATAAAAAAAAAATGTTATTTTTATTCTCCACTCCACTCCCAGAGAAATTATACATATGGGAACTAGTTAGGACTCCATAGAGACTTTGAGGTATTATGGTGACTGCAGTCGAATGGTAAATAAGAATGTATTGTTTTAGTGTAAGGAATACTGTGGTATGTTTGGGTCAGTAACTATGGCTGGCTGCTAAGTTTAAGACAGATTGAAGACCAGCCTTCTTCTATCTCCCCTTTTGGCCTTGCGCCACATTTTTGTATTTTTTCAAAATAAATATTACTTTCCTTTATAGTACTTAGATTTTATGAATTGAAACGCAGTACTAGATTGGTGGCAAGATCTCACCATTTTACAGTGGAATTGGCTAGATGTGACTATAAGTCCTATACTAACAGTTTATTCTCTCGCACTTCTCCCTCGTGGAACTCTATTTCGGCTATGTGATTGTAAAATTAATCAAATATTTATCTTTTTTTTATGGTACGTATATATATTACATGCGTACAAAACTTTTAGGCGTTGTCTTTCCCGAAATCTGGAGATTGAATCCACTCTAAAACGATTTTGCGCATTTTGTATTCACTGTTACTTTATCGTGTGTTGAACAAATAAATATATAACAACGTCAAAAAAGATACATGCGTGGTACTAGTTTTTTTTTTTTTTAGACAAATACGTCCCTCTAGCTTAATTATTAGCTTAATCAGACAATATAAAATGGTGCTAAAAATCAACGCCCTCCCACTTACCGCGACGTGCTATCCTCTGCCTTTACGAGAGCCAGATCAGACCATGAATAGAATACTGTTGTCATATTTGAGCGGGAGCTTTACAGACCGCATATTCCAGCCTCGATAGAGTCCAAGAGCGTCATCGAGTCCTTGTGGGTGACGAATTATTTTCCATCCTCCAACCTCTCTCTCATAGGCGGAGTGTGGCAAGCATCTCTCTGCTCTATCGCTACTTTCACGGCAAGTGCTCGGACGAACTATATTCCTTGGCTTAACTTTCACATCAAGGACGAACCATGCCACTTACATAGTAGTAAAATACACCAAATTCCCTCCGCATTCCATCGGTAAGTTCAACAGCTCCCCCCCCCCCCGAGAACCTCTGCTCAGTGGAACCGACTTCCAAGAGGATGTTTCCCCGATCACTTACAATCTTAATCTGTTCAAGTCTAGGGTTAACCGTTATCTTAACCTATCCATATAAACTACCCCTTAATGTAACCCTCTACATTGAGTGGCCCACGAGCCTTGTACACGGTGAACCTTACTGTAAAAAAAAAAAGAAAAAAAAAAAAAGTCCTTAAAAAATGAAATGTTTATTCAGATTTTGGGAAGTAAAACAAGAACTTTAAGAACGTCCCTTGCACGTAGATACATTAATAAATGACCTGGCATCTCGACTTCATTCCCTTTTCCCATGGCCGGGACGTAGCTTACCTGAGCCTTTTTCTATAAATATTTTCATGGCTTTATTGCCTTGTTTGGGGTGAGATGATTGGAAAAAGTTGACAGCGCGACGAAAAGAAAAATAAAAAGAGAAAAAGAAAGATTTTACACTTCAAATATTTATTTTACAACATAATCTTTCTTTGTCAATGCACCTAATTAAATGATATATAGCAATCACGAACGTTATACTTTGAAATATTCAGATCAAAATTCAAGTAATAAAGATGTATTAAGATACAAACATACGGATTCAATCTATCTGGTAAAAAATTCCTAATTTTTGAGTATGGCTGAAAAAAGATATTTAACATTTTGTCGTGGTGCACTAGTGATCAAGGTAGTGAGATCGATCCTCATCGTATAGTTATAACCTTAAAACAATCTAGCATCGCATCTCATAGAGGAGAGTTACAAAATCACATCGCTTCAAGACATTTAACAGTTGCAAAAACTGAAATAGTAGTACATGTAATTCGAAGAGAAAAATAATGACACAATGAAGATGTTGACTTTCCACCCTACCTTAGATGAAAGATTAGGTAAGAAACCCTCTACAAGACTAGAAATAACGATAACAGAGAATAGATCTGAGAAACCTATTTTCCTGAAGAAATAGAAAGATTTAAATTTCTACCGATGGAAACACTGGCTGCTCGGAGATTTCCTGAATAGAAATGGCGAATTTCGTTATTACCATTGCAAATGATTTTACTATAAAAATGCATTGCAAATGATTTTACTATAAAAATGCATTGCAAATGGTGATACTATAAAAATGCATTGCAAATGATATTACTATAAAAATGCATTGCAAATGGTGATACTATAAAAATGCATTGCAAATGGTGTTACTATAAAATTCAATTATAATGATTTTACTATAAAAAATACATTGCAAATAGTGTTACTATAAAAACGAATTGCAAACGATTTATTATAAAATTTATTGCTAATGATTTTACTATAAAAATACATTGCAAATGATGTTACTATAAAAATGCATTGCAAACGATTTTATTATACAAATTCAACTAAAATGATTTTACTATAAAAATACATTGCAAACGACATTATTATAAAAATACATTGCAAATGATATTACTATAATAATGTATTGCAAGTGATTTTATTATAAAAATTCGTTGCAGATGATTTTACTAAAAAAATAATTTGTAAATGATTTTAGTTTAAAGATGCGTTGCCAATGGTTTTAGTATAAAATGCATTGCAAATGATTTAGTATAAAGATGCATTGTAAATAATTTAGTATAAAGATGCATTGTAAATGATTGTATTAGGTTGGTGCAAAAATAATAGTCAAAAAACGACATTATTTTTGCACCAACCTAACAGTATGAAAATTCATTGCATTGAAATTCTAATTTGTTGAAAAACTGACTTAAATATATATATTTTTTAAAATTTCAGCAAACACTGGTCAACGTATGATGAATGTTTCCTTTTAGGTAACAGGTAACAGCTAATCTCACTGTGACCATTACACAAGATTTATTTAAATATCTATAAGAAAACTTGTTGAACACGAGTCAGAATGTTTAAAAAGAGAAAGAAAGGTGTGACAAGAAGGGAAAGCGATTGGGTGAGAGAGATTTAGAAGTAGATCAACTTAAATTTTTTAAGAGTGATACGCTTCTAAAAAGACTGACGTCTGAGTTAATAAAATCCTCATGTGCATAAAGTAATGTGGAAGACCGAAAAAAGAAATTCGAGTGAATTATAGAAAAAGAAAAGAAAAGAAAACGATAAAAAAAAAAAAAAACTATGTCAATAGGACAAACGTCGTCTTAGCGACGTCTTCGTGAAGAGCGAGTTTGAAATAATTTGCATTTTATTGAGTATGCGAAACAGAAAAAAATGTAGTCAAGTTTTTTTTTTAAAGTAAGCACAAAGGAAGAAATAAATCAAGGAGGAGGGTGAAAAAAAATTACAAAGTGTCGACTAAAAGAATCAAAGCAGAAGTCTATGCAAACTAAACAGATTTCTTTTCTTCTTTTGTTCAATTCTTTATGTTATATTTTATTTGGTCTTGTATTATAACTTTCGTAATAAACTTGTTGCGACAGCAATTTGTAGTTCATCTGCTTTAGAAGGAATACATGAAAAATACTGTCCGACAACTAAACTTAAACATTACTTGCTTCAGATACGTGGGAAGCGAAGCGTGTGGGCTTTTCGTGTAACCGTTTTAGGAGGTTTGGTTGGACAAAGCAGTAAAGAAGACGTAGTGGTATTTCTATTTTTTTATTTTTTTTTTTTCGTTTTAAAATATTTAAACTTCTTTGTGTCTCCTGAGTTACTTCTTCCTTCACCAGGAAACATTTGCTTCTGCTGAATGAGCCCAAAAGCTACAGTTAATGAAAAGTAAACCGCACTGCAAAAATGAGTAAGTTTAAAAAAAAGAAAAAAAAAGAGAAAATTATAATTAAACTTCGAGGTGCTTCTTAGAGAATAGACGAGTTTGACTCTGAAATTCGTTATATCTTTTATTATTCTGTCATTGTTACCAAAGGTTGGCGGCCATTTTATATATGATAACTCTTTCACGAATTCTGAGGCTATAAATATCGTTGATTTGAATGTAACAAAGCGCTTATGGGTGTCTTTAACATTCGGCAACCACTGCAGTCGACGTATTAAAAGCATACAAAGCACAGCGTATTACAATCCGAGTCCATGGAGGCGTATCCATCATGGAAAGCTAAAAAAGCTGATAGTCTCAATAATCCAGAATCGGCATTAGTACGCCAAATTGGTTTGAATTCAGAGTTTTTTGTTAGACTGGCTGCTGTCCAATGCTACAGAACCCAGTCTGCCCTGGTATTTAAACCATCGCCAGTGAGAAAGAAGAGGTTGATTTATGCCTTTTCTAAAGGTAGACGTATGAAGTGTCTATAATCGATAGAATTTGAACCCAGCTTTGCTTATTTGATGTTCTGCTCTGATAACCGTTAATCTTTGAACGATAATTATAACTAAGTTTGCAAATAGGTGAGATAGATAGATTGACCGTTTAGACAGGTGGGTAGATATGAAAATTAGGTAGATAGATAGATTTGAAGAGGCTGTTATATATATATATATATATATATATATATATATATATATATATATACTCTCCCGTCGAATTCGACGTATGAGGGGCAAGCAGTTAAGTTCCCAGGAAACCGACAGCCCGACAACAGCACATGAAAATTGATTATAGTGGTGAAGGCTTCGTGCAGGACCATCCAAACTTTTTGAAGGGCCGAATACAGGGACCTGGTGCACTCCGCAGGTTTTGAATTCAGAGTTATCCTTCTCCTAGACCAGTTGCCATCCAAGGCTATAGAGCCCAGTCTGTCCTGCTATTTACCCATAGCTGAAGAGGATTCACACCTTTCCCAAGGGTAGTAGCACGTAAGTGAATGTAATGAATTCGAACTCGGCTCTCCGATTCCTCAGTCCAAGCCGATATCCATTACTCCACCGTTATGTATGTATGTATGTATGTATGTATGTATGTATGTATGTATGTATGTATGTATGTATGTATGTATGTATGTATGTATGTATGTATGTATGTATGTATGTATGTATGTATGTAGCATGTCTCTCTCTCTCTCTCTATATATATATATATATATATAATTTCCTCAAACACGCCTTTTCACTCTTGTTCGCAATTTTATGTTAGTCCTTGCGTGCTAATGGCACTCATGCCTTGCTTTGGGTAAATTACTTAAAAATATATATATATAAATGGATAGATAAAGATAGATTTAAACAGACTGAGATAGATAGGTTTGAACAGATTGAGATCAATCGATAGATCGATCAATACATAGATGGATTTGAAAAGGCTGAAATAGATAGATTTGAAGAGGCTGATATATATATATATATATATATATATATATAAAGATAGAAAGATACATATGGACAGATAGACTTGAATAGGCTGAGATAGATAGATCTTTAGTCCACCAGTTCAGACATTTACAGCTGCATTCCAGTTCCACAGAATTGAATCATCATCATTTTCTTCAATGTTGCACCCAAAGAGCTTTTTTCTCAATAACTGACACTTTGTCCAACAGGCTCCCGCGTTTGAACTCCTCAGAACATTTTAACCTTGACCTCTTCATGTCAAAGGCCGACCGCCATCTTTCCTTCTTATACTTATAATATTCATCTCCTAACACCTCCACGTTTATACATATCGCACAACCTCATTCATCATAACCATTTTGACCAACCGTCTATCTTGAGTAGATCTCCAACCTTTTATTGAATAGAATAACTATATTCTATGAGTAAAAACAAATCCCTATTTAAATCTGTTGGGGTTTACTCAGGGAATATACTTTCTACAGGGAGCCCTCTAACTAACAACAACAATATTCCCCGGAAGAGTGAGTCCCACTTCTTTGTTTATTCTTCGTTTCGTTAAAAACGGTCACAGGTGTGTCCGAAAATTCCGACTTTAAAATCTTTCTCTTCGTTCTTCAGTTTAGTTAAAAGGCTAATATATAATAAATAGCATCAATGTTATCGCCAATATTGTTACTATTTTGTTATCTTTTATTCTTCAAATTTCATTAACTGGCCTATTAAATCTATATATTACAAGAAGCACACATTTTCATTTTAAACACACACACACACGCACACACACACACATATATATGTTACAAAAAAGAAAGAGGTAGGAGGAGGAAAATAAGTTAGGGGTGGGGATACGAAGAAAAAAATGAGATGGAAAAGCTCGAGAAAGAGATGTAGACACAGAGAGAAAAACTAGAAAAGAAAAGAAAGATAGAAAGAAAAAATGAGAGACGGATTGATTCGTTTTTATGGCTTATCAACCCTTTTCAGGTTATTTAAAGCCATAAATATTTTAGATTGTAAGAACGTTTTTTGGAGACAATAATGGTTTAGTGATACAAGTTTTACTAATTAATCCATAGTTGGGGAGAGAATAGGTGGATTCATACCTTTCCCAAGGATATTTCCGCGTAAGTGAATATAATAAAGAATATATAAAGCATTCAATGGGAATTGAAATTGGGCTCTCCGATTAACACCACCCGCACATCCAATCTTAAAACGTCTGGTATTTTCGAGTGGTCACCCATCTAAATGCTGCATAGGCTTGAGGTTGCTTAACTTCGGTGATCGTACAGGAATCGGTTTTCAACGTGATGCGGCCGTAAGCCACGTGGGTGGGGGGAATAAATAGAGGAAGGAAAAGTAGAGAGAGAGGGAGAGAGAGAGGTTGGGGTTGAGATAGAAAACGAAGAACTAGAATAAATAAGGAAAAGAAAGATAAAGGAAAAGAGAAAGAGAAAGGAGAAGGTGAGCCGAGAAGGAAAGAAGAAACAGAGGTGAGAGAGAAAGACAGAGAGAATAGGAATTAGTGACGAAAATGTGAATTCTTGCTGTGCGTTCCAGAAGATTCTATTAGGTTGGTGCAAAAATAATGACGTAATAATGTCCTTTTTTGACGTATTTTTAACGTCAAAAAACGTCATTATTACGTCATTATTTTTGCACCAACCTAATAGAATAATAATTTTAAGTTGAGTAATTTATTCTTTTGGCATTTTGTATCGCGCATAAAACACGTCTCCCCATCTCGCTCCCCCCTCCCCCTCTCTATCTCCCTCCCCCCTCTCTCTCCCTCCCCCTCTCTCTCCCTCCCCCTCTCTCTCCCTCCCCCTCTCTCTCCCTCCCCCTCTCTCTCCCTCCCTCCCCCTCTCTCTCTCCCTCCCCCTCTCTCTCTCTCTCTTTCTCACCCTTCAACAAAATAACAAAACTTTTAAACGCTGTGTGGTTGCGGTGGTCTTGCAACAACCACGTGTTGCTTTATTTTTTTTATAATAATGCGAATATTTCTCTATGCTATTTAAAAAAAAAACAATAACAATAAAACTTCATAGTGAAACTATCTTAATTATAATGATTTTCCAAGCGTAGCTAAGATGTGGCACGAGGCAGAATCTAGGGGGCACTCAGTGAGGATAGAACTCACTACACAGTCGTATCTGTTCTAGCAAGGCAATCTTGCTAACCATTACACCGTCCCAATGATTTTCTATGCGTAGCTTAGATGTGGCACAAGGCCGAAAGTGTGGAGCACACAGTGAAGATTGAACTCGCTTATCAGTTGTAATTGATCTAACAAGACAAGCTTGCTAACCATTACACCACATCGAAGTGCCTTGCTATCTTAATTATAATAGATACTAAATACAATTAACGATAAAAAAAACTTCCTAACTAGAGCGCGCGAGATTTCATCATCGCACACGAGATCTCATCCTAGCACATGAGATCTCATTCCTGCATACATTATTACTAAAAAATACTCAGTAACATAAAACCAACATTTGTCAATAATTGCTCAACCGACAAAATTATAGGCAATTAAATCCAAGTGTTTCTCTCGAAATTTAACAGTAATAACACATATATTCATATAATTTTATCGAAACCAGATCCATGGCTATTGCAAATAAAACAAATTCGCTATAAGGAATATTATCAAAAATTCATTACTCAAGCCGAATAAACAAAAATTATCACAACATTTTAAATATTAATACAATTGTATTAAAAACTAATACAATGCAAAAGGTTCATGCTTGCCAAAATATCAAATTAATTATTTATTGTAGAAAACAAAAAATAAAAATTACAAAAAACAAAAAAAAACAAATAGCTAACAACAACTCTGCAGCGAAATCTAAACTACACAAGTCCGGCATCATTTATGAATTCATATGCCTCATATGTAACGGACCCTAGATCACTCAGGCTATAGTTCCCTCGGGGCCTATTTAAAACAACATGAAAATTTGCCTATTCCTATACGCAACATATTCGTTGCAAACACAAATATAATACACGCCTCTAACTGCAAAAATGTATAAAAATTCGGAACGCTTAAATAAAAGCCGATAAATGAAGAAAGAAACATTTAACATAATCAACTACGGATACGGCCATAAAATACTCGCCGTATTCAGTAATTAAAAATATCTTACAGCCTGTTTTCTCATTACAACTCAAACTTTACTAACAGATGACATTCATATACTTAAAATATTTACTTTTATTTTGTAAATATAAATTGATGATAGGATAAAGAACAAATAGGAAACGTTTATCAATCTAACATGTTTCACTTTTATTAAAGCTTCATCAGAGAATGAGATATGGAGAAAAAGAAGAAAAAAATGTGGTATTTTTATTTTTGTGTTGTTTGATTTTCATTGGTTAATCAAGCGTCACGGGCATATGAATTGTTAAACAAATGTTAATATGATTTATGGCGTTCCGAATTCAAGGAGAGACAACGCGCCCTTTCCAAGTTCCAAGAAATTAACAGATTCCAAGCCTAACTGAAAAAACAAAAACAAAAACAAAAAACGTTAATATTGCTTTTTGTATGTAAGTACATTATAATTTTAGTTTGTCAAGAGATTTCTTTTTGCTAATATCGTGATCATTTGCTTTCAGATAGAAATATTATTTAAATAGACAAATGTTTTTATCTAGTTTTTCCTTCTGAACAAATGTGTCTATAATTCGCAGAAAACAGAATTGTATTCTAGTAAACTAGTAAAGAAGCTTTCGGTCATATCTCGTTGAAACACCGGTTCTCGTCGCATTGCCAAAGATTATGCAACGTCGATCTTGGTTAGTACCTAAATGGGTGACCGCTTTGGAATACCTGGTGCTGTAAGCGGGATGGTGTAATAAATGACTGCTCGGAATGGGAAATCAGAGAGCCGAGTTCGAATACCAGCCGGATTCATTACCTTCACTTACACTCAAGTAACCTTGGGCGATCATAAATCGAAAAGGAAGTACGATCGACCAAGCGTGTCACATCCGCCCCTACCAACACGTATAGAAGAGAAGTAGGGTAATGTCCTATTGCTCCCCGATGAATCTCGTAAAACAAAGGATCTTCATAAGCTGAGATACGTAACCGGTAAAGTTTGTTACAGGTTTCAAACACTGTTTAAGGTTTGTCTTGTTCTTTCATGGGAAATTGTTAGTATGCACGGCAACAATGGATTATTCTAAAGTCGCGATACTGCGCATTTTTATTTACAGTATTGCCAATGCAAGAAAGAGGACAGCTATCATGTAGGGTAAACCTGTTAATAGTTTCAAAATAAGTGTGAGCCTCGCCTTCGCATCTCATCCATAACACTTATTATATATGTTCACGATGGAGAGAGAAAATGATTAAGGGTTACTTACTACACACACACACACACACACACACAAAATGTACATTTACAGAGCATAAATATTATAAATTAACTGATTTAAAATATGGTTTCTTCGCTACACATGAATTACCATGTTTCAAAAACCGAAGCTAAAATGTTCAAATTTAATTATGTAATTAAATTAAAAGCATTAGTTCTGTTGCATCTTCAAGCGAATTTTGGAATAACTTATTTTTAAAATTACTAAGTTTTAAACGCACAGACAATTCATAATTTTTTGTTTCCAAGGATACAGAGAAATCCAATCATTTACACAGGGGCGGTAGCGTGTTCATTTTTATTAACTATTATTGTATCAATTATGTGTGACGTTCGGAAAAGAGGTTAAGTCTAGGTAGTCTGCATATTTTAACGAATTCTGACATCCGTTAGTACAGTGTAGCCCGGATATAAGAGAGTTGTTGGGACCGGAGAAGAAGTATCTTATATCCGGGTTTCTCTTATATCCGAGTTTGGTCTATTTTGTTTAGGTAAGTATGGGAATAATTTGGGACCAGAGAAAATCTCTCTTGTATCCGGGTTTCTTTTATATCCAGGTCACACTGTATATATATATATATATATATATATATATATATATATATATATATATATATATATATAAGGACTTGTACTCACAGAAACAGAACATAGAATTGAACAAAATAGACGTCATTATTGTACTTTTAGGATCCTTTCGACCAACACTTTTTCAAAAGATATATTCGTTAACGATATACAGACATAATAAAGACACACGTGAGTGTCTTTTTTTCTATTTTATACTCTGTTGGAACTTCAATTTTATTTTCGTGAATTTATTTACAATTTAATTCATTTTAATCGCGTTCCAACTTCCCTCCTCAATCGTTATTATTATTAATGTATCTTGATTGTGTTTGTATATCGCCAACGAATACCTTTTAAAAAAACGTTGGCCGAAAGGATGCTAAAGGTACGATAGTGACGTCTATTTTGTTCAAGTATATATATATACGATAGACAAGGTTCTTTGATTTAGTTTTTATACAAACATATCAGTAATAAACAAATCAATGTTTCAAATGTTTAATTTGTTTGCTACACACTCCTATGTACTATAATAAAAATTATTAAAATAAAAAATATTAAAAATGAATTAAATGAATTCTCGTATTAAATGAATTCTTGAACCACTATTATGCATACCTACTTTTGCAGCTCCCCTGTATATATGAAAAATCGATCGATTTTCGTCCGATATAATTTTTTACCACTCAAAATGTTATTTTGTCCGTGCGTATGTTTTAGTAGATGGCTTATTTTTTTCCTAAACTATGTGAATTACCTAAGAAAATGTTAGCTGTGTTCAGACGTAATTCACACTAAAAAAAAAAAAAATAGAGCGTGAATTCAAATATAGGTATCCATAAAATCATTTTTGGAATACTAGAATATATACATATACATATACATATACATATACATATATATATATATATATATATATATACAAATGTAATGAGAACGAAAAGAATGGAAATTCAAACATTCATAACATTAATTTAAAAGACGACTCAATGCCAAAAGTAGAGCAATAGTTATTTATTATAAGTTGTTAAATACCTATTATAAGTTGTTCACCACCTGATGAGATGCTTAGGTTTAAGAATCGAAACAACTATGCCTCTTTGTAGTGACTACTTGTTTGTTCGTATATATATATATATATATATATATATATATATATATATATATATTGCTCACAGTGCTCAATCAAGGATAGATCTGACCCAGCCTGTCGCCGCTGAGAACCAAATTTGGTTATCACCATTCGAGGTGCAACTAAATGCACTGAAAGAAGTTGAATCTTTGTAGTGAGTAAACTGTTTTTGTCTATATGAAAAAATTATAAGAAAAAATATTGCACTACTGTCGGTATTGAGCCCTCTTTTGAATTAATGCTGTGAACGTTAGAATTTATATATTATTTTCGTTCTCATTACATTCGGATATATATATATATATGATAAAATATTGTTTTAAGGTATACTGTATTTATATATATATATAAATTAATATATATATATATATATATATATATATATATATAGTTAAGGTAATAAATGCGTTGGTATAAAATCCAAGTGGATCCTAGTAATATAGAATATTAAAACTGATCCACAAAAAGAGCTCAATGTCTTTATTATTACAGAGCAAATAATTAATAATTAATACACAATAAAATCTAAGATCACCTCATATGGGGAATAAGATTATTTCAACCGACGAAATTCGTCAGTCTTATTCAACTCCCGTATAGATTGAGTTCGTGTCGGAATTAGAATTAGCTCCTATCCCACGAACGCATGTTTTGCCCAAGGCTCTATCCTAGGTCCTACTCTGTTCCTTATCTTCATTAACGATCTTCCTGATGTCATAGGTTCCCAAGTAGGCATCTATGCGAACGACACTATTTACTCCTGCCTCAAAAACAAATCTAGTGTCGCCGACAAAACTAACATGGCCGTTTGTCTTGAAAAGGACCTCCAATCGGTCGTGGACTGGGGTAGGAATTGACTAGTTAACTTTAATGCCTCAGAAACAAACCTGCTCTCTATTACTCACCACAGAGAAATATCCCTGCCTCCTATTAGAATGTCTGACTCCTAACTCCACGAGAGCACCTCTTTGCGACTGCTCGGTCTCACATAGTCCACTGACCTGAGATGGAACGAATACATTGAGTCAATAGCTTCGTCCACCGCAAGGAAAGTAAGCTACCTGTGCCGCGCCAGGAAATTTTTCTCGCCAGAGTCGATCCTTCAAATCTACAAATCAACTATTCGCCCTTGCATGGATTATAGCTGCTATATATGATCTGGAGCCCCTTCTGTTCGTCTCAAGGTTCTTGATAAAATCCAGAGACGGATATGACATGTAATTGGCCCTGATCTGGCATCTCGCCTTCAGTCGCTCTCTCACAGACATGCCGTCGCCTCACTCTGTCTTTTTAACAAATACTTTCACGGTAACTGCTCCGATGAGCTGCTTACGCTGGTTCCCAGACTTCATGAATTTAAGCGTTCAACTAGGCTGGCATCTCGCTCTCACCCTTTCACTGTCGAAATTGTTAAATGTAGCCGTCTCTTCTACTCCAATAGCTTCATGTCTCGCCTGTGGAACTCTCCCCCCTTTTCTTGATTCCCTGATAGTTATAATCTCAAACTATTCAAATGTAATGTCAATCGACGTATCCACATGCCTTGATCTATCTCCAAACCTTCTCTTCATCCTTTCCTCTATACATACGTCTTTGCTCTCGCTCCAACTCCCTGTAACCCCTTGCGTGCTAGTGGCTTCCCGCCTTGCTTGGAGTGAAACGCTTAATATTCATATATATATATATATATATATATATATATATATATATATATATATTCATGAATCATTCATACAAAAAACAAATATAGAGGTATTATTGTTTGAATGATTCATGAATTGAAATATATATATATATATATATATATATATATATATATGTAAGCAAATATATGGATATAGAATCCGACAGTATGAAGAAAATATACGGGAAAAAACAAACAAAAATCCTTACAAGCAATAATGCTGTTTTAATGTTAATATGTCGACGTCGGACGTTTCGGTCAATAAACCATCTTCTTGTTCTTGTGTCCATCGTTTTTGTCATGTTAAGTTTGATAATGTTATTTATATTTTATATTGAATATGTCCTGAAGATGGTTTATTGACCGAAACGTCCGACGTCGACATATTAACATTAAAACAGCATTATTGCTTGTAAGGATTTTTGTTTGTTTTTTCCCGTATATTTTCTTCATATATATATATATATATATATATATGATCGAAATAAAAGTATAAAACTTAATATTACGAGACATATTAAAAAACAAGCCGTTGAAGCCTGAAGAGCGGGAGCGAAACCGGTTGCTTCGCTTGTTTTTAATATGTCTCGTAATATTAAGTTTTATACTTTTATTTCGATCATTAAACTTTGTACCTACAAAAATTATATATATATATATTAGTTTTTATGCCATCTCTTCTTATTCACAGTTTATTTGTTCAAGTTTCAAAATCCACAGCATCCAACCGATATTTGGATTTTCGCTTTTCAGTTCTCTTTTTTATTTTCTACGTCCCAAGTTGGTCAGAAAGCTAAAAAGGACGCAGTAACACAGGAAAACTGCTTGATATGCACAACGGTGTATGTTCGCACCCTACTGACTTATTTCTCTTGTTTGCTTTTTCCTTGACCAGCTGTGAACTTTCGTAACACACATTTTGGCTGCAAAAATAAATAAATAAATAAAATAAAATAAAAAAGCAAAAAACAAACAAACCCCGGAACCTTTAATTTATAACACAGCTACAGAAGTAGCTATTCTTTTACTTTCGCGTTATTCAACGTCAAAAGTTAGGGATTGTAATTAGTGTATCACCTGTTACTGACCCTATAAATCATTGTTATTTGAGCCTGAAACACAAACGTTTCGACTAACAGACATCCTTTTGAAAGCAATTATATGTGTCAGATGAGAATCTGCGCGCATATATCTACTTTTGCAATTATATGTGCGCAAAATCTCGCCTTACAAATATAATTAGTTTCAGAAGGATGTTTGTTAGTCGAAACGTTTGTATTTCGACTTCAAGCTCAAATAACAATGATTTATAGGGTCAGAAACAGGTGATAGAATAATTACAATTCCCAACTCTCGATGCTTAATGTTATAGAAGAACTGATATACTCCATTTTGATTCCTGAATAGTGCAAAGTAAGCAAGAACTGGAAAACGTCTAAGTAAAGACATATGCACGCAACTGATGGCATAAAATCTTGTTTATGCATACGCAAATATATACGCTTAAAATGGGGTTATATATATATATATATATATATATATATATATATATATATATATATATATATATATATATGTTAGATTTCGCAGATTGAGTGCTGGTGTTAAAATAGCACCGGATGTAATATAACAGAGCTATTAAGTATATATTAATAAATATACCTGTTATGAACGACTCGGAGTTTCATGCACAACGCATTCTTCATGTGCAGTGTAGAGACAGACCGTTACATAATTTAAATTTTAATGAAAAATGTTTAGTTAATGCAATGCTGGCGCAGTCCATATATTATACGGGAATTGTAGGTTTTTACTTTAAAAGAATATATAAACATAAAAAAAAAATGTCTTAAAATAATAGTCGGACTTTATCTATTTCATAATGTGTGTCGTCATTTGTTTACATTTGGATACACATCGAGCAGATATGAATGTATAAGAGAAAATCCTGGATAATTGTAGTTTTAAAACAGTAAAATCGACCTTGCTAACCAAAACGCTCCTCTGTGGTTCAATCGGTAAAAGCACGTCAGACTATATGACGGTTCCGTATAGGACACAGGTTCGATTCCCGTCGGAGGACGCATATTTTCTATGAGAATTTCTCGGACATTCCGGCCGGTAAATGTCGTTAATACTGTTTATTATAAACAAAGCGTTTACTTAAATATTTGTATCTATAAAAAGAACATATAAACATAAAAATGTCTTTATATATATACATATATATATATATATATATATATATAGTTGGATTGATGTGAGTTTGTGACCCTGGGTTTCACGTTATTTACGATCGTCAGAAAACGACGATCACAAATAGCGTGAAACACAGGGTCACAAACTCACATCAATGCGTTAACTCTATCACTGATATTGAGCACTTTCCAAAAAGTACCGCATATATATAATATATATAAAAAATTGCATATATACATATATATATTATGAAATGGAGAAAGTCCGACAATTATTTAAAGAAATTTTTATGTTTATACATTCTTTTTATAGATACAAATATTTAAGTAAATGCTCTGTTTATAATAAACAGTATTAAACAACATTTACCGGCCTGAATGTCCGAGAAATTTTCATAGAAAATATTCGTCCTCCGACAAGAATCGAATTCATAATGTGTGACACCATTTGTTTACATTTGATACGCATTGAGCAGATATGAATGTACGTGAAAGATTCATGGAAGATTGAAGTTTAAATACAGTAAATTCGACCTTGCTAACCGAACGCTCCTCTGTGGCCAAATCGGTAAAGGCACGTCAAGCTAAATGACGGTTCCGTATAGGATACAGGTTCGAATTAGAGCATTTACTTAAATATTTGTATCTCTAAAAAGAATGCATAACATAAAAATGTCTTTATGTCTAAAAATATATATTTATATACATACACATTTTATATGTATATGTATTTTATATATATACATAAAATAAATAAACAACACTTGTCTATATTATTTAATGAAACATATATGTAGCTTCCCTCACAATACTGTAAAGTTCTGGACTAATGGAATTAAAGAAATGGAGCTTATCTAAACATTTGCCATGGAAATAGCGATAGGGTAGCGAAAGTCTTGAAATGTTGCATTATGGGAGTGTGGCAGCAGATTGAAGAATATGGCTTCCCTCACAAGGCTGCGTAGAAGGGTTGGACAGCTCTAGTCCAGATGTAGCAGCGATATTTCACTTTTGGTCTGATTTGAGTCTTGTAAAGATAAAACATGGCAGAAGGAGTCAGATACTTACTGGAGCCGTGCAAGGAGCCGATCATTTTTTTCGGCCTTTTTAACGATAGATCGTGTATATGATTTTCACTTGAGGTTTGAAAAGAGATAGATAAAGATTAGGACTGACATCTGCTTGCAACTTGTACTCTTGCTATGTGCCGGAGAACCAATAAAACCTGATGTTATTACGAGGTACTGCTGGAGCGTCCTGGGTTAGGGATTATGATCATTTGACTCCAAAACCGTATTTGAATTCAGAGTCAGCATATGATTTAAGTTTCATAGCAGGCACTGATGCTGTTCTGTTAATTTCTACACGATTCGGCACGCACACACACACACACACGTATGTACTAACGCACATGTATGTACTATCAATGATATATTATTACCCCGACACTTTCAATAGCGAGGAGGCCACATGCCAACTGGGGAGGGGAGCAGAAGTGCTAATTTCAGTAGCCCTTATTTTTAAAATTAGTAATTTACTTTCTGAACAGTTCTTTTAAATCATTTAATAGGGTAATATATCTCGGTAAAATCATTTTTTATTCCGTGATCATCCACAAAGAAGGATCATTGATTTTTTTTACTAATAGTAATACTAAATAGAAGTCCACAGCTAGTAATTAAAATAAAATTTCTAGTCCCTATTTTTTACATTTCTAGAAAGATAAAACCAAGAAAATGATCACTTAAAAAATAATTTTTTTTTAAAGATTTCAACAGATAGAAAATTGAAATACTGTTTTTAAAACTAATTTTTAAGACAATCCCGTTTGTGTTGTGTTGGAATTTTTGTAATACTTTTTTTTTCAACAGAGATGCGTCGGCGATTAATCTTTATGGAAATGTAAAAATTTGCGACTTGAACATTTTTTCGAGTAAAATTTAGTCATGAAAACATTGGTAGTTATTACAAAAAATTATCATTTTCCCAGATTAACCCCCCCCAGAAAAAAAACCTATTCATTATAAAAGTAACTAATTAATGAATATGTACAGAAATGTTCATTTAAATTGGATAATTGCATAATTTTTGGTAATTTAAAAAATGTGCTTCCTTCTCCACCCCACATTCCCTTCGAAGGTTTGTGGCCTCCCAAGTTGGGAAACTTTGAAATCGACGTGTAGCAGAGGTGGGAGAGCGTATCAAAGTTTCGGTGGTGGGGGTGCCGAGACTCTAGCATCGGCCCTGGGAGATGGCATGTCGATCATACGAAGGCGATATTTACGTGGTGTAGTTATTTACCCTACGAATATCTCCGTTGTACCAGCTGACGGCTAAGAGACTGAATGCACAGGACAAGCCACGTTAAATTTGGTGTTGCACAACCTCGGACGCGAATTTACCTGGATGGTTTGTGATCGCAGATACTACAAAACCACTCTTGGTTTATGATTTCTTAAACCAATTCGGTCTGACCATCGACTGCTTCAATAATGGACTGATCGATGCAACAACTTATAGACAGTCTAACACGAGTGAATATGTTACTGATATTACAGGATATAGTGGCTGACCGCTTATCTCGACCAGCTAATGCAGTTACTATCGATGTATGAGATTTGCAGGAGATGGTGAAACACCAAACTACTGATGAAGAAATTTCAGGATCAGCTGAAACCATATCCTGTAAATGAGCATCAAAATATCCTATAGGACGTGTCAGGACCCTTCCCATGATCTTTTGTGGCGCAAGAGATCAGGAAATCAGTATTTGAAAGTTTGCTTAATCTATCACCTCCTCACCCGGAATATCGGCTTCGACAAAAATGATCAGATCGAATTACTGCTGGCCCAAAATGGGCAAATCAATAAAAATATGGTGTAAAGGAAGTCAGCATTTTCGGGAAGCAAAAATAACTAAGCATTACAAAGAGTGAAGTCCAGCCATTTGAATTGCCTTCTCGTCGTTTCCAAACTGTAAACCTGGATATAGTAGGTCCCTTAAGACCAGCAAAAAAAAAAAAAAAAAACCTTACTGATACCTATTTCTCACTTTATCGATATTTGCTAACAATCTATCTTCGTATACGATCTACGTTGTTTGTGTACATTTTTGGTGCAAACTTTTAAAACACCCTTCTTAAGGCTTCTTCATATAAAGTTGGATCTCAGGGGATACTAGGAACCCTTAATTATGAAATATATCGAATACGTAACAGTAGCAGTGTTAGAAGTCAATTTTAGAGGCTGTCTACTTTCCCGGGGATCGATTTATTATGAATTTCTATTGCAAACAGAGCAGAATCCTAAGCTTCTGAAGTATCCGACAGAAATAGACCATTGGTCGATTTTATGCTTTTTTTAGGGTCACCAATTAACCTGATCCGGGATTATTTTGAGAATAAAAACTATATTTAACACCTTACGTAGACAAAAGGAAAATTATCTTAACCGACGCTCTGACGAACTTTAGCAAGGAAAATGAGAAGATTTTATTTTGCAACAAGAATTTATGAACAAAAGTAAAAATATTGTTAGTTTTTCAAGATTTTTAAATTTAAGAGACGCTCATAAATATTCATCAGGTTAACTGAAAAGTTTAGGTAAATTATGTAGAATGCTAAATGACGCAATTTAATGTCTAATAAACGAAAGTGAGTAAATGATCTTGTTAGATTTTTTATGAAATTAATATTTAAATCATTTTAGTATGGGATAAATTTATGTATTATATATATTTTTTAAATAGCAGAAAGTTATGAATTTAACGATTTTCTTTTATTTTTTAAAAATATTTTAATAGATATATATGTTGTCTTGGGATAGAGATAATTCTTTCAGGAATGGAGATATTTGAAAAAAGGCAGATTTATATTTTGATTATATTTGATAGCGCCACCTCTCGAGAATTTTCCATCTAAGTAAGTTATTTTCTCTTTTAATAAGTGTGGCATTCTTTAGATCAAAGTTTTTGCAAGTATTGTGAAGAGCAGTTGTGACAGTTTATTATATATATATATATATATATATATATATATATATATATATATATATCGTATAGCATCTATTTCGTTTGTTTACCTTTCCGAACGTAACTTGACTTTTTAAAAAAGTTTTTATTCGTACGAAGTCAGATCCTACAAGTACTCGGGAACTTTATTAAAGAATAAGTGACTCTAAATCTATGTTAGAAATATATCTAATATCCCTAGTCTAAATGTCGCTAACCCTTGATGAGCAATTTACCTTACTCTTTATTTCAATTAAAGTTTAAATAAACCTTATTAATTTCAATTCTGATGAAAACCGAAATTGACTTTAAACGATTTATAAAGAATTGTTTTTTTTTTATTTTAAATTAAACTGTAATTGATTTTTATTTAATTTTTTAACTTTAAGTTACATATTTAAATTTATTTATTATTTAATTTAATTTATAATTGATTCGTTTAAAAAATCTGGTCGATTCATTATTAAATTTATTCAAATTAAATTTACTAGTGAGTGTCATATTGCCTTTATTCTGTTTCAAGATGAAGATTGAAACTATAATAAGTTTGCCCTTTCATTTTGAAACAATATGGCGTAACATTTATCTTTGCACCAAAGGATATAAATGAAAACACACTATTGTAGTTGCAAATGTTTTTTCTGAAGTTAACTATACTATAGTATTGAAAAATAATGTATATATATATATACAAGTATGTCCACGATTAACTAAAATTTTATTAGCAGTTCCCCCAGACATTATTAGAACATTTACCTACATATTATAAAATGAGTGTATTTCCATTGAATATATATCGCAAATGGAAAATGGATTTTTAGACGTGTAAGCCGACGTTGTAAATATGTTGGATAAGTAAACCTATTTTTCAGACCCCTCATCTCCTTCACCTGTTTAAGAAACCTCAGCCCAAAGTATTTTCACATGAGTAATTAAAATTGCAAAGAATTATGCGTAGGTAATTTATTTCTGACGACAATCTTGACGGCGAGTCGACGTTGCTTACGTTAAGAGCTTAATCTAAAAATCAGTGTTATAAAAACTTCGTGGAATTTCCAAAAATATAACTAGTTACAACCATCCATGGTATGAAGATAAACTACATCCGCATCCAGGGTAAGACGATAAACTACGTCCAACAGCAAGGCTTCTGATCAGGAGGCTTTGAGGAGCATGGAACCACCTCTTAATTGCTGGTGTTCCCAGGTCCACCTTGAGCCGGGGTGGTAGCACCTGTTAGGGTCCTAGCTATGGGCAAATAGTTAACCCCCAAACTGAGGTAAAAAGCATTTTGAAAGGATAAAAATAGGTTTTAATACCAGAAATACTTTGTAAAAGAATAATTACTAGAAATAAATTTTTGAAGAAAAACTATTACCATCAATACGTTTTTGGAAAAAAAAATTACCATGAATACGTTTTTGAAAATAATATTATTAGGTATACAATTTTGAGGAAAGAAATATTTCCAGAAATAGATTTTTGACAAAACAAAAATATTACCAGGAAAAAAAGTTGTCGGTATTAAATGACTCATTGAGGTTGATATGCCGTAAAACAAAACAAAACAAAACAAACTAGTTAAAATGAATGCTCTATCACTTAACATTTATTCTTCTGCCTTTTTTTTTCTTCTTATTAGCCAGGCTATTCAAACTACACGATCGTCCTGGGTATGAGGATAAACTACATCCTCTAACAAGGCCTCCGACCGAGAGATTGGAGGCTTTGAGGAGTGTGGAACCACCTCTCAACTGCTATTGTTCCTAGGTCCAACCTGAGCCGGGGTGAAGTCCCAGCTATGGGCAAATAGTGAACCCCTAAACAAAAATCAAACAGTATTTTTTTTTATAATAAAATGAGCAACAATAGTTTTTTATAGCAAAATGACAACGAATGGAACACTAAAAAAATATAAAAATACATTTTTATAGTCAAATCGTCAACAATACATTTTATGATCTACAAACTAAATATCTTAAAAGAAACATACCTTTATTTCGAAAGTATAAAATTATGTAGAAAATATTTGCAGTTGAAAACATAAAATTATGTACAAAATATTTAGATTACAGCATTAAATAACCCATAGACGTTGATATGACACTAAGCAAAATCAACCAACCAATAATACCTATTTATGGTAAAATGACCAACAATACATCTTATCTGGAGTTGAAGACATAAAATTGTATTCAAAATATGTAAATTTAGGCATTGATAATCCATAGAGTTTGTTATGCGATTAAGCAAAATCAACCAACCAACAATACCTATTTATAGTAAAAAGATCAGCAGTACATTTTATATGTAATTAAGACCATAAAACTGTGTTCAAAATGTGTAGATTTCGGCATTAAATAACCCATGGAGGTTAACATATCGCTAAACAAAATCATCCAACCAACCAAACTACAAGGCAGATGAAATCGTAATTTAATATTATAATTACAGGATATCAGCAAAATTTTGAAAAAAGAAAAAAAATACAGTGTCATTGTAATGGCGGCAGTTATAAAGACGACTTTAATGTAAAATAGATGCTCCATGTTCTGAAACTAATTTTAAAAGTCATTAATCCAAAGACTCTATATGCTGTATTCTTTCTCATGAAACAGAGAGACACTCCATCTAAAATAGCATTTGAAATTCATATTTGCTGGTAAGAGACTTTTTACGAATCTGTATATACTAGCCTCACTTTCATATACGAAACATAAAAAAAATCAATAATTTTTTAAAGGATTTTTTTATCCAACACTATTTCTTTTTACTATAAACGTTATTTTTAGTGTCTTTGAGTTGCTAACTTGTTTTCATATTTTTAAAATTTATTTTCTTAAGCAGAAGTCCGACACGAGATTTGGTTTGGTTTGTTTAACGGCATATCAATACCTTATGGGTCATTTAATGCCAAAGTTTAACTTTCTTGGGAGCTTTGGTAATTTTTTATTTTCAAAAATGCATTGCTGGTAATTTTTCTCTTCTTTTTCCAATAATATATTGCTGGGAATTTTTCTTACTATAAAAATGTATTGCTGCTATTCTTACTACAAAAAATATATTTTTATACTTCTATAATGTTTGACCACGATTTGGGAGTTTATGATTTTCCCATAGCTGGAACCCTAACAGGTGCTACTGCCTCGCCCGTAACGAGAGATGCACGTTCCTTAAAAAGGTAATTCAAACCGTGCTCTATAGAGAGTCTTCCGCGGGCAAACTGGTTTCGACTATAGGAGCGGTTTCCCTGAAGGAAAAAATGAGTGCAGGTTCGATTCCTGTTGGGAGGCACAATATTTCTTATGTAGGACTTCTCTATCTAGAGCGGTTGTTATTAACTTCCCTCTTTAAGAAAAAAAGACAGAGGAACAGCAACTCAAACATATTTTTCCGCTAAAAATAACGTGTATAATAATATATATCCATCTTGCACATTTACAAATCTACCACTCGTCCGTGCATGGAATACTGTTGCCATATCTGGTCTGGTGCTGGTGCTGTACAGCTCAAGATTCTTGACAAAATCCAAAGGCGGATCTGTAATATTTGAATTGGTGCACTTAAATTTTTTTGAGGTATTCTTGTGTAACGTTGAGCATATAGATATTTTTTTAAGGTAGCTCACATATTTAAGAATCTTGAGCGTAGATCAAAAATTATTTTAACTAATGCTATCACTATCTAAATAGTTTGAACCTCATTCAGAAATGTAATAAATTATGAGTATTGGATCGTATACTTTTCCAGCAAATGAAATCTAGATGAGACTGTAATCTTTGGACAGGTTACCTCAATCTTTCTGAGAAGTCTACTTAAATTGCGCATCTAGATAATTTTCTTTCAGTTGGATTATATATTTAAGAAGAATCGTGGTCCTTGTTGACCTCATGTTTTCTATTGACTTGAAGCGGAGTGAATATATCGAATCAATTGATTCGTCTTCTCTGCAAAGAAAATTAGTTCACTGTGTCGTGCCAGAACATTTTTCTCGCCAGAGTCCATCTTGCACATTTACAAATGTAGCATTCACTCATGCACTGGATACTGTTGCCATATCTGGACTGGTGCCCCTGCTATTTATCTCGAGATTCTTGACAAAATCCAAAGAATGATCTGTAATGTAATCGATTCTGACCAGGCATCTCGACTTCAGTCACTTAATCACCGACGTGCCATGGCTTCCCTTCTGTCTTTTCTATAAATATTTTCATGGTAACCGTTCTGATGAGCTTTTTTGCCTGGTGCCACAACTACATGAATTTAAGCGTGCTACTAAACTGGCATGTAGGCACCACCATTTTACTGTTGAAATAGATAAACACTACCGCCATTTCTACTCCAACCGTTTATTTTCTCGCACTTCTCACCTACGGAACTTGACTGTTACTTTAATTTGTGGATTGTGCATGCGTTCACTAAACTTTTTTTCGTTTTTTTTTTTTTTTTTTTTTTTTTTTTGCAGAACTTGGTCATTCTGACACTCATTTAGAACGTTGTCCTACCAGGTCTGATCAAAAAGTATCGGGACTGGTTCTAAAAAAGGAAAATTCAATACATATCAATTAGACATTTAATCGTCTTCTGAAGCCACACACTTTAACCAGCGTCAATTCCCATTAATGGAAGCTTCCCTGAAGCGTTCTTTTTCTTTGGGATAGCGAGCAACGGCCTCAGAGCATTCTCTTGGATTTCCTCTACGCCTTGAAAACTTTCAAGCTAGATTTGATTTTTGAAGAGGAAAAAGTCGCAAATGACGTGATTTTGGGAATATTGTGCTTTTCCAAAAACTGCTCCACAAGACTGTGGTGTGGCGAGACGACCACACTCTACACACTTTTCTTCCAGGTACATGCTATAAACAACGGATATAAGCGGGAACGTGCCAAGTGGTTTCACCTACGTGTACCATAGCTCTATCATCATAGCAACAGTCCCGACACTTTTTGATCACACCTTGTATATAACTGTCCTCCATTATTTCGGCAAACATGGATAAACGTGGCCGCAATAAGGCGAGAATTTACATTGGCCTCATCTTTATTGTCATATTCACGACATTTCAGCCGTTCTACACTCCGGCCTACTCCAGGTGATATACGTTAGAATTTCGAACCGAAACCTTTTATTTCGTCCACCGAGCTAGATTTTTCTAGTTCCACGTGCCTTGCCTTTTCTGAATATCGCTGTTTCAATTATCTCCCTAGTAACTCAACTATGTGTCTCCATGGATCCGTCGAGCTAGAACAATCTATTGCAGTGGACGAAATAAAAGGTTCGGTTGAATATTCTAACATATATCACCTGAAGGAGGCCGAAGCTTACAACGGCTGAAACGTCATGAATATGACAATGAGGATGGAGACAATAGTCCGAACAATGTAAATAGTGACAATACCTCTTCTCGGAAATATAGACAAAAATATTAAACACTATTTAGTTATTAGATTGTTTATTTACAAGAAGACTTGTATATTTAAAACATTCTAAAAAATAATACAGTCAGAACTAATGCAATGCAATATTTATCATTTACTAATTTATAAAGAACAAAAATAATTTCTATTCATAAATTTATAAATATTTACTAAATTATTAAAATATGTAAACCAACTACAAGGAAATCCTTATTATTTACCATTTTATAAAGTTCAAATCAAATAACAATTAGTCGATGTTTTGCCAACTATTCCAATATATAAGATAAATAAATATATAAATAGTGTAAATAAACAATCTAATAAATAGAGTTGTAACGACAAAGGAAAGCAGGTGTAGGCTTTAAGAAAGCTTTATTTAACTGAGAATACAAGGTCCGCGTATAGTGTCCTTTTATAGTCCCAGTAAACAGAAATAGCTCTCTCAAAGAGAAGAGTAACAAAACAAGGGGAGACCACTCTTGATTCTCTATAAGAAGGGTTTATTATTTTTGTTGTCATTCTCAAGGACAACTAAAAAGTATTAATTCCCTTTCATCATGTATTTAGATTTTATTTACATTATTCGGACTATTGTCCTCATCTTTGTCGCCATATTTATCACAACGTTTCGACCATTGTACTTTTCGGCCTTCTTCAGGTGGTTGGAATGTCGAACTGAACCCTTTATTTCGCTTACTGGAGTAGACTGTTCTAGCTCCACTTGCCATGTGTAATGGATGTCGGTTATCAGTTATCTCCTGTTAATTCCCCGCTCAAAGTTCTCCACCGCCTTAACCAGGTATTGAACTCATACTCTTTGGGTCCTGCCACTGGATCCAACTATCACTGTGCCATGTGTCCGAATAATGTAAATAGTGTACATAATACCTCATCTCAGAAATATAGACAGATACTTAGATTTTATTCCAATTCTAATCATCGCTTTTTAAAATAACAAACATTACCGAAGAGGGGAAGGTAGTTAAAAAAGCGTTGCCAGGGGAGAAACCATCCTTTTCACACCACGGTCTTATTGCAGGTACCTTTGTTTCATGTTTGCCGCAAAATTTTTACAATTAGATAATAACTATTTTCCGTCTTAGTGATAATACGCCATCTTATTGCGGGCACATTTATCCATTTTTGCCGCATCGTCCGTGTAAGACGGGCTCCCAAGGACGGATAAGCAAGAGTTCGAATCTTGTCGGGGGTTATTTCTTTGTTTGCCAATCTTTGTTGCTTAATCTTCTCCATTTATCAATCTGTTCCCCTCTTAACAACCGTAGCAGGAAAGACAACACGAAGAGACAAAACAAAACAAAAAAAAAAAAAAAAGACAAAAAATCAAATGAACGAGAAACTATAAAAATATTGCATCGATTTCTCTAAAAAAAAATATTTGTACGACACAATTTAATAATCCGCAGCTTCACTTCAGCTTCAGTTACATTTTGATGTATTTCACTTGTTTAAACAAAATGTTCGTTCCGGCGAAATTTTAAACAAAAAAAGAAAAATCTATATATATTGTTACTTGGTAGACGTTAACTCTCAAAACGTCAACACCAGACAATTTTAATTTACAATCTGTTTTTCATGGGAAAATCACTGTATATATTGCAAGAGTAGAAGAAAAAGTAAAGTCTTGTTGATATAGTAAAAGTACTTATTACTGAACATCTCTTTGTATGAAATCTTCCTTTGATCTCGCGTCACTCTGTATGACGTCTCGTAGCAATTCTTTGTATGAAGTCACTCTTTGATATCGCTCTCAAGAAAAGTTGGAAAGACGGAGCTATTTTTTCCGGCAGGGCAGAATACAATTATTGACTTTTATATTTTATTTTTGATTTTTTAAGGGGTCTAAATTGACCGAGAAAATCTGCATTAAGCTAAGCTATAGAGAATTTAGCTTAGTTCGGCAAAAGACCACATATACAGGGCACTCAAATGGGGGACAGAACTCACAGTATTGTAGTATCTGTCTACTATACTAGTACTCCGTGCATTATCACCGTGAAGTGCCTAATTTTATGTTTTTATTTTATTTGACTTCCGTCGAGATCATGGAGTCCATATCTCCGCATCACAGTTAATTCGGAGCTATATAATCTTTATCTGTATAATATACGCCTCTACAGGTCTACATACGGTTTGGAATTCAGAGTTCTCTCCTAGACTGGTTGCCAACCACGGTGACGTCTGCCCTGCTATTTAACCCACTGCTGAAACAAACCGATAAATATCAATAAAATTATATCAAACTTAGGAACTCATATTAAATATATCTAAATAATAATATTTAAAAAAAAAAGAAACGAACTATCATTCATCGATTTGTTTTACGGTTTATCAACCCTTTGTGCATAATTTAAAACCGTAATATAATTTGTATTTTAAGAATAATTCTTTTTTTTTTTCGGGGGAAGTGAATATTAGATTAACAATTTTAAAAGAATAACAATGGCTTTTCCATATACAAGTCCTACTGTTTAACTCATAGCTGGGGGAGATTCATATCTTTTTCAAATGTTATTTGCGCGGAAGGGAATGTAACGAACCCAACTGGAATTCGAATACAGTTCTTCGATTTCTCAGTCCGTGTCGTTAGCCAATACACCCTCCTCCTCCGCATTATGTTAACGTGGAAACGTGGGCAATAGTTGAAGTTAAGGAGCAGACGAAATATCATTAAAAACAAAAGTCTTCAGTAGCCAAAAATACTCAAGCATTGAACAATTTAAATCGAATTATGCACCTGGAAGTCGAAAAATGGTCCGAAATGTAGAAAAATAAGTAAATAAATATTTAACAGATATCTTTCATTGGTCTTTAATCAAACCTGTATAAAGGAAAAATTGCTGCCCAACTCTCCGGAACTGTTCGAATCTGCGCCCCCTTCTTTGTGGAAGAAACCCGCGTTGATCCGGTGTGCCTTAGACCGTTCGGCCACATAGAGCCAACACCCCAGCAGGATTCTATTTCCCTTTTAAGGAAAGCACATTTCCTCGTTCGGATTCGGTGTTGTCCTCAGTGTCCACTTATATATATATATATATATATATATATATATATATATATATATATATACATACAGTGTAACCCGGATATAAGAGAGTTGTCGGGACCGGAGAAGAAGTATCTTATATCCGGGTTTCTCTTATATCCGGGTTTGGTCTATTTTATATACATTAACACTGGCTCTAATTTGAGACCAGAGAAAATCTCTCTTATATCCGGGTTTATTTTATATCCGGGTCTCTTATATCCGGGTTACACTGTATATATATATATAAATATATAAAGTAATTCATCGAGTTTAGAAGAATCCTCAACAGAATGCAGAAAGCACTGGACGGCCGTTTCGTCCTATTTTACGACTCATCAGCAGTGCGCATCCACTACCGAGAATCGAACTCGGACCGTTATGATATGACGCAAGCGTCATACACACTAGAGTAGACTAATGGGTCTCGGTGACGAAGACGTTACAAACTAGACTCGATATAGCGCCTGCTCTTCACAAATTCCATTGTGTGACTTATCCAATCTACTTATACCAACGGACTGTGCTCCCATGAGTCACGTTGTCTATCTATCAGATCACCTATAATAGAACAAATAACAAATACATATCTTACATGTTAGTATAGTCACCCTTCTTCTCAATAGCAGCCAACTATTGAGAAGAAATCTTTTACATCTGCAGGTTCAATTTTCGACATAGTGGTTTTAATTGCTTCCCATAGCCCTGCATTACTCTCATATTGTTTGCCACCTTCATATAAGTTAATTTTCAAAATTGACCATAGATTTTCGATCGGATTCAGATCAGGACTTGATGGTGGCCATTGTATTAGCTTCTTTCCTGTAAAACTTTTATAGTTAAAAAATTCATAGGTAACTATAGATACATAAGAAGGAGCATTGTCGTACATAAACACACACTTCACTCTGAAACAGAAAGACTGTGACTTGTATCATTCTAAGAAAGTCTTGTCCATGAAATCGCAGTAGCTAGAACTGTTCAGTTTAACTCCTTCACCGACTTTGAATGGTCCAATAATGGTTTGGTTCCAGCCCATATCAGCACACTGCAATCTCCTTGCTCTCTTCCTTTAGCCACAGTCACATCTTCATGGGATAAAATCCACCCTTCCGCCCATCCATCGAGTGTCACCCGAGATTCGTCCGTGAAAATTAATTTAAAAAAAACAATTTTCATGTATTTATTGGCCCAATTTTGATGCTTAAAAAAATATTTGCTTTACAAAGTGGACTTTGCCTAGAAAATGTCTTGAAAGGTCTCAATGTGCGAAGTATTCTACACCTTTTGTCCTTCTTGGCTCCCTCAATTCCAAGCGGTTCAAAGATCTGAGCAGTGAGCAAAATCGGTTGTTTCGCTATAATTCGCTTTAGTTTAGGTTCCTCTCGAAGAGATAATTTTTTAAAAACCTTTTCCTTTGTTTCAAGTTCTCAACAGTTACCTTTATCTTATAAAGATAACCTTTGTGAAGCTCCTTTGATATCTCTAATGTAGATATTCACTCGCTCAATAACTTTGTTATTTTATGCTTTTCAGAATTTGTTAAATCCTTTCCATTACCCATGTTTCAAGATATATTATGAAAAAAATAAAAAAAATGGTTTTCATTAGATTTATGGTGCGTTAAACTAATATTAGTTTAATCTGCATAATAACTTCAGGTTGCGGTTTGTTTTTATAATAAAACTAATAACTTCAAAAAATCATGTTGAAATTTTAACTCAAGGTTTGTTTTGTCGCCTAAATTTCTATATACTCATCCCCCACAAGGTCGATTTAATTTGGGAAGCCCGAGCGCGTACACCCGGGCTAGGAACCAAAAATCCCCGAAGCCTCCCAACCGTCGGTTGCGCTGGCCTCGGTGCGTGCACCGATCCCTCTCTCTAGTGCAATGAGAGGGCACGGCCTCGGGCAGCTGTTCCTGCACTTCACAGTATAATTTTCCTCAGTTGCAACTCTGTCCTTTGATGGAGTCGCCCCTGAGTGCACTCTGCCCAAAACAGAGACGCAACTGTCAGATGATAAGTAATGTGCTAGAAACTACTCGAAAGAGTAATTTGTATTTACTCAACCCCACGCGAGGTCAGGTTGTGACACAAAGTCAGTTTAATGTGAGGAGCCCGAGCGCGTGGACCCGGGCAAGGAACAAAAATTCCCTGAGCCCCCACAACCGTCGGTTGCGCTGGCCTCGGGGCGTGCACCGATCCTTCTCTCTAGTGCAATGAGAAGGCGTAGCCTCGGGCAGCTGTTTCCCCAGGGCCGGCACCTTACAGTATAATTTTCCTCAGTTGTGACCCTGTCCTTTGACGGAATCGCCCCTGAGTGCACTCTGCCCAAACACAGAGACGCAACTGAGAGATGATAAGTAATGTGTTAGAAACTACTCGAAAGAGTAATTTACACGCTGTTTTTTGTCGTCTAAATTTATCATTTAAAATTTGACAAAAATTGGTCAATGCAACTTCGTCATATTGAGGTTTATGTGATTTATGTGATATATATATATATATATATATATATATAATTCATCGAGTCTAGAAAAAATCTCAACAGAATGCAGAAAAGCACTGGATGGCCGTTTCGTCCTATATTTGGGACTCATCAGCAGTGCGCATCCACTACCGAGAATTGAAACCTTGACAGTTACGTTATCTGGCAAACGTCATACTATTAGGTTGGTGCAAAAATAATATCGTTTTTTGACGTTAAAAAATACGTCAAAAAACGATATTATTTTTGCACCAAACTAATAACTGTTCCAAATGAGTCCCAAATATAGTACGAAACGGTCGTCCAGTGCTTTTCTGCATTCTGTTGAGGTTTCTTCTAGACTCGATGAATTACTTAATTATAATTATCTCAAATCCTCCTAATATATATATATATATATATATATATAATGGAGTCATAGATAAGCTTTAGATGTGTATCTAAACTAAGAATTGGAGTAAAGGTTTTTAACGAAAATAATTTTCATAGACACTGACACAATCAGGTATGTTGGTTTTAATTTGGTTAAATATATTATTTTTCTTTAATATCAAAATTCAAAGGTTTTTAGTTTTATTTTTGCACCGCAATGAATTCGGTCTTAAATAAATCGAAAACATCAACCATACAGGCAATGGTACTGATAAGGTCCTATACCGTACCCTTAAGCTTAAAACAACATCAACAGGAACAAATAAAATAAACAATTCGAAAAGAGGAAAATAAATAAAAATTTGCCCAACATAGATAAATGAATAAAGAAATTAACGTTTGGTTGTCGTTAATTTGTTTACGTCTGTATTGTTGAGGCAAGTGTCAATCATTCCTGTCTACGGCCCTTTGATGTCTGTCAGAACAACAACATGGGAACGTGAGTAGAAATGTTTAAAACAAAATGCAGTAAATGAAAGAAAGACGGCCAAACCATCGAGTCTGTTAATTAACAACAAAAAAAAGGAGCAACCAACCAACAACAGCAAACGAAATGTCACGCTTGACTTTCAGAGTAAATAACATAGACACACGTGACAACTTCAGTTGCGCGTGCGCGCTTAGATTTAAATAGTATCTGTCTATCTCATTCTGCTTATCTATCTATCTATCTATCTATCCATCATCAAAATCTCCATCCATCTTCTATTAAAATAAAATGTATGTAGGAGAATGAAAACTGAGGTCGAGCCTGAGGAGGTCTGCTTGAAGAATCTATGGCACAATGTGCACCATATCTCTGTTATCCTTTTTTTTCTGAAAAGTTGGTTGATTCTACCTAAGCCGTCACTACCAAAATATAAATATATGTGTGGCTTGTCTAGCTGTTCATTTCTTTCACTTAACTGTTCGAACAGACGCGCGTGCGCACGCACACACACACACACACATATATATATATATATATATATATATATGAAGTGGACACTGAGGACAGCAACGAATCCGAACAATGGAATTTGCTTTCTTTAAAAGGGAAATAGAACCCTGCTGGGCTGTTCGCTCTTTGTGGCTGAGCGGCCTACCGTCTTCAAGTCTATGGTCAACAGTTAGGTTTGCGTATCGTCCTTCCCCGTCTATTGAACAGAAGTTGAGGTTTATCCCTTGTCTCCAGTTTAGGGTTTGGCTTCCGGTTCCTCCTAAAAATATCTCATTTTCTTTCACACCCAGTAACCGTTTGTGTCATGGTGGCATTATCACCTTGCTTGGGGTGAAATTATTATAAAAAATCTGCACTTATTACTTCGTTCTCTTAGATCTATACAACAACTTCATTCAGTAGCCAGTCTAATTTGAGTGTTTCCTGGGCCTTGTATTAGATGAGTAATATATATATATATATATATATATATATATATATATGAAGAAAAATATACGGAAAAAACAAACAAAAATCCTAATATGCAATTATGCTGTTTTAATGTTAATATAATGTCAACGTCGGACGTTTCGGTTTGGTAGACCATCTTCAGGACATATTCATAAAACATAATTAACATTAGACTATATTTAATTCAACATGAAAAGACGATGGACATGAGAGTAAGACTAATCAAAACAGACAACTGAAATTTTTCAAGATCAGCGTTCCGTTTCAATATGATCACGTCGGCGTCACGTGGGCGATGTTGTGAAAACTTATTCCTAAAATATAGTATTTTGAATGAAAAATGAAAAGAATTTTATTTTAATGTTTAATATTTCCCCTTTTCTAGCAAGATTGATGCTCGACAAACGTACATATAAGTTTTATATGCGTCTGTGTGTAAATATTCTTAGATGTAGTGTATCTGTAGAAGAGGCAAATGAATAAAGAGACAAGAGGAAAAACTAGACATAGCCGACGCGTTTCGTCCTCTCAGGGACTTCATCAAGGCAATGTAGGATTTACTATGCTGCGTGTGCCTATATACACACAGAGAAGAGGATGTCACTGGTTTATCAAGGCATGCAAATTTGAGAACGTTCATGAATCTTCATCAGTTAATTGAAAGGTCAGTCAAATCAAGTGGAGGGCGAGCACACACACACACACACACACACACACACACACACACACACACATAATTATTAAATATTACTCGCTCACTTTACTTTTCACTAGACTTTGAATTAGGTCACTTAGTGCCCTCCACGTGATTTGACTGACCTTTCAACCACTTGATGAACGTTTTCAAATTTAGGTGAAAAGTTTCGAAAACAACTCTGAAAACAATGGATATTTTTAAAAAAGCAAGACAACATTGAAAAAAAAAAAATTGAAAGCAATTCAACTTTATCCAAAAAACAAAAAAGCAAAAAACAAAAAAACAATTGTTTGACCTTAAATGATCTCATAAAGATTGATAGGTCGTTAAACATTAAACAAACAAACAAACAAATTTACAGGCCTTGATTTAATGACATCCTGGCCTTTGTGTATTCTCAGATATTCACAGAACCGTAAACTAAACATTTGCATGCATGTTCTCATATATTCACAGACCCCCCCAACATTTGCATGCACATTCACAGACCCTACACATTTTTCATGTTTTTAAGGTACTTCCGGGATTTTATTGAACTTTACAACTGCGACATAATTCTAGTCTTATACACTCTCCATTTAATCTGATTACACATTTTAACTGTGCATAAATTTTATCTGTGCATACACATTTTAATGAAAGTTTAATAGGAGAAGATAGGTTTGCCTATCACCCGGTTCACACATCTCCCCGCTATTTTGAAGAAGAATAGAAGTTTATCCCTTATTTTCTGTTTAGGATTGAGTTTTAGGTTCCTTCTAAATTCTTAAGACATGGCAGCGCAAATCGGAGAAATATACCAAGCAGCAGCAATCCCCTTTTGTGGTTTGGCGCACTCGGAATTATTTCCAGAAATCTTTCTGTCTGGGAGAACGCCTTGGGGGATACCTGACATGAATGGGAGTGCGCAGGTGGCAGCAACAGGTCATGTGCCGAGGGAAGTGTTGTCTCTCTCAGCTGTGGACAGGAGCTGAGTTACGATCATCATCATCGTCATCCGGTCGAAAAATCTCAGAGATAGAGTGGATATCAAATCAAATCAACAACAACGTAGTTATACACACAGTTTGGGACAGTCATTCATATTTTTTTTTCTAGGTGGGTGACGGTTTCATGGTTCTGAGTCAGCGTCTTTTCATTTCCTTTCAGGATGTAAAGAGTTAAAAAACATACAGACTATGTTATCATTTAACTTCCGATGTAATTTATTCTCAGTGTATTTATCATGTGAACAAAGTACAGAATTAATAGCATTCCGTATTTTTTGGTTTCCAAATAGGCTTAACAGAACCAGACCGTTCTTTTTTTTTTTTTTTTTTTGCCTTCTTCGTCAAAGCCGTCCTGAAACTAAAATATTCTTTAGAGGAAGTTATCAGATAATTTGTCTTTTTTTTTTGTCATAATAAGAAAGCGACCAGTTTAATAATACTTCTCTCAAAGAATATTGCAAGTTGGTCAGTGACAAGTAACTTAAGTATTATATCAGTGGCTCTCAATTAAGCTGTGAACTTTCAAAGAGGCGTTAGGTGATCAGGGGCGATGTTACAGAACGCAATAATTTAGAGCTGTTATTTAAAACTTTTTATAACATGTGCAATAAAATTTTGCCCCTTCATTGGATCACGTCACGGTATTTTATTTACGCCTTTGTCTATATTTTTGCCTATTACATTTTCACATGCATTCTAAACATTTACATGGCACTAATATTTAGTATTTAGCTAAAACCTACAAGCGGAAGTCTGATAGCTTCCAGAATCCAACCACGATGACTGCCTCTCTGCTGTTCCCACCAAAGTTTAGTCCCAACAAATGAAATTAACTCATTTGCATTCTCTGTCCCTTTTATCAGTGTACCTTTAACATGGGAAGTGACACACCACGCCCATTCCCTTCATATCCAATTTGTAAAGAGGAAGTTTCACTCAGATATCGTCTTTCGCTAGAATTGTTTAATCGTAGAACGGACCCCTGAGAGGATGCTTCCCTGATCACCACAATCTTACCCTCTTTAAGTCAAGGATTAACGGTTATCTATCCTACATATCCTCATGATATGCATCCCTTAATTCCTCCCTACACACCCTTACAATATCCCCATTCAGTAACGCTTTACCTTGAGTGGTATCTGGTATTAAGGGAAATATACTGGGTTGGTGCATAATTATCAAGCGTTTTTGTAGGCGAGTTATTTGTCAATAAAAAATTGCTGTTTTGTTTACTTTTTTTTAAATATAAATATTATTTTATTTTCAGGTTTATAAAAATTCGCTCCGGAAGAATAATTTAAAAATGTTATTGTTGAATTGTCATGTTTCTTTTTTCATAATAAATATTGCTTAAAAACGCCTGATAATTATGCACCAATCCAATAGTAAAAAAAACAAACACACAATCTGAAAGAACCATTGTATTTCCTAGTTCCACCAGTTCAGACCTTTACAGCTAAGACCCGCCAAGCAATGTACACAAGAGCGAACCATCCTTATCGGTCTGCTTCTTCCCAAGAGCTGTTACTTTGTGGAACAGACTGCCGAGTGGCTGCTTTCCCGAATACTAGAATCTTAACCTTTTCATATTTGAGGTCAACCGTTACCTATCATATATCATAATCTGCATTTACTTGTTCGTAGAACAATATAATTTAGCAAGCCTCTACCCGAGTGGCTCTTGGGCCTTCTATTGGGTGAATATTAATAAGATAAAAAAAAATTAGACAAATATGATTATATAAGTCACTTTAGGGCAAATTGTAATAATTGTGATATAATGATATCAGTTTTCATACCTTTATACGGAGATCAGTATATCCTTTATGGCAACCAGTCTTATAAGCGTATACAAGGGGCATACTTCAGCTAAAACCTATTATTATTATTATTATTATTATTATTGCCGTTGTTGTTGTTGTTGGTGGTGGTGGTGTTATTGTTCTTTTAATCATTTTACCTTATGCAAAACGATAAAAGCTACCTAGACGCAAGAAAAAAAAATGAAAAAACGTTATTGAGAAGAAAGGACAAAACAGTATAAATATCTAACGAAACGGAAAATGATGATTGACGTTTCATTTAAATATTTTAAGATCGTAGTTGACTGGAAAGTAAGAGGCAGAAGAGATTTCCGCAAGTGAGAAGTGCGAGGGAAGAAACTGATAGCATAGAACTTACGGTTACATCTAGAGATCTCAACAGTGAAATTATGAAACCCAATCGAGGAATCAAAGAGGTAAGCAAATCAAAATTATGATGTTGGAAATATGCAATCAGATCATGCTGGAGAGTGACACTTTGAACCTAGACAGAGTGCACAGGTACTAAACTGATCCTGGGCACATGACCGGAATGTGACACCTTGATCCGAGTCACAGCACATAAATACTGCACTGATCCTAGAAACAGCATCATAGGCACAACAAACGGATACTATACTGATCCTAACCAAAGGGCCAGAGAGTAACAATTTGATTCTAGTCACAGTGCCGAAAAATGACATTGATCATAAGTACATCGCACATATACTACACAAGCACAAGACCGGAAAGTGACATCTTAGCCTCTAGCAGAGCACAGATACTACATTGATCATAGCTATAGAACTGAAAAATCTCCTTGAATCAGGGCTGAGTGCTCAGATAATACACTGATTCTAAGCACACCGCGGGAGAGTGATACGTTGACTCCTAGTAGAGTACAGATACTACATTGATCCTAGCAACAGTGCCGAAAAATGTATCTTTTGATGCATGTCAGAGCGTACAGATACTACACTGATCTTAGCCCCAATACAAGAAAATGTCTCTTTTGATCCAGGCCAGAACGCACAGATACTACACTGATTCTAATTATAATACTGAAAAATCTCTTTGAATCAGGCCTGAAGGCACAGATAATACACTGATCCAAAGCACACCGCGGGAGAGTGACACTTTGATAACTAGCAGAGCACATATACCACACTGATCCTAGCTATAGTACTGGAAAATCTCTTTGAATCAGGGATGAGTGCACAGATAATACACTGATTCTAAGCACACCGCGGGAGAGGGACACTTTAACTCCTAGTAGAATACAGATACTACACTGATCCTAGAAATAGTGCCGAAAAATGTATCTTTTGATGCATGTCAGAGCGCACAGATACTACACTGATCTTAGCCACAGTACAAGAAAATGACTCTTTTGATCCAGGCCAGAGTGCACAGATAATACACTGATCCTAAGCACACCACCAAAAAGTGACAACTTAACTCCTAGTAGAGATACTATATACAGAGATATAGCTACAATGCCGGAAATTGACACTTTGGTCCCGAGCAGAGTGCACAGATACTACACCAGTCCTAAGCACACGACCGGAGCTTGACACCTTAACTCTATGTAGAACGCACAGATACTAGACTGTGATAAGGAAGATTTTTGACGGGTACTATCCTCACATATGATATGGCGCAACGCTTTTAAAAATCCTGACATAAGCGGGTTTTTTTTCTTTGACTTAAATATATTACTCATTTAAAAGTCATATTTTCTTCCTGCATATCAACCAATTGCTTCTCTATCAAAAAAACTGTATCTATTATTCAATAAGGCAGATTTTCATCCTGGTTACGTAAATAGTCTAATTTTATATTACGTTCATTAATTTATCTCTCTCGAAATCCAAGAGGAATAAATAATCCCAAGAGAGGCCACGTTCTTTCCAAGCAAATATTTATTTCAGGAATTCGTCCCTAAACACCAAATGGTAAAAACATTGGAAACCAGTCCTTGTTTTGTTGACTGTGAATCTTATATCCTGTTTACCCAGCAAGATTCGCGCAACACAATGCACGCACGTGAGGTTACAAATCGTTACCATAGAGACAAATAGTGGACTCACCCACCCGACGTCAGGGTGAAGTAATGGAACTTGTTGACGTATTTTCAAGCCTTCATGACTAGAGATGAAAGTGATAGGCGAGATATTCCGACTGTCTTTTATTTTTATTTTTTTTTTTTGAAGGAATTTTTAATCTAAACCGCTTAGATACAAATTTCGTATTCGTTTTTTGGCAAATATATTGAGGTTTCCTATAAAGTTGGTGAAACCTGCGACAATAGATCTTCATTGTAAACATTATATCAAATCGATGCCGTGGAAAACACGAAATTCTCCCGACACAAGTAATACAATTATTTATTTGGAAATTCATAAGATATTTTAAACATTTGAATATGATCTCAATTTGACACCGAACTTCGAAGGTGCAGAAACAGCCTTTTAAAAGCTAAACAAAGTATTAAAAAACAGAAGAAAAATTATTAGAAACAAAGTCAAGAGTGCTGAACTTCAAAACTTGTTGCAGCTTGGTTGAGAAGTTACCGTATATGGACCATATTCATAAGATTTTGCTCCTTTTGAATTACCATTTATCGTGACGAGCGATTAGAAGTTGATAATTACAAGAATGTGGTGCTCCAGAAATCGTGAGACAAGTGCAATGGGTCCAAAATAAAAGCACTCAAGTCTGGTCTTTATTAAAGAAGATGTTGCTGCATATATGGAAGAATTAGAAGACAGTTCTTTATCATGAGTTTCGTCCAGAAATGCAAATAGTTAATTCCTACAACCACTGACATCAATTCGACTACCAAAAGTAGAAATCGAAGAAAAGCGATGGAATTATTTGACATGAATAGCGTAATATTAGGTACCTTCGTGAAAATCGATAGCATGACAAGAACGATGATAATTTTTTTTTAATCTTAAATATATATTTCACTATTAAGAAGAAATACCAAAGTATTTTTTGATTATATCTTGAAATTTTTTACTCATTCTTAACATGTCCGAAATTTAGTTAAAAATCTTGTTTTTTTTTTCTTGTCAGCGAAATTACTAAAAAAAAAACTAATGTCAGCTATTTTTAAAAAATTTGTAAACTAAGTTAAATTCCTCGTTTAAAAATCAATTATACGTTTTTCAAAATCTATTTGAAGAAAATTTATTCTTCAAATAAGAATATTATACATATATTTTGAAAGAAACTTTTACATACTTTCTTCGCAGAAAAATGTTGTTTAAAATAAAAGGGAGCCGATCTTAACATCGTTGACGATTAACATGTGCTGAATGATGAGATTCATCACGTATTGACAGCTAGCGTGAGATTCGAGTTATCATACGGAAGGACAGAATTGATATTTTAAAGTGAACTAGCTTGTATTGTACCTTGTAATTATTAAAATAAAAAACTAAAAAAAAAAACTTTCAGCATTCCAATTTTTTTTATTTTATATTGTTTTTTAGTATGTGGCTTTCACCATAAGTTTGTTGATATCGGGAGAAATTATAAATACTATAAAAAAATTAAAATACAAGTCACAGCTGTTTGAGAGCTCCTATAGCCCCCCCCCCAGCAACTTAAATAAAGTCAATTCAGATCTGCTAAGATAATGAATAGCAGTGATAAGGAAATTTAAACCAAATTGACTTTGATATGTCTGGGTCAAAGGCCAGCCAGCCAGCCAGCCAGCCAGTGATAGAACAAGCTCTCATCAGCTTGTAAATCCTACCACTTACAAGATAAGAGCAAAGAGTGAAAAAAAAAAAAAAGGGGGAAATATTTGTAATAATGGCTTGATATGGATTATTTTTTTCAAACCTATGTTTGAACAATGGCTTGATGTATTTTGTTTTGTTTTTTAACACCTCGAGACCCGGGTAATGACAACAACACTTAACAGACGACATTGTCTTAAATGTATTTTTTTTTAAATAAAAACGGAAAATAAAATACACCACACGGATAATTTTCAAAAATAAAGCCGTAAACAGTGGAGAACAACCCTTAAATACTAGACAGAAACTCGATCCACGTAACGTTTTTTTTTATTGCATTCATGATATTTCTGGTTTTCCGTAGATTAGAATTAAAGTCGTTTTTATGGACACAAATTATATTTTTTTTATATACTGGTGTTCATTAGTTTGTAAGAAACTTTAAAAATTATAATCTGAAATTATAGATCTACTTAATAACAAATTGGCTAAATTGTACAAACTTTTCCCTAATTTTAGAAGAATTAACAGCATTTAATATAAAAATGATAAAACATTTTAAGAAATACAAATAATTGTTTTCAAAATTCATTTTTCATCGAAAAATTTTTTTGCTTTCAGACAATATCAATATTCATTAAAACAAATAAAAGCAAGTAAAAGCATTTGAAATTAAATAATATCGTTGTTTTATTTATTGAATCTTGTATGATACAATTCAGAGATGATTTTCAGGTGGAGTTGTTCCAACTAAAAAAAACACAAAAAAGACATGATTTGGTTTCCTCAAAGCCTTGTGCTTTTAACTAATATAATCACTAATTTTTCCAAAATTGAAATTATAGAGTTTCCGTAAAATTAGTTTGTGGGGTGGGTCGGTAATAAATATAAAAAAATTGCCATAACTTTAAAAAAGGAAAACATATTTATAACAAGTTCCATCATTTGTGAATAGTTTCTGAAAGTTTCATTAAAATCCGACAATTATTTTTATTTTTGCAAGATTTTCCAAAGTGAAAGAAGGTTTTTTTTTAATCAAAAGTTAGCATGTTCTAAAAAGAAGGAATTTTTTTTAAAAATAATTAAAAAAATATTTTGTTCTTTCCTCTTAATAATAACATAAACATTTAGATAGGCAACTCCATGAGATCACTAAAAAAAGAGCATAGCATGATGAAAAAGACGCCAAACTTTAAACGATAAAATTATTTTTTCGTCAAGTTTGGCGTCTTTTAGATCATTTATTAGCAATTTCACGAAGTCTTACGTAATATCAATTCTCCGACATGCAATGGGTGTTGGGTATTTTTCTTTCCAGTCATCGTTTCATTTCAGTTCCTAATGAGAAATTTTCGTTTCAAGGAGATAAAAAAAAAAAGGCTTAGAGGAGACATGTACAAATTGTTTGTTGAGCCATACCAGCTTTCTTACAGGGATCGCACACACAGAACACTATCGTTCGTGCGCACACACGCACACACACACACACACACACACAAACACACGAGGATAGGTGGAGCAAGCATTCTTTCGCTTATAAACCCCTACAAATAAAAATCACTTGGGATAAGCTATGGCGGATGCCGGGAAAACTTTGACAAGGTAAGAAAATTCGGTAACTATGAAATAAGAGTCGATTGAAAATTGCTTCGAGGGCCGTTCTGGAGTGGAGTGAATAAGTCCCCTCCTCTGTATTTTTAAATAACTTAAAATCGTGGGGTCCAGACAAAACCCCACTATAACAATACCAGGCCATATATGCAGAAATGGTGTCTTAGGGGGTTAGGCCTCCGTCCCTAATATTTTTTAGAAAGTATTATTAACTATGGGGGATCTAGATAAAACCCCACTAGAACAATACCAGAGTAGATATTAGGTTGGTGCAAAAAATAATGACGTAATAATGTCGTTTTTTGACGTATTTTTTAACGTCAAAAAACGACATTATTACATCATTATTTTTGTACCAACCTAATAGATAGCTTTATTGTTTGACATTTGAACATGTTGCTTTTTTTTTTTGTAAAAAGGGCCCACTTTTCGTTTAGTCTTACTTTCTTTAAACAAAATGTAATAGAGTTGTGTTAATTGATATTTGTTGTAAATTTCAAGAAAAATTACAAAGAATGAGGCTGTATAATTTTTTAGTTTTAGCTCCGCAACCCCCCCCCCCCCACCCCCTCCAGAAAATAGGTTCCTGGTATTGTTGAAATGGGGTTTTATCTGGACTGGAATCCATGATGTTTTTAGTTAATACTTATTGAAACGCGTGTTGGGGGAGGCTAGCCCCCATCCAGAAAGTACAGCCCTGGTATTGTTGTACTAGGCTTAGCCTCGAAATAGTTATCGAATGTTCATACCTTATCAAAACTAACGAATCTTCCGTTACCGAATTTTTCTAAATTCACTCTGGTGAACTGGGAGACAACAGACGATGAACAAGTTCCACTTTTCCAGGGATTCTAACAATTTAGCTTTATACAAGATATGAAAAAAAAAGAACCAACAAACAGAATAATTTAAACAAGATTGAAAAAAATTCATTTATTTTGATAATTTTGAACCTTTTCCTATTTAAGAAGGTGTTGAATATGTTTCTCTCTACTTTCATTAAATTTTCGAAATTGCTCTTTATATATATATATATATATATATATATATATATATATATATATATATATATATATATATATATCCCAGGAGGACACAGGTTTGAATCCTGCCGGAGAGCGCATATTTTTTCTCTAATAAGATTTCTCGAATATTCAAGCCATTAGACAAAGATAAATAAATATGCTTTTTAATAAGTAAATGGAGCGTCTGGTATTATCGGCGAGGCTGTTCCGTCGGAGGGACGCTTGTTCGAATCTCTGACAGAGAGCGCGCATTTTTTCTTTAATAAGATTTCTGGAATATTCAGGCCGGTAAACAAATAAATATACGAGTTAATAAATAAATATGAGTATCCACTAAAAATAACGTTTAAAGTTATAATTAATATATATATATATATATATATATATATATATATGTATATGTATGCAGCATATCTTCATCCAAGCATGTTTGATTGAATAAGCTTGACATATTATGTCTATTTATTTTTATTTTAATCTACTCAAATTCACGGATCAAAGAAAGACGCTGTTGTTTTTCTCGTGACATTGATTTTATATATATTGTGCTAGCATGAAGTCACAAGTCATCGTGGCCGAGGGCTTGAGCGTGCTGGCATTGTTCAAATTGTTGCAGTATAAACCACAGGTGGGCTCTGTGGGTGTTGAATAAACATAATATTCGCCTGAGCAAGCATCTGCAATTAGGGATTGAGTGTCCGCCTTAGTAGACAGGTATCCTCGAATACGAGTGGCCAGCTATACATATATATATATATATATTAGGTTGGTGCAAAAATAATGACGTAATAATGTCGTTTTTAGACGTATTTTTTAACGTCAAAAAACAACACTATTACGTCATTATTTTTGCACCAACCTAATATATATATGTGTGTGTGTGTTCGTATATATTTATGAATGTAGGGGGAGGGATGATATAAGCGTTAACGTCAGTAAATCATCATGGGGATACACTGAAGCTGTAGGAATGAAAATTTTTTAAAATTTCTATCTGAATGAGATCAGCAGAGATGTCCGTCATGTCGGACGCCAGAAATTTTTAAATTTAACGTCACCGTTTCTTATTGGTGCAAAATTATTACTGACGTTTACATTTGTGTTGTAGCATACCTATAAACGATAATGGGTATGTCGCCATTCCAATAAATACAGTAGTGTATACTGTATGTTGGTCTAGATTCGTCTCCAGTTCTGCTGGTCAAACTCTCTACCTTCGGACAGAGAGGATCCCCAGACGAGGCTATGCCGAAAGGCAGAGTGTCGTCTCGGGAAACAGCCTACGAGGAATTTTTGTCCGAGCCTACAGGCTCGGATACCCCACATTAAATTCGGCCTTGGACCACATCTGACAGCGTGGGATGGTTGGTAGATATTCTAGGTATGAAAATTCGTCTCCAGCTGTGCTAGTCAAACTCTCTGATGAACCCCAGACGAGGCTATGTCGAAGGACAGAGTCTCGTCTTGAGTGACAGCTACCCGACTCCGTTTTATACGGGGTCTACGGGGAATTTTTGTCCGAGTCTACGGGCTTGGATATCCAACGTTAAATTTGGCTTTTTGCCACATCTCACCGGGTGATTGGTAGATATCCTAGAGTTGGAGATTCATTGTGGAATTCACTTGACTCACTTCTAGCAGTCGACTACTTCTTCTACGCGCCGCTAGCGAATCTTATATGTGTTGTTCTTGTCCTAAGTATTATCGTTCATTACCAACCTTCGTGTGGCTATTCTGTTCAGTAACTATCCTTAGGTTACAACAATTTGTATCTCTCCTCTGTGTTTGTGGCATCCATCAGTCTCAAGAAACCTTAGATCTGCGCCCAAAGTGTTGTGTCTCAGCCGCTGATTGCGGTGCAAATGTCCTCTGCAGGTTGCAGGCCTGGGCACGGTTTGATGAGAGATCTGTGGTTGCTCATGTAGCACGCCACCGACGTTGTTCAAGGGAAAGACAGTGGCCAATACAGCTTGACACCGGCGTCGTTGCAAGAGTTGCCAGAACGAAATTGAACGTAACATCGGACTGTCTTAGGGCCTCCAGCTTTGGATTTGTCCTCAGTATTTACCTCCGAAGCCTTTCCCACGATCAGGCTGGCCGCAATGTAGCGGAGGTTTAAAATCAGAGTTTTCTTCTCTTAGATGGACTACCCTCGCGGGATGACGAATTCCACCTACCCGAAGTATATAAATATACGTATAAAAACATATATAGATTTGTACACTGGATGTTCATGATCTCGGGAAATCCGGTTGAGAAAACGACAATTTTAAAAAGAGTGGCTCCTACTGCTATTAATGCGTTGCTCTTCAACTGAATTGAGTTCTCCGGGCCACTGGCGTATTTTGGATAGAAAATTTAAATTTTCCCTTTCTCTCTGTCGTGCGACGATAGCCTAGGGTTAGGATCTCTGACTGATGACAAATCGGTTGGGTTTCGATCCCGGATAGAAGCAATCGGACGTCTAGTCACACTGAAGAGCTGTGATACAGCGAAACAGTCTGTTTGTGGATGACAGTATATATATATATATATATATATATATATATATATATATATATATATATATATTGTAACTTAGGGAAGGTTACTGAACAGAATAATCAGATAACGGTTGGTAATGAACGATAATACTTAGGACACGAACAACACATATAAGATTCAACTAGTAGAATTATGTTGGTCTGCAGTTGAAGATTCCTTGTGGAATTCACTTGACTCTCTAGACCAACATACAGGATTTACTACTGTATTTATGTGAATGTAGACATACCCATTATCCTCCGTAGGTATGCTACAGCAATATATATATATATATATATATATATATATATATATATATATATATATATATATAAATTCCATCGATAAGAACATTGGTATTATTAGTCGTTTCCTTATAAGGAAATATTCGTCATTCATTAACCGAGCAGCCAGTACTACTTCCAGTTGAAATTTATAAAATCTTTCTCTTGAAATAATTTTTCAGGAAAATAGTTTTTATCATGTCCAGTAGCTGTTATCGCTCTTTCCAGTATTGATGGGGGGGTTCCTTCCTAGTTTAGCCTAATGAATTCCTTTTAGCAGTTGAAGTGCGTTATATAGACTGCTTTCACTTTGTCGTTCAATAATGAATCATCTTGAAAGTTATTGCCTTTGTATTTATAATCACTCTTGCATTTTTCTCTGAAAATATATTTATGAATTATTAATCACACCATCTTTGCGATTCTATTATATAAGAAAAGACCGAAGAATAAGAAAACTAAATATATTTTCCTTCAATTGTATTTCTATTTTATATCTAATATCTTTACAGCCCATACACGCATGACTTCTCACTAAAATTCCAAAGGTCATTTCTGCAAAATAAATAAATAAAGTAGGCTGGTTATCTTAAAGGTCAATTTTGACAGCGTCTTGGAATAGGAAAAAGACAGATTTTCGAAGTCAGTGACAGTAAAGGTACGCTTGCTGATTCTCTGCATAGAATTTGACGAGTCTTGATTTAGAAAGGTCACCCATTAATCGGGAAAATCGGAACGATAGAAACGGATGAGCGCCTTTTGTTCTTTAATGGAATTTAAAAGTGTTCGAAAATTTAAACGTCATTCATCTATGTGAATACATTGAATAATTTCAGCTGAAATGACCATTAATTGTAAATATTGGTCGGGTTGTCTCTGCAATTAAAGGATGTTCTTTGGTCACGCATAAAAAGTTATAGTAGCAGGTTGCCAAACGGCTTGTGATCGACGGTCGTAATGGTAGTAGGTAGACTCCAACACTGCTCGCTATTCTTTGATTGAGAGTCATCGCTTTATTTGACTATCAACGAGAACGAAACTGAGGTCAAACAAAAGATAAAGTCTGTTTATTTCGAGCCTAAAAAAAGGATAATATTTTTCCTCTTTTCTAACCATCTGACAACTTTCAACAATGTTGGATACAATGCTTTCTCTCCTGCTAGGTTCAGAAGGAAGATTGAAAAAAAAAAAAAAAGAAAAGAAAAATGTCATCTTTAAGAATAGCTGCATTATATATGCTTTCGATGGCCAAATCCACATCAGCATATGGCAATGTCTTTAGTCATGTGATTCGTTACGTGTCGTGTATTCATTTAATTACTTCATGTTATTGTGTAGCACAAGTGCACTTTTTGATCACGTCCCTCTAACATCGCACTCAGTAGTTGAATATATTACACCTGCCTTTTTACGAACTCCTAATGATGCTTCAAGAAACTTAATCGAAAATAGCACGAATTTTCTCAACAGAATGTGTCTTAAACTCTAACAGGGATAAATTTCTTTATGAATAAGGACGTCTTCCTGTTTAATGGTGGGGACTTTTTTTTTTGTTTTTTTTTTTTTAAATCATACCACCCCATGCAAGGCACTAGAGACATTAAGACATAAGGGGTTACTGAGTGGGGAAAAAAAAAAGAGACAAAATTATTAAGGAACGAAGTTATGGGTATGACGATAAACTACATCCAGCAGCAAGTAGAGATTGGAGGTTTTGAGAAGCGTGAAACCACCTCTTAATTGCTGTTGTTCCCAGGTCCACCCTGACCCGGGGTGGTAAGGGTCCAAACTATGGGCAAATTGTTAACACCCAAACTTGGGTTAAACACGATGAAAGTGTAAAAATACATTACCAGTAATATATTAAAAAAATTACTAGCAATACATTCTTGTAAAAGTAATTACTAATGCTTTCAAGAAAATTAAATTTCGGTATTGATATGCCGTTAAACAAACAAACAAACAATGCGCAACAACTATAGAAGATTAATCAAAAGGACAGTAGATACCAATTGACATTGCATTTAAATTTTTGAAGATCAAAGTTGACTTGAAAGCATGGTGCCGGAAGAGAATTCCACAAGCGAGAACTGTGAGAAAAGAAACTGTTAGGGTTACAACTAGCCAGTTCAACTATTAATCGATGAGACCTTGCCGCCAATCTAGTACTGCGCTTAAATTCATAAAGTCTAGGTATCATAACAATGAGTTCACCCGAAGAATTATTATGAAAGTATTTATAGAAAGGGTACAGGGAAGCTATATTATGGCAGCGAGAAAGTGACTGAAGTCGAGATGCTAGGCCAGGATGAATAATATTGCAGATTCTTCTTTAGAAGAAGCTCTAGATATAAAGCAGAAGCACCGGGCCATATGTAACAACAATATTCAAGGCATGGACGAATGGTAGACTTATAAATATGTAAGATAGATTCAGGATTCCGCACGACACAGTGAACCAACTTTCTTAGTAGCTGATCTAGCAATGGATTCATTATAGCCTTTCCGTTTCATGTCAGCTGATAATGTAAGCCCGAGAAGACGCAATGAGTCTCTCTTCTGGAGGTTAGCATTAACCATGCTGATGAGAGACAGGATAGAATTTTTGATGAGAGCAGTTTCGTTTCCGAGGTATTAAAATTAACAAGCTATTCCTTGCCCCAGTTAACAACAGATTGCAGACCATTCTTGAGTTAGCCGACAATTTGAACATATCGAACCAATCAGACTTACTATCGAGACATGTGTTAATCCTTGTGTCATCAGTAAATATAAAAAGTTGAGAACTGATGTAATCAGGAAGGTTATTGATGAAAATTAAGTACAAGATAAGTACCAGCATACGGCTCTCATGACGAAAAAGCAAGCCAAACCAACCAGTCGCATGCTCCTAACAGCTAAGCCGTTTCCTCAATGGCAATCAATCCTCTAGTTGGGTCAGTTAGTTATGTGATACATGACTGACGAGGTAGATTTTTTTACCATTTCTTTCTGCAGTAGACCAGTTGCCATCCAAGGCTATAGATCTCGGTCTGACCTGCTATTTACCCATAGCTGGGTGGAGAAGAAGAGGATTCATACATTTCCCAAGTGTATTAGCACGTAAGTGAATGCAATGGATTCGACTGGAATTCGAACTTGGCTCTCCGATTTCTCAATCCGAACCGCTTACTCCACCGTGCCTTTTAGTTGGATAATATTTCAAATGTATGCATGTGCACGGGAGATAAAATTTGTGTGTGTCTATTTGTCCAAGATAGAATTTATGTGTGTATATGTGTAAGCGAGAATTGTTTTTCGTATGTTTATGCAAGAGAGACAGAATATGTGCGCGTGTATGTGCCTGCGTGTGTGCGCGTCTGTATGGGCACAGGAGTGTGTTTCTGTGCGAAAGATGAGAGTACGTTACATATTCGCATCTGTGTATCTATCTGCTTGTAGTCGGTGGCTTATATGTACGTATTTGTATTTATGCTAGTGCATATATAAGAAATAAACATTTGAGTGTATCTGTAAAAGAGAGAAAGAGAGAGAAAGAAAGTGTGAGAGAGCAAATGGAAGAGAGAGAGAGAAAGTGTGAGAGAGCAAATGGGAGAGAGAGAGAGAGAAAGTGTGAGAGAGCGAAAGAGAAAGACAGAAAATTAGTGCCTGTATATGTGCAATGGAAGATTTGTGTGTATGTATAAGATAGAATTTATATGTGCATATATGTGCATGTGTAAAAGAGATGAAAGTATTGCAGCTGTATGCATATGTGTGAGTGTATGTGAGTTTGCGTGCATATGTGTACGAAAGATTTTGTATGTGTGTGTGTGTGTGTAAGAGAGATAAAATTGTTGTGTGCGTATATGCGTAAGAAAGAATTTGTGTGTATATATGCGTAAGAAAGATGGGATTTGTGTGTATTTATGTGTATAAGAGAGAGAGAGAGAGAGAGAGAGAGAGAGAGGTGAATTTGTGTGCGTCTATGGGTAAGAGACAATTTTTGGATGTCTAAGATATGTGTATATGTGTGTATGTATAAAACAGAATTATTGTGGGTGTAAGGGATAATATGTCCGTGTACGTGTAAAATAGATTTTGCATGCATATGTGTAAGAAAGAATTTGTATATATATATGTATGTAAGAGAAATACAATTGTGTGTGTATATGTGGAAGAGATATATGCGTAACAGAGAATTTCTTTGTGTATGTATGTGTAAGGAAGAATTTGTGTCTATATATGTAAGAGAGAATTTGTGTGTGTGTGTATGTGTAAGAGAGATGGAATTTGTGCGTGTTTATATGCATGAGAGGGAGAGAGAGAGAATTTGCGTGTGTATGTATGTGTAAGAGAGATGGACTTTGTGTGTGTTTATATGCATAAGAGAGAGAGAGAGAGATTTGTGTGTGTCTATGTGTAAGAAAGACTTTGTGCCTGTGTGTAAAATTGAGAATTTGTGAGCGTGTTTCTGTGTGTATGTAGGAGAGTACTTGCGTGTTCATGTTTGTGTATAAGTGATTACATTTGTGTTTGTATGAGTTAGTATTTGTCTATGTGTGTAATAGAATTTGTGTGAGCATGTAGTTTTACTTTCGAGATTTCTCGGATAGCAAGCGAACAGCTGAAAAGAAGCGCTCAAAAAGGTCATGATATGGAACTTCCAGACCTCCATAGGCGACAAGCATGACCTCATCTGTGAAGTTTTTGTTAGGTTTCACTTGAGTAAAGCGGGAAAATTGAGTCATATGTGGCGCCATCGTACTAGAGTACCCATCGTCTACGAAATGGCATTGAATACTAACTTAAGAAAAAAATGTGAAAATCAGTTGGAGGGTTGAAAAGGCACGCAAACATTCACAAAAATAAACCTAATGACAAAAAAATATTTTAGTCTCGGGTATGCGAACTTTGTACCAGAGGTTTTAAAAGTCTCTAGTTTAAAAAGTTATATCCGTTCAAGGCACGACTGAAACTTGTAATAATGTCTTGCAGTTGTCATGCTTGGTATCAAGATGGCGGCCATCATGTAAAAAAGATATTTCGTGTGCGTAACATAATTAATATATATATATGTATGTATGTATGTATGTATGTATGTATGTGTGTGTGTGTGTGGTTTTAAACGCCATATCCGTCCAAGGCACAGCTAAGTTTTGTAATGATGTCTTGCAATGATGCTTGCGCTGGTCATGCTTGGCATCAAGATGGCGGCCATCATGTAAAAAAGACATTTCGTGTCTGTAACATAATTAATATATATATATATATATATATATATATATATATATATATATATATATATATATATATATATATGTGTGTGTGTGTGTGTGTGGATTAAAACGCCATATCCGTCCAAGGCACAACTGAGTTTTGTAATGATGTCTTGCAGTGATGTCTTGCAGTGATGTCTTGCGCTGGTCATGCTTGGCATCAAGATGGCGGCCATCATGTAAAAAAGACAGATTTTCGTGTGCGTAACATAATTAATGTATGTGTATGTGTGTGTATGTGTGTGAGAGAGAGAGATAGATAGATAAATAGAAGGATAATTTTTTGTGAGAAATGTGAGTGAATGCGTAAGACAAATACGGCTTGGTGTTTTGGAGCATCTGAAAGCTTCAAATGTCTCAACGAGAAATAATCATCCACAATGACGATGACAACTACCAGAAAATTAGTTCCAGCGTCACATGATTGGCACCGATACCGCAAAAACCATTCTTTTTTGCGTAAACCTCATCCTTTGCGAAGTCACCTTCCCCATTTCGTACTCATAAATTCCCCACATTCCCATCCTATAGACATATTTTTTTTGTACAGATCTTTTGAAGAAGGGAATATGACGTCACTGTATTAATGTGATTTTACGTTATGAAGGAGTGGACGTAGAATGTAACACTACTTGACTCCCATCACCTGTTTGTAAAAGAACGAACCACCCTTGATGAAAATTGTATCACAGTGGTGGGAGAACGAGAAGACACTCTTGTAACCTCCCATGCGACTCTGGGCAGCTGCGTATCGGTTAATGGTTTTCATTTCAGTTGCTAGTAGTAAAGAATAAAGTATAATATGGGTATCATGTTTTTTTTTAAAATGTCATACACAGTATACAGAAGTCATATATATATATATATATATATATATATATATATATATATATATATATATATATATATATATATATATATATATATATATTTACTTAAACGTTATTTTTAGTGGATACTCGTATCTGAGTAGGGGTTTA